>JAGTTH010003335.1:0-325365 GCA_022606485.1 Agraylea sexmaculata
TTGCAGGGGAAAAAATAGGTCAGACTTTATGTATAGAGAATATTGTTACTATGTAAAGACGCTCCAGGGATAGTCAGATGATGTTAAGGGTAGGTAAGATCTTAAATGGGGATACCTTTAATGAACTACACTTCTTTTATGACACACATAAAAATATATGACTGTGTTGTTGTAACGAATAATTTATCTTATAATATGCAAATTTAATAAAATTTTGTGATCACATCTACATATCTAAATTGTGTTCTCGGCTTAAAGACGACAAGGGTAATAATAATTAATTTCAAAGACCCGATAAAGAGACGCCTGAACTTAGTTTTATAGATAAAGTAAATGAACGAGGCTTTTTTCCAAATTCGTAGGCTTGATATCCGCAATATAAACGACCCTTTCCGTCGTATTACACAATATGATTGATCGTCTTTGTATTTTACATACAAACTGTTTCAATGGGAAAATATTTAAAAAATAAATAATAAAATACACAATAACATCTTGAATATAATTAATGATAAAAGGAGTCTTGATAATTTTTATTAAAAATATATAATTGTATAGGCAACGTTAAAAAGGGCACTAATGAATAGCTTTGGTGTTCATTGATAACAAAGGGGAAATAGAAAATTCCGATAACATAAATCAACGCCAGAGCTATAATTTAGCTACTTAAAAGAATAAAAAACCTGAACATAGAAAACCAATTATGTCCAATTTATTGATATAACTTCAAATACTGAAAACCATCGTTTGTCATTTAAGTAAATTTTAATTAATATAATACCATTTCGTCACAGACGCCGAGAACACGTAATCTAAATAAAGCCTCTGGATTTCTTTCTTTCGTGAAAGTTTAATGAAAAAGCCTACGCTAATATTCACGATAAAAAATTCAATTATAATATGAATTAAATTACTTTGATTTTCTTCTCAATTGTCAAATTGAAAATTATCTTCAAGTGGGATGACCAAAAAAAATTAACTGTAAAGTTTTATTTAAGTTTATTCAAAGCTTTTAAATAAATTTCAAGTGTTATATAACTGTCAGCACACGATATAATTAAACTGACCGTTTATAAAAAAAACGTATCTACTGATAGAAAAATACCCAAAAACAAATATATGTATTTAATTTTAATATCCAAAATAAAAATGACCATCGCTTTCAGGACATCCAAACAATGGAATTAATTATATTTTTATTAATATTAAGGGTACAAAAAGTATTTGCGACTTATTATAGTAGATGAAAGTGTATTAAATTGTAAAAAAATAACATTACAGTATACGTTCAAATAATTATTCATTAATTAATTTATATACACCCTGAAGGACTTTTTGAGAAGGTTTTTTTATACAAGTTTTGGTTTTTTGACATAACAACGTGTTAATTTATTGTCTGTCGGTGATCTTAACTATAACTAGTTACACAGGTCACTAACAGAGCGGCTCTGCCTGAATAATAGTCACAATATTTACCTTACAATCCAGGAAAACAGAGTAAACCTGGATCGAGACGATCGATAGGGATTTTATTAATATTATTCTCGATCTCCCAGTCGTAAAAACCTATCAAATCATTTTTTTTTACTTCAGTGGGATTGTAACCCATTACCACGTATTTGTGGCCTTATCCTCGAAGCAATTAACCTGTTATTATTACAAAGTCATACATATTAGCGATACCCTACTTCCCCTTAAAATATTCTCATTGTGTACATGAAAATTTTGCTGGGATTCTTGTCTGATCGTTTTTGCAATAATGGTAGAACAAGTGTCGCTTGATCAGTGGTATTTATGTTCAATAACCCTTTGTATGGATGGCCTGTGGACGCTGAATGCCTTTGATATATTTTATTTGGGCGTGTTTAAAAGAGGATATTGGTGGTATTGAAATGCAAGACGGTATATTGTTGGAGAGGTGAACAAAGCCTCCGACGTATTGCATATAAAGTAGTCGCTGCATTTATTTTCGTACTTGATATATTTCACCAGTCACACATGTTCGCCAAAAAACAAACTACCTGAGGATTGTCTCACCTTACCACGGGAATCTGACCTGCATAAATAATAGCCATCACGGTTAACTAGCGGAATATATCATTAATTAATTCGATTCCTAAATACATTGGAATATTACATACGAGACATTTAACTTGTTAAGAAACTGTGTCTTCTTGTCTATTTCAAGAGTAATCAAACATTAAAAGCTCTCAACTAATATAGAAGTAAGCTCCTGTGCTCATAATAATCCTTACATAACTTCTTAATTATGTAACTTGACACGCGGTTTATCTAATATATAATGGACAAATTAATTATAAATGATTATAACCGTAGTGGAGTTATAAGTAAAGTTACTATAATAGATCCCATTGTGGATTTTCCTTTTATATTTGATAATAACTGGCAACTACTTGATAAAAGCAGATTTCAGAATATATGTACACATCATTTAAACCTATATCTACATTTTTCAGTGTATTTATTTATACCTTTATAATGATTTGTAATACATTTTATAGTAAATATAGATATTTTAATAATGAAGAGTCTCATATTTTGTCACTCATTATTTTACAAATACGGGAAAAAATATTTTTCACTGTGAAAAATGATTTCCAAGTACCGTTTCAGTTCGTGTTCGAGTGTGCATATTATTTTTTATACAATTGATACTTCTGATTTAACTAACGAGTCTAACGAGTAAAATAAATCTCAATTTAAAACATGTCAGATATAATCAAACGGGTTTCCATTTTGAACATAAATGACCGTCTTGCAAGCAAATGTGTGGGGAAAAAATAAATTGCGTTTTTAATTAAAGGAAAAAAAATCGAGCCACGATAAAGATCAATGACAAATTGCCGTTCGGTGTGCGATTCTTTCGACCGCACTAAACTATATTTTAATAATTGATTTTAATTGATTTTTGTTTCAGAATATACGGTGAGATTATGTTCGAAACTAATTTACAGTAAATGTCAATATACGACCAGTTACACTAATTAATGATCGTTCCCGCAATATAAGGAACGTCATTTTTACGACCGTATATATTAGTATTAAATTCGTAATTATCTTATGAGATTTATATTTATTTAATTTTAAAACACCCATTTTTATTTCAGTGTTGGTCGACAAAAACGCATGGGATATTCCAAAGGGGTGGTTCTAGCCCTACTAGGGGGTGGTTAAGGGTGACTTCTGATCGATCACACAGAATCCATCGCGCACTTGACCTTAACGACCCTCTAACTATGGCATTAACATTTATATGGGTCATTATTAATAAATTGCTTCATCTGCTTCGATCAAACGATCCAATTGATTTACATACACATAAAAAAAAACAATTTGGTAATTGAAAAAAGCTCGCGGTAATAACCGATGTTTAACGAAATTAAACGAGTAATAAAGAAGTGGACTAATCGGTAAATTGATGGTTATAAAATAAGCGGCTAGCGATAAAAAGGCTAGAACGGGTTTCGTATTAGCAAACTAACATAATGATGATTGATTGAATAATTTATTTTATTTAATGTACATCCACACATACTCAATGAAGCAAGAAACAAGAAGCATGAATAATCTGGACACTGTTAATTTTATTAGTTTATTACATCCTCTACATGTTTGTATTGTCACGCAATTTGGGGGCGGAATATGCAATCACATATAACTATCTGATAAAACTAGTCTCAAAATAGTAATCCAGTAATAATATAGCAATATTTGAGATATAACAACAACAGCACGCGATCCAATTACGACTTCCAAAGCGGAAAGGCCACAATATGAACAACTCGACCACCCAAGCTCGAATAACAAAAATCTATAACATATTAACACCAAATATATAAGAAGTATTTCTAAGCAGCTCTTACAAATCAATTACAATAAAATTGCTCTAACGATTCTATCTTCCGCTTGGCATTTTGAGATCATAAAAATTGTTAAAATATAAAAAAAATGGTGAACAATCTCTAGTTGAGTAATAAAGATAGGCGATCGGGAACAGGAGTATTAAACTTTATAATATACTTATAAAACCTAACATAACGACTCCATTATAGTCAAAATTTATTAAAACACATCGTCAAGCAAGATTCAAACCCATAACCCAGCAAATATCGGTAATCGAAGAGATTTTTATCGAATACCCACAAACCGTCCTCACTCACATATTGAATATGGTAATATTACATAATATTGAAATATATTTGAGATATGGCAATGACAGGTATTGTGGAGGCTAAACAGCTAATGATAACAATTGACATCACCTGCTTTCCTCTTCCCTATAGGAAATAATATTCTATAGAATATAATATTATTAACATGTCAAAGTCAAATACAAGTTTCGATTTCCCAAAACTCGCTGAATATTGTAATATCCAATGATACAGCTGAAGAAATTTCCATGAAATTAAATGGATTATTCTTGTCATGTATGCCGATCTTATCTGAAAAAATACATGAAATGATAAAAAATATCCCCTTACAGTTCACACATCGATCGTTCATAGAATTTATTATTGAACAAACACAGTTCTGATATAATCTATGATTGATAACTTTCCCCTGCAATATTGGAAATTTTGTACAATTTCACTATGGCAATGCATGCATTGTGTTCCCAAAACCAATAATTCTCAATAAAATATATATCATCATCATCATAAGCACTCCAGTTCAGTGATGAACCAAGGCTTCCCGCACCAGCATCTTCCACTTATTTCTATTGGAGGCCGCGCTCCTCCAGTTATTAATTCCTAAACTCCTAACTACCTTATAAAATTCGTCCGCCCACCTAAGCCTAGGTCTACCCTGCCTTCTCTTACCCACAGGCTTGCTGGATAGTATTTCCGATACTATCCCTCCTGCTCTTTAACCCAACCTAATGTTAAAGCCCTAATGAACTGCACTACGTTCACGCTCTTATATAATGAGTAAATCTCATCGTTCCGTCTAATTCTAAATATAAAATATATATATATATATATATATATATTTATATATATATATATATATATATATATAGATTGATTCAATATAAACATAATATTTAATAATGTCAAGGATTTGATTAACAATAATATAATTTACATAAGACATGAGTAATTTAGTACAACTAGAATGCACGTTTTCTCTCGACTATAATTATCATATAACATTGCAGGTAACAAATCACAATTTAGACGTTAAACTAGTAGTATTCAAAGGAAATAACACACTATAAAATGAAGAGAATATGTTTATAATATTAGTAAAAGACACATTTAGACATGATGCCATCAACTACTGTGATTTAATTTATTACATCACCTCGCATTTATATAAATGGTTATTAATAATAAATTAATTAATTAATCTGTTATTGGTAACCCTTATTCTTTACCCTAGTTTTTATGATAATTATTTATTTAATTAATTTATATTCACTGATTTTTGCGATACTCTCTAATTATTCTAGCTGATTAAAAAAAACTCCATCATGTATATAATATTTATAATTCTAAAAAAATGAATGGAAAATTATATAAAGATACATTGAAAGGGATTTTAATATGAGAGCAAGACACGTGCTCAAATTTATTAGCTTTTTATTCAGTGCTCTTTCAGACAGAGCTACAATTTTTCAGCCATTTCTAATTTTAAGCACCGCCATTATTATGTACTTTCATTGAGAGAGGAATTTTTAATGATTCGCATTAGTTATAATAATACATTTCTCATATTCACGTATACGTACAACGGTGTAACGGTTCATAATAATTTATATTGAATAAATAACTTAATCAGGTATGTAGTAATATATGAATGGTGGAAGAAGGAGGAGCTGAGGGTCTGGTCTGGTCTGGCCTCATCAGACCACCAGCGAGGATAACCAATCCTTTTATATTACCATACAAAAAATATCGAAACACAGCTGGACACAAATATTTACATTAAAACATCTTTGTATTACAATCACATTATATTTTATCACTATAACATGTCACTTTTATAACTAGGCGCTGTAAGGAAATAAACAAGAACGTCCAATAGGCATATACTTTATAATTGAATAATGTGTGATCACATTTAAATATGACACGTTCAATTGAAGAGATTTTATTACTACCTACAACACTTCATTGAAAATCAAGGCCTCTGTCGTCACAACTGTTCAAATTAAATATTTCCAGGTTCCGAACAAAGTAAAACCGCAAAGGCCGGATAAGTGGAAAACAAAAGCTCGCTTCTTTCTAGGCAAAGTTTTGTTCAAATTAACGAGAGATGTCACAAGAAGTTTTTCAATTTTGCAACAAAAAAAAACCGCACGTACTTCAAGTGTTAAAAACTTTATGACAGTGTGTATGAGTGTCTTGAAAACTCGTTTCGCCGTTCGAAAAGTCTGTTAATACCTCGGTAATATTATTAAAAATTAAAACTTGAGCTTGATAAACAAATTTGTATTTCAAAGAAATCTCTTTTGGGAAAAACATTCATAGGAAAGTGTGACGAGTCGACTTTTAAAATAAAATTATCGTCGTAATTTAAAAATAAAAATTGTCCCACAAACGAGTTCTCTTGAATTGAGCATCTTTTTTTCATTGGTGCCAAGAAACAGAAATGCGGTACATATTTGAGTTTTATCATCCATATATGAAGCTTTGACCCAAATGAAACTGGCAACGCTACAATTGGCCACTATATTCATCCAAGTGAAGAAAAAGACCTCAAACTAGGACACTCTGAACCCTTTATGCACTATTATAAATGTATTTCTGTATAAAAATATACACACAGTATGTACTGTTAACAAATTAACGATCATTTTCCGCCACTAAATAAATTAAATTTCCGAGAAATACGCTAATAAAGTTCAACTAATAACGCAATTAAACATTCTACATATTATCATAAACAAAGCTCGGATTATGTGGGTGTACTGAAGTGCCTTGGAGCACTGGACACTGCACGAGTTATATTTTTTTTATTGGTAAATTGTATCATTGTATTTAAATTCTCAGATATTATAAACACACAGCTTAATTTTAATATTTTATATGAATACATTCAAAATCAGTCAAAAAAATAGGTGTTCATTAGAGAAATTATAATGTTGAATGTGGCCGAATACTGGGTAGATTTTTTAAATTGTTTTTAATTTTAATTTAATTTTAATTCAATAAATATGTAACCTGCGCAGCGTCCAGTGTTCCAAGACACTTCAGTGCACCCACTTATCCGATCTCTGATCATAAATCATACATTCAGAATAACATTATATCATCGATATAAACATAAGAGTGGCTAAATGCGCGTTTAGTTCAAGTGAAGCCAAAAACATGAGTTACCTGGCAAACATTATACTGTAAACATCTCTCTTCATATCTTCAGTTATATTTCACAGTAAAATGGGTAAATGCATTGTTACTACATGTCATATGGACTCAAACATACACTCAAATACATCTAGGCTCACTTTTTACCAAAGACTACTTCTTTAACATGTTTAAAATATAATTGCGTTTTAATCACCAAAATATTGTCACAACCACTCTCAGTGGTCACTAGAAATGTGTTAAGTGAGGGAGACATACTTATGCCTTTATCAAATAGAAGAGAAGAGTGCAACAATACACGGGTTTACACAACTTATTTATATGCAATAAGATATCTAATGTTTATATATATGCATTATAATAATTCGACTAAGGTCTCATGATGTTCTTATTTAAAAGAAATAACGATTTGGTAAAAATTGCTACAAATTTCATATTTGACGATCCGAGCGTTAGTTTGACTGTTTATATTTTAAAAACACCACTAAATGAGATCTAAGGGGGATGATTTTTATATAAAAATACGTCATATTGCTTGAGTCGTACATAGAGCAAAGAATGTCAAATCCAATGTGAAACTGGTAGAATATTTAAACGGGTCAATAGTCACTGGAGAGACGATGGTTGGTTTATTTCCAGGTCGGCTGGACCAAATGGAGCGCATCGGGATTGATGGATGAAGTAACCTTGGAACCACAACCGTCTCCATTCACCAAGATCTCGACACCCTCGTCTCTTCATAACAACACAAAGCATTTTGCATTTTAAAATTCAAAATAAGTATCGGTCGATTTGAAAACTAAATCCACTCGCAAAATAAATTACCGACAATATATCACAGACAAGTACTCTTTCCGTGAAAATGATAATAACTTTTATCTGCGGTCGTTCGCAAATTTACATTTAATTAAAACCGATAAACCAGAAACGATCGATGATTATAAATATCATAGATATAAACATAATATATCGCATGAGTGGCAAAAAGCGTGCTTAGTTCAAGTGGATCAAGTAGCCAAAAACATCAGTTAATTACCTGTCAAACATTATACTGTAAACATCACTCTTCATATCTTCAGTTATATTTCACAGTAAAATGGGTAAATGCATTGTTACTACATGTCATATGGACTCAAACATACACTCAAATACATCTAGGCTCACTTTTTACCAAAGACTACTTCTTTAACATGTTTAAAATATTATTGCGTTTTAATCGCCGAAGTATTGTCACAACCACTCTCGGGGGTTACTAGAAATGTGTTGAGTGAGGGAGACACACTTATGTCTTTATCGAATAGGAGAGAAAAGTGCAACAATTCACGGACTTCACGAAATATTTATATGCAATGCGATATCTAATGTTTATATCAATGGTCCTGTGTAACTAGTGTTAGTTAAGATCACCGACAGTCTATGAATTCAACTGGACTCAAACATACACATCTAGGTTCAGTTTTTACCAAAAACTACTTCTTTAAGATGTTTAAGTATTGTCACAACCGCATTCAGTAACGTGTTGAGTGAGGGAGACACACTTATGCCTTTATCGAATAGGAGAGAAGAGTGCAACAATACACGGGCTTCACGAAATTGACATGAATTATTTATATGCAATGCGATATCTAATGTCTATTATCTATGATAAATATGTAAAATCTTCGCTTTTCATTTGATTGATAAAATTTAAATTTAATCGTCAAAAAGATATGGTATGAAATCTCCTATTCCAATGAATGTGTTCGAATGGCCTAAAACAATACAGCTGCGGGACGTGATGTGCAAAATGTTTATTCCCAAGGAATGAGTCCATTGAAAACACTCATATTGTAGTTCCCTACAAAAACAAACCCCTATTGGGTATGCCAACCCTTCAGAATAACAAGTGTAATATGCAATATCCTCCTCTTTGAAAAACAATATTCCGTTCATGAAACAAAACACCTCCCATACAAAATATATTGTTCCCACAAACTAAAACAATGAGTGCTCACCCGTTTATATTATGTATATTCGTGAGAATTTTTTAAATGTATATATATCTTAATGTCAAAAAGTATGTGCGAGTGTGATAAATGGCTTTTTATGGCGAAATGGCAAAGCAATTTATTTTCTAAATTGGCTGAAATAGGTATGCATCGAGCCAAAGTTTTTTTGTATGTATGTAAAATGAACGAATCAATATCTGAAAGGCGGCTTGAACACGCGAACTCTCGAAACTTCAGCCTAAATCTTGTTCGCTAAAGCTTTTACCCCAATATAATCTATTTTGTTTTAAATCTAAACAAACTGCAATTTCCTTTAGTCACAATCAGACCTAGTCCAAGTGGGTGTAATGATATGCTTTGAAGTATTCGAGCTCTGCGTCTCGAACTCCCTGATATTTATACAAAACATACTTATTATATTCATGGGACAAACTATAAAGTTGAATACAAAAATTGTTATTTTATTTTTAAGTTATAATATTGTATTAATATCAGAATATTCAAATAGAATAATACATTTTTCCAAATTTTAAAAATGTTAGCCGAGTAGTGCTCTACAATTATTGTTAGCAATTGAAAACCTATTTTTTCACCCTCTTGGACTAGGTCTGGTCATAATAATTTATGGATTTATAGCAGTCAAATAATATTCTAATAAATAAATATTATTCAATACATACCACATATAATTTTAGGATGTGCAAACTATAAAACATACCTGAAAATAAAATAAAATATTAGTCATTTACTCAAGTGTTCATCATACTCGTAAAATATATGGCATATTACATCATAGGATGATACACAAAATTTTAGATTAAGAGTGTTTGTGTATTTTTTTTTTAACAAATACCAATCAAATATGAGACGCATTAATTTGAAAGAAGCAAGTAAAGATGCGTGCCGCAATAGACAGGGCAATTAATTATACATTATTAGAACACACAGAGCTGTCTAAACTATTTAATATAATATATATATTAAATATAATATCCAAAATAAAGTAATCACACTTAACGAGCGGTGATATCAGATGATATTTTTATTAAGTATGTCTGATGGTGTCATTAAAGTGCGAAACATATTTGTGGGTGGATTTGAAGAGGCTTTATCTGAGCTTCTCTACACCACTATTATGGCCTCGACGACCATGCCTCCCTTACTTAATGATCTCGTAAACTCTATGAATTTATAAACTCCTACAGCACTATTATAAGAACAAAAAGTTACAGTGATAAGGAAAAACGCCGTAAAATGTCCCCACTTTGGTCCAAATAAGAACAAACGAGGCCGAGTTTCATATTTTACATTTTATCGAGCCTTGACATAATCATTTTACGAGTAGTAGGAAAATACTACAACTATTTTTATATATTCTTATTATGTTCTAATTGTGATGTTTCGACTGCTCATTTATCTAACATGGAAATTTGAAAAATAATATATTATCACATCGGAATTCTCGGTTGGTCATTAATCCTAAAGCTTGCGCTACTCTTGTCATCGTGAACATTTTTCCTACACGCTAAACAAAAAATAAAATTTAAAAAACACACATCTATTCGAGGCACATTCTAAAGCGTAAGTCGAATTCGCGCTTAAAGAAAACCAATTGAAAATTTTACGATCGGCTGACGCAACTGGTTTTAGGTATATTAATACTCCGCTTTTATTGCATATCAAAAATATTATTATGCCCGGATACATTGTTAAACTTTGCCAATAAAAAAAATAAACATTTTTATGTTATACATGCATGCAAATGAGTTGATGGTGAACGGTGGCGGTAGTTGAAATAGTATGCAAAGCCGGCAGATAAAGTTGACATGGTCAGATTTATTAGCCCCACTCGGAAAACACTCGTTTATTTATCTGTCGACACGTAATACGAACAATAAAATATATTCATATACAGGCATACATACATAATTTAATATTAGTTGGCTGAAAAGTGGCACGGGCAACATCCGCCGTCGCACGAGACGACATTCTAAATTTAAATCTAACCAACCTAACGAATGCAACCAAGACAACTTTGCAAATGAAGACCGTTCAACCGAAGTGAAATAAACACGTATTCTAATAACAAACAGAAGATCACAAGCACCGCTCTAAATTCGTTAATCTCTCGGCAGTGTTTGATAAGATGATTTACAGGTATTCCGGTTCTAGATGACAAGTGTGCACCAATTTATCATATTCGGATTAGTGTCCGAGTTTTCCGTTATTCGGTTTGTACACCGTTAATTATAAATACAAGGTGAGAAATGAATGCACTTTCAAATTAATGTAATATATCCTAAACCTCACGATTATTTCACCAACAGCAAAATATATAAATAGCAAAATGTTCAACCAATCAGTCGTAAAATTCTGGCCTTACTCCAAACGTACAAGTTTATCCAAAACGAGAAATTGAATTGGAAACCCCGAAATAAATCTCGTTTCGGTGGATTAATGTTCTCGTGGTGAATTAATTAGGGGTTTCGGTGAAAGGTCTGTGAAACAGAATTCCAAAAAGAAATGGTTTTCCTAATAAGCCTGTGTAATTTGAATAATCATATTAATATCAAGTGAATGTAATCGATATCCCCACGTGTCACAATATTACTAGTATCGACATTCAATTAATTATAGCTTGTTAGCAAAGGTATTCATTAATCGATATAAATAATTGTAGTAGACGAGAGAAAGATTATGTAAAGGTTGTCGGTGCGACGGGCCATGAATAAAACTGGACAGTGTATTTTTATACTACACAGTTGTGACCAATGAGATTAGACACTGTCAAATATATGTATATTATATAAACTAGGGTAATTTTAATTGAAATGTTCAATTTGTTAATGTTTTTTTATGTTCTGCCTGGTTTTTTAATAGGACGTTTATCTTTGAGTTTTGATTTCATTTTTGCTTTAAAGAAGTTTTAAAGAATTTTTTTATTTAAAAAATGAAGTATAAAAATGTGGAAATTGTTATGCATTATCAAATTAAATACACCTAAAATATATTGAAATTATTTAATATTTTGAAATGCTCTGATTTGTTTTTAATACGAAGATAATAAGATGTTTGTTTTTTCATTCGAAAGAAGTTTGAAATTTTATTAAAATTATTAATAAAATAATATAACGCGGTTTTCATATGATGACAACACTCATCACAATATTTAAAAAGCGGGTCTTCCGATAAATACTTTTTTTGAGAATTTTCATTTATTATGCATTATTAAATATCTCTAAAATTATTTTGAAATTAACTTAATAATATTATCATTAAAATACCCGTTTCAAGATTTTAGATATGTATTAATTATGATTAAATATTTAAATTGAATTATTTATACACCTGGCAACACCTAGCTGTCATAATGGGATTTCGTTTGAACATTATTTATAAAATATATCAGTTTACGATTAACTACCTTCTATTGACAGAGACATGAAACGTGTAATAGATAATGGATGAATCTACATTAGTTGCCGGTCAGATAGAAATAATTTACTATTTCGAAAATGTCCCATTTAATAGTTTAAACAATCATTGAAAATGAAAATTTTTTTACGTTTCATACATTTCGAACAAAACTGACAGCAAACATATTTCAAACGAAAGTATACGATATCTCGAAGGTATTCGATACATATTAGGGGCTACTTTCGCATATCTTCAATAATCAACAAATTTAAATGCAGTCTCACTACCAAATATTCTATTCTATTTTGAATATATGGCTCAGTTCTATAAAGACTTAAGAGCACACGGAATTTTAATGCTTGTACCCTGATATATTAAGGACTATTTTTCTGTATATAGCGACTCTGTATACGCTGAGGATATTTGAAAGATTGATCCGTACAGACAGACAGACAGACATACAGACAGACATACAGACATATAACATACACACAGTTAGACAATTATATATATTATATATTATATATATATAATATTTAAATATAATAATTATTAAGACATACTCGCAAAGTGTGCATTTTGTTTGTTATCTGACATGTGAATCGTAATGCATGGACAGGTCAAACAGTAACGCATTCATTCCTAACAAATCATTTTATTGAATACAAAGTATTCGGTAATATAAAAATTTGTTGATAATTCAGTGGATAATATCAACAAAAACAACCAATGTTTATTTTAAAAATGTAATAAAAAAATAAATCTCTGGCCGCGACACTCATCATCGCCCACTTCGTTTAATCGGACATAAGTATTATTAATTATTATTAAATCAGAATTTGTATGTTGTTAGAATTGAATTGACAGGAAGTTTAACATGAGACGACATTGAACTATGGTATTGTAAATAATGCGTGGAAATAGTTAATACATATGAATAGACTAACTCTATTTTATTTACATTGTAATGAGGACACACACATTTTAACAAGCGAAAAACAGAATCTGCAATTTAATACTGAATATTATATATTATTTCTTTAAAAGACTGAAAATACTTAATCATATTATTAATTAGCACAGGAAAAAACCTCTCCTGGAGATTGTATGCAATTACTGTAATTTATCTCTCGCGTACAGGAATAATTATACAAGTTTTTCTCTTTATATATATGTACAAAATAAACAATTTATCATAATCGATTGAAAGATTGACTCTTCACTTTAATTATGGAAAATTGAGGCGTGTTGAATGTATATTTAAATTTAAAATATATAACAGATCCAGTCCTTTGATTTTACAGCATTCGAGTTTTGATAAAGTAATAATTATTAGTAGACGTAAATTTATTCAAATTAATCCAAGACAGATCGATACCACCGATATATTAGCAGGCCATAAAACTGAATGTATAAATATCAAGATGGTGGAACAAGTAGATGAATTTGACTGTAATCAAGGTGATTAACAGTGTTTAAACAATAAGTAATGAAGAGCGATGTACACTTCTATCGAGGATTAATTTAGTACGCTTAAACAATTAGTGTTGTATCACTCAGACTCGTCTACTTGGTTCGATATCTTGATATTTGTACTTTCAGTCGTAAGGCTAATATAATATATCAGTGGTGTCGCTGTAAATACTTGAGTGGGATTTGAACCCCTGACTACAGTATTTGTAGCCACTAGGCCTGTCCACTGAGCTATTTATTACACTGTGTTTAAAATTAATGATACAGTATGTATTTTATATATTTGAGAATATTTTAAAGGAAGGTTTTTCACTATATATAAATACGTACAGGATGATCCAGCACAAAAATAATATGTGTTTCTTGAAAACAACGTTAACCATTAGGATGAATAATTAGTGAAACAGGCGTTATAATTTTAGATAATAGTAGGTACCTATACTGAAATAATACACTCAGACACGTCTACTTGGTCCGTCATCTACATATTAGATTGCTAATATACCGGTGGTATAGGACAGATGTACTCAAGTTAACTAATGATTGAAAAAAGCAGTAATATAAAGATGTTCTTGGCAGTGATATACGATCAAGTTGACGTTATCAAAATTATTTGGGTTCAAGTAGGATTGCGAAAGTATTGTTATCGGTATAAGTTGTAACCTTTGGGTCAACAAGACTATAAGAGGACATGTCTTGGAGTGAAGTAGTCGGATGAGTAATTGGTACTCCAATTACACGTGAAGTACCATCAGAGGTCACCTGGTCTGGAGTGGTGTCACATTCGATTCCTAACTGGTAGCGTATGCTTATTTGTTACTTTTTAGACCAACACCAAATTGGGTCACATTCTACATGAATATTTATAAGCCGTAATTGGACGAAGAATTATAATGCCAGTATTGAGTATCATCCACCTAGATCATGGATTTTTGCACGCTAATTAGACAATCCATCAAGCACAAATAAATCTTTTACACTATTCTATTCAAAATATTATTTATATACACAGTGGTACCTCGACATACGAATTTTTTGAGAATTTTTATGCGCCATAATTTAATAAATAATCGCTAATTTTTATGGAAGGTCACTACTAGAATTTCGCGCCAGAATTGTGTATATGTAAAAATCAATTAATAATCATGTAATATTTATTATGTGCGTTATTACTAATTTGAGCCGCCTTGTGGCCCAGTGGTTAGTGTAACGGATTCGTGAGTGAAGACTCCCGGGTTCGATTCACGGCACCGGAGTCACTTGGTAGATCTAGCTTAGCAAACTAGATCTTAAGTACTCATTGCTGTGTGGTGGCCTGGGAAACCATCTCTACTATATTCTCCCGTAAAGGCCAAGGTGGCCTGGCCAACCCCTTATAAAGGGACTCCCGTCAATAGGGAAGGCGTCAAGATATTTTTATTACTAATTTATTTATTTTAACCTCAAATTATCCATTGCCGATTTTACAAATTGTACATAAAAAAATTTTTTAATTCAAAAACACGTGGTACGTTAAGAAAATCATTTTTTTGCTAGGACTTTTTGAGGGGCTGGAGCGGATTAATGGCAGTTTGTATGGGAAAAAATGCTTTTACATACGATGATGATCCCGGAATAAATTAAATTCATATCTCGAGGTACCACTGTAATTGTTTTCTTTTTTTTTCAAACAAAAAATGGAATCTTGGCGCTGTTTCAAAATTAAGCGTTCACTAATTTTATCTCCCAACAATGTCATTGTTTCATTAATGAAATTGTACAACACCGAACTTCTTTTATTTACTGTATTGTTAAAGGGTTCTCGTAACTTATTCAATTACGATCAATTAAAATTAATTATATATTTTTTTAAAACAAACCCAACATACCAACTAATGTGATATCTTAGTTTAAATACATTTTTCAACGGATTTATAGTAGATCTTTAAAAAAATTAAAGATCTACTATAAATTACAATTTTTTTAATATACATATTGTCTGAGACCTTTGTATTCCTAGGCCTGAGTCGCCGTAAACGTACAGCGTAAAGACGGTAATAGAGTTGTTTTGTTATACTTTTAATCGGTTTTTTGTTAATTAGTGCCTCGCCCGAGGCTCAGACAAGGCATTAACTAACATAAAACCGATCATAAGCGTAGCTAAATAACTCTACTATCGTATTTACGGTGATGTATTGCCTGGGAATCAATTATTTAAGGATTGTTTTGTTTATTAAAAGTTTGAAATATTTTAAATAATTTCGAAAAAAATACGCCGTCGCTGATAAAATAAACATTAATATTATCTAATTTAAATAAATGCGATAATTTTTTGAAGTGCGGGTTTGTATTATTAACAAAAAACCGATCATAAGTGTGGCTAAATAACTCTATTATAACGTCTTTACGGTGACGTAGTTATGAATCCATTATTTTAGGCTCAGCCAGTCATCTTATAAAAAATCAAAGGAGTTCGATTACAATAATTATTATTTTTGGCTCATATTGTCATTTATAATATTTCCTAATTCCAGTATCAGCATTGAATCTAATCAAATAGGTTCCACTCTATTGAATTGAATGGTTTAATAAAACGTATAACGATTCGTATGGAATCAACGGTTGAATAAGAATGTAAAGAGGAAATACACATCTAGACGGAAATGGCCCCTCGGGTAACAACCGAATAATGTTAATCTGCGTTTATTTTAGAATATGCATATTTGTTATGATATTATGAGAAGCAAAATAAAGAGAAGAGATGTGTTTATATCCTGGCACATTCTGCCTTGAGGGTATTCACTGGCGCCTATTAACAAACAATGCCAGCCATTCTTATATTATCATATTTTTTAACTATTTGTTTCATCTGAAAGCATAGGTAAGTTATTTAACCTTTATCAAGAGCGTGGCTACATATATTTTATCATGGATTTGAATTCTGGTAGAAGTTAAAAAAATCGATATGTTATTGTTCCAGGTTAACCCTGATTTCTCGGTTTGTAATTTGGCTATGTTATTATTTAAAATAGACTAAAATGTTTATTGAAACAGTGTAAATTCATAATATAAGAATATAATGATATTAATAAAATTTAAGTAATATTCTAATTTTATAAGGTAGTTAGAAGTTTAGGAATTTTATAAGGTAGTTAGGAGTTTAGGTATTAATAACTGGAGGAGCGCGGCCTCCAATACAAATAAGTGGAAGCCTTGGTTCATCACTGAACTGGAGTGCTTATGATGATGATGATGATGAAGTAATATTCTATTTAAATTCTCATATTTTGACACACAGCTTAATTGTATTATTTTATTTAAATTCTCTGATTTTAATTATCATACAATTTTTTTTATATTCATGGGTGAATGTGGCCGAATTGTATTTTATTAATATTATTGAATTGTTCTATCAATATTATTATATCCTAGAATTTAAATAGAATGATATAATTTACCAATTTAATAATCCATTGCTCGAAGGCACCTAAGTGCACCCACTTAACCGATTTCTGATTATGATAAAATACATACTTTGAGCCTAAAAGCTTGTCTTATCTATAAAATATTAAAATCAAATAGGAGAGGCTTGCTCAATAAACAAATTGAATCGTGTGCCGCAATATAATTTATTTGCAAGCTTGATTCCTTACAAGCGAATGCAATTAAATATCGACATTTTTCCAGGTACAATAAATAATTGGCTGTGCGCTCATATTTCATAATGCAGTATCTAACTGCAAATATTGCATAAACATAATTGCGCATTGCTAAAGTGTATATTTGAGCTATGACATCTGTCCATTGAAATGTTCATATCGCTTGCAAAGTTATTTGAGTGTGATGATAAGGAAGGATGTGGAGTCCGGTGATCAGGTGGGAAAGGTGATCTTGTGTGTAATATGATGCCACTTGACCACGCCTCACTACCTTCACAACCTGTCTGTCCTATTTGTCGCCAAATAGTCTCTTTCTATAAACCAATAAAACGAACCTAACACTATCCGCCTGTGAGGAATTTAATAAAAAATATATGAATAAACAGATAGGGTGACGTCTATAGTTATTGGCCAGTGTACAGTAATTGGCCATTTGTTTTTTACATTGAAATAATGATAATGAAGTAGACCATTTTAATGTCGATGAGATTAATTTACTAAATTTTAATTAATTTACTGTGGCCAATTACTGTCACCCAACTGGCCAATATATATGAAAGAGTGGCCAATGACTATTTTTTACTTTTTTTTCGTATACATAGCATAACTTTGTTGTTGTTTACTTTATTGAAATATTGTTTATAAAAAAATAGAGTTATTAAGCCCTAAATTACAGTTTACAGATGTCATGTGACTGTAATTTAAAATGGACTTTATGAGAGTTGAATAAGTGAAATTCCTTAACCGGCCAATAACTATAGACGACTATAGACGATTACAATTATATATAATCAAACAACTACAACTAAACGAATCCAAACCATTCACGATATTTTAGAGAAAAATATATACGTACATTTTGAATGAAATCAGTCATATTTAAATTTGGCGAATGGTAACTTTTTTAGACCCGAAACCACACCAAAACAGCGTCATTAAAATGAATCATTGTTAATTATTTCAATGCGATATGGAATAAAAATAACAATGACATCATGCAAAATATGATGATGATCTTTAATTGGAATTCCAATTGAAAAATTATAATAAATAATGCAAAAATTATACATAAATTGTTTACTACTTTTTTTGTTTTGATAATTGTCACGAGTTATTAATTATTTGAATATGTAGAATGAAAACAAATGAGTAATATTGATCAAAAGCTTCCAATATCCAAAATAATTGAAACAGTTCATAAACATAATAACGTTCCGAAACCCAATGTAAAAATAAGACTGAAAAACTTTATTATTACATTATTAATTGTCATTTGAGCCCCTTGGCGTGTTAGGTTGTGATAATATATACGTATTTGTTCTCTGGTCGTTCTGAATTTTTTGCTCCCCATTACAACCGAGTCAAGCTTCTGATGATACGATAAACAAACTAGACTAAATCAACTTTTAGTGTGGATGAATCTTGTATTTGGGGGTCCGAAACAGAGATATTACAGATGCTATCTTGTCCCGATGATTCGGAAATATGCCGTTGGAATGTGCAGGTAGACTGCCCGCCCCTTCAGACCCAGGAAACAATATTTAATATATTATTATTAGTACAAATATTAAAATAATTGATAAAAAGCTGCATTCTCAGATAAGATACTGGGGCGAGGCATGGTTATTTGCATACACTTTGAGCCGTTTCGATTGATGATTATTTATATCATCATTTATCCGAGTATGGTGAGAAATTGCAATGCATTCATCTTGGTACTCTTTTACAGGATATTATTCAATTGGCAATAATAACCGTGTCACTGAACTGAAGCAAATATTTATGTCCAATTCGTATTACTTGACTGTAACTGTCTATTATCAAAATTTATATTTTTCAGAAGCAATAATCATCGCAGACATATACAGGTTTTTCATTTAACTTCACCGATAATTACCATTAAACAAAGATATTGGAAAGAATATTTTACAATCTAAAGTACTATTCTAATTCTAATTCTAAAATATATAAAGATCTAGTAATATTTGAGGTCAATAATTTCTCAGTTTTATTGGATGGGTTAATCAGCATAACTAACTTCGCATCGATGTGTCAACTCTCTTTTCATTTGTGGATACATTATTTTTCTTTTGATTTATCATTTTTATATTAATAATCTTACAAATCAATCTGCATATTTCTTTTATTATAAATTTTCAAAAACATTTTATACTATAGTATAGAGTATAAAATAATTGGTCTAAACCCCTTGTTTGACGAAAACTCTACAAGGGGGAAATTGAAATTTAAAATATTTAATTCGACATGAAATAAGGTAAATTTGAAGTAAAAACAACCTACACATACTGTTTTAATGGCTTTTTTAAAAACAAAATTAATATTGACTCTTTAATTTTTAACCATTTCGAATTAATAAATATGGAAAAACAGCGATTTACCATCATGTGAAATCGGATCAATAATTGATAAATAAGGTAAAAAAAATTAATACTAATATATTGTACAACTAGCTTAACCTTAATACACGTTTAATATAATTACTAATTTAAGGTGTTTTTCACACTTAACTTGATATTCTCATCAAATCCCTTACGTATCTTGTCATGTACCCACAAATCCACGTCCTGAAGATACAGGTTCATGTGGTTAAAAAAAACATTACAAAATATCAAGTTACGACAAGTAATTTTGCAAAAAGGCTTCTTTGAGTCATACCAAATTAGTTTAATGTTTCATAAGGTGTATGTATATAAATATGATATTTTTATAACAGTAATACGATGACAACGAATTATTTAATAAACACGTCACGGTTTGACAATACAACGATATTTTTATCAACATATATCATAAAATTGATGACGATATTCGAAATAGATGAATGAAATTTCGCGAAATCACCTGATCAATCAAGGCACAATTACTATTTTAACAGGTGTACCATTATATTCATACTGACTAATAAGCAGTAGTACATACGTATAGACTGTGAAATACAATTTAATATTAAACAGCCGTTTATGTATTATGCTAAGGCTATAAATTGTATAAAAAATCACAAACACGCCGAGAAATACAGAACAGATTGCGATAAACAAACACTCAGACAAGTTTGAACAGATAACGAGTTGATTCTGTCAATCAGATTTGTGTTCTAGATTATATTGACAATTTGCGTTATTGGCGAATGTATCGACGATTTATTTCATTTCATTACCTTTTTAATATTAAATTGGATTTCAGATACAGTAAACAAACAACTCTGAGTTATTCAATTAACAAATCTAATCTGGATAGTTCGAATCAATAGTCGATTAGTTAAGCAACTAAATATTTTTATTAATCTTGTATTCCATATTTATGGGGTTATAAAATCTACTAAGTGTACGAGGGAAAAGTTTCCAACGCATTGATTTTCTAATGAGTGCGATACAGAATTACTCTTTTTTTCTTATATTTATAGAGCAAATTTTAAGCTAAGTTACCAACGGCCATGATTAGCCATACCGCAACACCATAATATATTTTTTTTAAATTTTATACACGCAATTTATAACAACAATTTGAGAGGGTTACAATTTTTTTACGATCCTACTTAATAATCGCCTCAATATTTACCTTAAAATCGAGGAAATTTTAGTAAACCTGGATGAAGACGATCGATCGGGATTTTATTAATCTAATTCCCGATCTCTCAGTCGTAATAACTGATCAAATAATTTTTTTTTGACTTGATCGGGGTTTGACTACAGTATTTGTAGCCACGCGTTTTATCACCTGACCTATTACGCTGGTAATATATAAATATAATGTGATATTATATTACGATATCAATGATCAATATAATATCAATTGAGTAAGTTTGCCGAGCGCGTGTCTAAAGATTGATATTTTCTTTACAAAGGTTAAAAATATTATTTTTTGTGAATTAAAGAATCGATGTTAACATGTTCGGGTTGTATTTTTCAACCAAATTTTGTGGGAATACAACCTATGATTAGTTGATAATTTTCTCCATTCACGAGTAGAGTAACTTATAGGTACAAATGATGATACAGTGTATAGTGAATTGATTATGATGATATTAGTGGGTGCAGGCAATGGGCGCATTTGAAGGCCTATTAAGTTGATGGTGTGTAATTTGGTGCCCGTTTAGCATAAAAGTAGTAAGTACCCCGTCCTTTTCAGTAGACGCTACCGATCCCAACTTTAACATCAAAACGGATATGTAACATTAAAATGTATCCGGAAAAAAGGACAAGTATTGTTCGAAATTCAATCAATAGATTAGATTAAACAATGTATCAAGACGCCCTGCGACGACAAACACTAAAATGAATACATTTGTAGTGAAATCACTCAGACCATTGTTGTCGTAGATTGTGAAAGAAAAAATATACACGAGTATAATACCTGCCATTGTGCCACAAGGGCTATAACTGACCAACGATAACCTGACATTTAAAATATGCATCGTCGAGGCGCCATATTGTGTGCGACTGTATTCTTTCATAATAATATAAACGCGCACTTCAAAAAATTATCGCATTTATTTAAATTAGATAATATTAATGTTTATTTTATCAGCGACGGCATATTTTTTTCAAAATTATTTAAAATATTTCAAAGGTTTCAATAAACAAAACAACCCTTAAAAGTAATGGATTCCCAGACATACGTCACCATAAATACGATAGTAGAGTTACTTAGCCACAGTTATGATAGGTTTCTTGTTAATAATACAAACGCGCACTTTATTACTTATTTAAATTAGATAATATTAATGTTTATTTTATCAGCGATGGCATATTTTTTTCGAAATTATTTAAAATATTTCAAACGTTTCAATAAACAAAACAACCCTTAAGTAAAGGATTCCCTGGCATACGTCACCGTAAATATGATAGTAGAGTTACTTAGCTACACTTATGATCGGTTTTTTGTTAGTTAATGCCTCGTCTGAGCTTCGGACGAGGCACTAATTAACAAAAAACTGATCAAAAGTACAGCAAAGCAACTCTATTACCGTCTTTGCGGTGTACGTTTGCGGCGACGCACGCCTAGGAAAACTAAGATTTATTCTGCATTCCCAGAATAATGTCTATAATAATATTAAAGCTTTTTTGAGTTAAGGAATTTGAACTGCATTCCTCGTAGGAATGTGATTTCTGTATAATTTTTATTGAGATTTATACATATATCATTTCTAAACAATAATTAATGAAGAATGATTTTTCGCTCTACTGAAAAATCGACGACTGGCTAAAATAAATAACATATTAACGAAACTTATTATAAGTGGAATAATTCAGTATAAATTAACATTTATGTCAATAATTCAATGAAAAAACATAAGCAAAAAAATTGCACAATATTGATGTCCTGTAAACGGTGGCCATTTTTAGATTAGTTTTGATTGATACCGACTTATTATTATTATTAGCGGATATAAATATGTCCATTAGGAGATGATCTAGGCTTTGATAACGTATTTTGCAATTCTTTAATAATATTCCTTTGAATAGATTTGGGAAGGAAAACACATACATGAATAATCTCTATTTCACCAATTCTACCACTTTAGCGACCTTATATTATGGAAACATATAAATGTTCTCGTACACTTTATTTTATTTTATTTCATACCGCTTTTTTGTCTCCTCTATAGAAAAAGCTTTCACGATCGTTTATATTCAATTAAATAAATAAATGTTATGTACAACAAAGTTGGCGAGAAATGTATCTGTTGATTGTGTGTACTGTTCTCGCATGCACGAATTATCTTGAATCCCATGACATCATAAACAATCCCAAATAGAATGAAACGAAGGTTCTGTCTGGTTAAAAATCGAAAGCATGGAGAGTTAAGAGGGCGGTGAAAAGTGGTGCGCGGTTGTGTTCAAAGGTGCTGCGAGGTGAGGTGCAAAAAGGGGCCCAAAAAGGGCGGCGCAGGCATCGACCCCGCGACCGCATTCCTCAACCTGGATACGATGGGATGGGATGGGATAGGATCTCACACACTCATGCCATACCAGGCCAGACTTCAGATTCGGACTCCAACATGTTCCGTTTCGTACAGGACACTTCATTATTACACCGAGCTTTTGATACTTCTTCGAATTTTATGCGTCACACAATGATTCAAGTCCAAGCTTGTAACATACACAATAGTCTACATGAGAAAAAAAAACTATATTGTCGGTTTACAAGTGGAACGCACTAAGGGACTTTTTGCCCATATTTAACCGTTAAACCACGACTATGATTGTGGTACAATATTTTTTTATATTATGTATATCGAGGTTTATTTATCAGACTTCGTTATATAGACTCATGTCCTTAAACTCATGAAAAAGAGGTGCACACAATGAACTTTTATCTATAGAAGCGGTAGGCATTTATTCCGTCATACTTTCATGCATGGCCGGTTCCATGTAAAGTGACAGATAGCGACGTAATACAATTTTAATTAGCGAGGCGGTAGAAACACACACATACACACAGAAAACCTGTTTGTATAGGCTAGTGACTCACATTTAATGTACAATACAAGTATTATTGGCATCTCTATATCCATAAAAGCTCATTAGGTGCACAAAAATTACTAATAAGCAAACGTCATATTAATTAGAATAAATCCAGAATAAAAAGCTCTTAAACAAAAAACATAAAAAATTTGTTTTTTTTGATAAGATATGTAGATGTAAGTAATTAATATAGGTATGTAGATTAGGTATAGATTAGAGTTTCAAGAGGAATTGAAAAATTTCGTTATATCGAGGTTCAACTGTATTGATAGAAATTGCACTAAACTATCTGTATTTTCAAATTGCACATTTTTATTTAATTCATAGATATAAACATAAGATATCACATGAGTGTCTAAATACATGTTTAGTTCAAGTGGCTAAATACATCAGTTACCTGGCAAACATTATACTGTAAACATCTCTCTTCATATCGTCAGTTATATTTCACAGTAAAATGGGTAAATGCATTGTTACTACATGTCATATGGACTCAAACATACACTCAAATACATCTAGGCTCAGTTTTTTACCGCTGAGTACTTCTTTAAGATGTTTAAAATATTATTGGGTTTTAATCGCCAAAGTATTGTCACAATCACTCTCAGTAACGTGTTGAGTGAGGGACACACATATGCATATATACAATAAACATTAGATATCGCATTGCATATAAATAATTCCTGTAAACCCGTGTATTGTTGCACTCTTCTCTCCTATTCGATAAAGGCATAAGTGTGTCTCTCTCACTCAACACATTTCTAGTGATCCCCGAGAGAGGTTGTTACAATACTTTATCGCCTAGATCATAGATACAAATATAAGATATCGCATGAGTGGCTAAATGCGTGTTTAGTTTAAGTAGATCAAGTGGCCAAAAACATGAGTTACCTGGCAAACATTATACTTTAAATATCTCTAATATTTATATCTATCATTTAATTACAATAAAGTTCCTTTTAAATGTATTATTGGAGTGTGCCAAACGAGTGTACGTATTCGGCAAGATCGCGTCGAAACAGGAGTCAAAATTCCAATGTTGGCAAAGCTGGAGCCTACTCCAGGTGAGGATACCTCTTCTTCTTATTCTTGTTCTCCTTACAACCGTCTGACTGTACATTCCACATTCAAGGTGGACCGGACTCATCTTGCATTATTCGCAAAGCGAGCATTATGCAATCGAATTAAATAAATTACTCAATCGCAATCCGAGTTATGTACGTTACGTGTAAATATTCCACATTTAATATCGACCCGCATGCTGTATTCACCGATACGTATTAATTACGGCTGATGATTTAAGATCGAGCCTTGTGGAATGTGGGAACAACGAATGCGCCGCCATCTTAAACAATGCCTCACCGAATACAGGGTTGCCATTACATCGTATTGCAGATCATCAATTAAATGATATTACAGTGTCCGAGTTAGTTATTATAATTAATATAATGTATGCATGGCCCTGTGTCCCTTCAGGCAGCGGTGCTCGACAAAGGGATGTTAACATGTGACCGCGGGGCTGTTATTATAATATTAAGAAGGCTGTTATCTCGTCTATCACCTATTCTAACTCATTCATCCCCTCAATTCAATTCAATACATACACTTCTAAGCCCTCTACAGATCGTATCTCCTTTTAATAATATTCAAAGCACACAACACTCCAATCAATTATATACCTAGGCACTTGCTTGTTCACGGTGCGTACTTTAAGTGCACTTTTATACATTGCGCAATCTGCACTTTTCACACTGATAATGAAAACACGTTTTTTTATATACACTTTGCTATCATCTTCAATTGGAGAACTTTGATAAAGTTTTTGTAAATGTGACAATAGATTAAATCGCTAGTTTCTTTTTACGAGCTCCTACCCTTTTCAGTTTAAACGCTACGCCAAATCAATAATTATTACCATTAAGTACATTAATTATTCAAAAATTCGGGAGGTGAGATTTAAAATTCTGCATTAATGGATTATTTATTGCATTATAACAAAAATAAAATATTTAACTAGACGTTTTGAATTTAATGTACAAACTAAACGCTACGTGAAAAACAATGCCTTTTTTTTACATACTTTAACATTATATTAATGTAAAATCTCTGATTGGTTCAACTGATTTCACAAAAATATTAATGCCTTTCTTATTATAATGGGACAATAATAATAAACATAAAAAATGAGAGCTGTATTTATGAAATTCAGCTTACCTTGTAAATATTATGAACTAATAAGAAATGTAAATAGTTTATTAAAAAATCCTTATACTATTTACATGTTCCAAAAATTTTTAATTTTGACTTCACTTTTTAATCTCGCCTGATGAATTTATAAATGTAGCAATGAATACATTGGAGAAGAGATAAAAATTGTCATTTTTAGAATAAAGCGTGCGAATATTTTGAAGAGACGGATATTATTGTAATATTTATATGATTAGATTGTTCTCTTAATATCTTTAGAATTTTGAGCGATTGAAAACCTATTTTTTTACGAATTTTATGGAGGAACAACAACATATTAATACTTCTAAATAGTCTATATATTTAAAATATATGTAACTGATTTGCAATAAGAAGAAAACAACATATTTAATAGATTGAATGTAAAGTCACCTGATGGGGTTGAGGTATCCAATCCTTCGGAGGAGACGGTGAGGTTACGTGAAGAAAAGAAGGCTGCATCACAGGATGGAGATGGCGGAGCTGGTCCTCCATTAGCCGAGGACAGCAAGGCGATTATTACAAGCAAAGGCCACATGGTTTTCATAGTCGACACTCACAGACGTCTCGGCGCCTTCTACTTTGCACTATTTGCTCGGGAAAACAACACTCTACTTTGATATTTTGTCAAATATTGAGTGAATGTGAATATAGCATGACGCGGGACTGGGATCGCTACACGGCCATTCAACACCAGAATCAATGTTTAAAAATACACGCGCGATAAATAGACTTGCGTGACAGGAGAGAGCTGCAGCAACACGACCGCCCACCACGAGCATCCGCGCTAGACTGACCGGCGGAGAGGACTTCGTTCTGACATGACGGCTCCACGCTGATTCTCAACACTTGGGCCGCGATCAAATAACAAATTATCCGATATAACATACACTTTTATATAAAAATATTTAATCCAAAAACAAAGATTGAGCAACTCTGCCTTCACTTGTTACTAAATTTCATTTTAATATAATTTATTAATGCATGTGTCGTTATGAAAATGTATGCAAAACCGTTGACAGAACAAAAGATGCTCGGAAAATTTTGAATCAAATATTCATTTCTCACCTTTATCCGTTTTATTTGACACAAGATTAATAATTTCGAATAATGCATTGAGGTTTGTAATATAATTTTAACTATACATATATCGGTTTAATTATTAAAATCACAGTTTTTTCATGTACCGAGCCGATATTTTCTTCAAGTCAGTTCCCGTTCCAAAATTAACCGTTTTGTGGTTAAATGTGTAGTTAGTTCAAGAGGACCAAGTGGTCAAAAACATCAGTTACTTGGCAAACATTATACTGTAAACATCTCTCTTCATATCTTCAGTTATATTTCACAGTAAAATGGGTAAATGCATTGTTACTACATGTCATATGGACTCAAATACATCTAGGCTCAGTTTTTAACTACTTCTTTAACATGTTTAAAATATTATTGCGTTTTAATCGCGAAAGTATTGTCACAGCCACTCTCAGGAATCAGTAGAAATGTGTTGAGTGAGGGAGACACACTTATGCCTTTATCGAATAGAAGCGACTACACGAAATTGCATGAATGATTTATATGCAATGCAATATCTAATGTTTATATCTATGGGTTTTTCAGGTTTGAATCCCTGCATATATTAAATACACATTATTTTATTATATTGAAATAATTAACCATTACTTACTGCTTGAAAATACTAAAAGAAAAGCTCGGCTACTACAAGGTATTAATTTGAGTTACCGTGGCTCAAACTCATATCCAAAAGCTTAAAATCATCCAAAACAAGTGTCTTAAAATGATAGTAAACTTAGGTCCTTAGACGCACGTTAGAGAGATTCATGAGATTATCAAACTGAAAACAGTGGAAGAGTTAATCACAGATTTAACCAATAAACACTATAACAAAATGGTTAACTTCTCCCCTAACGCCTTGATACAAAATGTAAACAAAATCAAATATGTTTCAAATAAGCGAAACTAGGGACATTTCATAAAAAGATCTTTATCATGTCATTTTTCACAAACACATTTGATTTAGTCTGTCTCCACAGCCCTTAATGATTTTACTATATTTGTGTTTCACAATATTTTCTGTTTTATTCATTTAGTATATATTAAGTATTTGTTTATATTTCTAAATTTTATTTTATTATTATTATCTATAATGTATTCTATATATTTTAGTTGTTCTACAAGTGGGTTTTCGTATTTTTTACCCTAAATAATGTTATGACATTGATTATTTTATAATATATTATTTTTAATTATCAATTGATTGTACTCCGTATTAAAAGACTTCTAGAGTCTATAAACTTAATATTGTAACATCTAATCATAATGTATCAAAACATTGTATGTAAATGATATTTAATAAATAAATTGTATAAAAAAAATTAGGTATTAAATGAATCTATCTTACTGTTTCTTAAACTGATGTTTCAAGGAGTGTACATTTTGGTTACTGTAAAAATAATATTGAATGATCTTATAAAATTAAGAGTATTTTGATATTCTGTGCCTTGTATTGTGTGAAGTGGGCGTCACTATATGCTTATGTACTTGTAAACAATTGCTAATACATAACGTGCAAGAAAGCTTTTCCAATACTTCTTCATGATGTATGCTTTTTATGATAAAAAATCTCATTTCATTCGAAGCATTTCACAGTAGTTTTCGCATGAAATAATGAACAAAATTTCTAATTTGTACAATTTGAGTAAAACCTTAATTGTTTTCTTTCATTAGCTTTTTTAAACAGTAGAACTTCGATATATAGAATCTCAACGGGAAAATAAATCATTATATGGTGGTTCAGTTTGATAGATTTCATATTCAGGGAGAATGAAAAAATGAATTTGCTTTAAAAGAAGCTCCCTTTTACGATATTCTATATGAATCGAATAATTGAAATAAATATGTATATTATTGCATATACTTACAATTAATTACATAATTTAATGTTAAAATTGCAAAATATGTGTAGCCTCTGAATTTTATTCATATCAGATATAAAAAGATATACAATTTATGTGTCAAATTTAATTTTATTGATTAAAAAAAAAGAAATACAATAAACAATGGCAATTCACAATAATTAAATTTAAAAAATATAAATTGTCAAATGATATTTTCTAACTTAACAAATACTTCAGAATTTGTACTGAAAAATGAATGATAATGGAAGAAAAATTACATAAAATAAAATACAAACAAATAAATATAAAAAAGAGTGGTTTGAAAGAAAATAATGCTGTGGAATTATTTAATTACATGAAAGTAATTTTGGTTCTTGCTTGATTGACCTGCCATACATTGAGTTCTTCATACACCTCAATACAATTATCAACCTAATAACAAAATAATATTATTATTCGAGTTAGATTTAGATAAAGTGTATTTATGTGAACTTACCTGATCCGGTTTGAAGCCTTTATCGATGCAACGCTCATTAATTTCTGAGATTTTGACAGTTTTATTTGAACCAGCAATGTCTCTTATGAGTGAAAAGATTCTGTCGGATGTATTCACAACCCTAGGAAATAAGAGATAGAAAGTGTAAAAAATAAGATTATAGATTAAATTAATTTTGTAATTAATTACCTTTGTGCGTTGGGGTCGTCGACATGCACAAGAGATTGTTTGGACATTTCAAGTAACCTGATGGCTTCGGAAACATCCTCCTTCTCGACTACATCCGATAATCTGCAATAATTTAGGTTTATCTTAGTAAATATTTTTTTTATTAATTTTATAAGTTTACCTTAATCTAGCCAAAGCTGTTGATAGACGAAGGATAGCCAACAGATTTCTCGCAGATGTAAAGGTCATGTCTCTTGAATTTCTGGCTTCTTTACGTAGTTCCACATAGGAGGCTAAAGAATATATGCGTAAATAAAACTAAAAGATCACACGATATTTTAAGTACATGAAAACATTCGCATACCAACAATATAATCAGTTAGATCTTCTGGGACAAAGGGTTGTTTTCTCTTGCAAAGTGAAATATATCTTCTCATGAGTCCCATATCCAAAGACTTTACTCTGGATGGTGGTTGTTTGCTGTGTGTATGCACATAAGTAATATGCCTTGCCAATTCCAAATCTTTATCCCTAAAAGATTACATATTTGTAAGGAAAAATATCATTCAGATTCAGATTACACTGAAATGAACAAACCTGTTAGGTTTGTCTTGAATAAGCCAAAGTAGATCGAAACGGGAAAGTAAAGCAGCTGGTAGTTGAATATTTTGTTCAATAGTCCGTTTAGGGTTGTAACGTCCATATGCCGGATTAGCCGCAGCCAAAATTGAAACCCGAGCATTTAAACAAGTCATTATACCTGCCTGAAAATATATTTATAAATTAGTTTTGTATTTAATTTTAAAAAATCCAACAGTAAATGCATACCTTAGCAATACTGATGGTTTGTTGTTCCATAACTTCATGTATGGCAGTTCTATCAGTTTCAGCCATTTTATCAAACTCGTCAATACAACACACTCCTTGATCTGCCAATACCAATGCTCCACCTTCCAAGATCATTTCTCCAGTAATAGTATCCTTCATAACTGCGGCGGTTAAACCAACCCCAGAGCTTCCTCGACCGGTAGTATATTGCGAGCGGGGAGCAAGTCTATCAATATAATTGAGGAGCTGTGATTTGGCTACTCCAGGATCTCCCATAAGGCAAATATTTATATTTCCACGAATCTTCATTCCATCAATATTCCTAGTATAGTAAGTATAGTTATAAATAATGTTTTTTTTATTATTTCAAATGAAATATTTATATAATTTACTTGTCAACACCACCCACAAGTAGCAAAAGCAAAGCTTTTTTCACATCCTCATGTCCATAAATTTCAGGGGCCAAACTTTGAGCAAGTCTTGCGTAAAAATCTTCTTCGGTGAGCTCAGCTAATTCTGCTTCAGACAGATCACTGTACAATGAATCTTTCTCATCCACTTGATTCAAGCAAGTAATGTCCTAAAATGGTAGAAGATATAATGATAAATACATTATCAATATAATTTTATTGTAGAAAAAACTTACATGAGCTTCAAGATAAGTTTCACTTAACAGTCCACTGACGATTTGTCTGAATCCGGCTTTGTGCAATGGCAGGAAAATACCAGTGCAACTGACATGATCTCCGGGTTGTGAGTGTCTAGTTGTTTCACCACGACAGTAAATGGTTAGGGAGCGAGGAATATGACCGACAGGTACTTGATCAGACTAAAATCAAATGAATATTATTTATTTTTGATTTAGTGCTATTTAAAAATAATGTAGAAGCTCACATGTTCTTGAATTTTGATTTCCTGAAACTTCATAAAGCGAGAACCACGCGTCTGCAAATAGAGGCGACCTCCAGACTTATTGACTCTACAATCATCAGTAATACAAGTACCGAGAGGTAAAAATGTCATGGAGTGAACTGGTTGATACGTTTCAGCACCACACTGGTCGCAAGTATAAGTGGCCACAGTCATCATTGGCTTCACTTCAGTGCAGCGAGTAACAATGCCTAAATACAAATAAACAATTTTCAAATGTAATATTGAAATCTCAATAAAATGCTTTTAAGAAATCTTACCTCGGACAGTAACTAATTTGCCAATATGTTCCGCTTTGACTTCTCTCACCGGTAAGGATTTGTTGGTAGTCATATCTTTGAAGTAAATTTCACTAAAAATAAATTTTTAATGTATTTTATGTAACTAATAATATATTTTTATATGAAATTACTATCGTCTGATCAGCTCGGGTGGGTATTTGTTTCTTGGATCTCTTTGTTCGGCTACTTGACGATTTTGGGATTCAAGCATCAATCGGTGTTCAATGTATACATCTAAGGCATCCTTGGCAACAATCTGTTGAACATTTACATGGTTAACAATAATTTAGTTTTCTCTTAATTAATTTTCCCCTTACCTCTCTTTCTTTGTATTGGGGCAACAGATCAAATACAACATCAGAAACGAGATTGGTGTATCTCCTGGTGTTTGCAATAATGGCCAAAGCCAAGCTATCATTGTACTCGTGAACATCGTCCAACTCCACCACGAGAGCGATCTGAAATAATGTTAGGATACAAGAACTTCTTCGTGGTCAATGATAATATGTTCTGTCTTGGAGATACTGTACTTGGTCGCGGTGAGCTAACTTGGTAAGTTGTTCAGCATACTTGAACACTTTGTTTCCTTCATCGTTCGTGAAACAGAACTCGGTGAAGAACGATTTGAAAGTTTCTGTGGTTGTTACAAGATTCAAAAGGATAAACAATAAGTATAATATACTGTGAATATTTGTGAAGTATCTTACCTGTATCGGCAGCGTAATCTCTAGACTTCGACATTATTCTGTAGCGGAATAAACACTGTCACTATTTGGCGGGAGTTTACAGACGTTGTGATCAACGGCCGATGTTGCCATAACAAATAACGGCTATATATTTTTACTTTTATTATTTCTATTTTGATAAAACTTTTTATATAACTAAAAATATAGATATTTTCAACTTCTTCATTTAAGTTTCATACTCATGAATCACTTAATGTCATGGCAAAGTACGAATCATAACGCAAAAATCATATTTGAAAAATGATTATAAATAATTATTTTTTACTATCAGTATAGGAAGATAAACGTTACCTCGTTTCTTTAATCTTAATTTAAATGCTTTTTATTATATTGGGTAGTCGTATTTTTTTATATTTGTAAGGGAAACTATGTATATAATTTGAAGATACGTCTACAATTTTCTCAAATACATATATTAAATTTTATCAATCTATTTCATTTGTCCATAATAAATCAGCAATTTATAAATATGGTTTGCTGCGAGTTTCAAATAAGCACCATAGCAACGGTAAAGTTTGATTAATATCTACCGAAAAACTATTTTCCGTCTATCTCCAAGTTTGAGCAAAATGGCATCTGTAATGTATTTTAAAGAACAAAAGTTCAAAGCAGCCAGAGAACATGATTATGTCTTTGGTACTCACTTAAATATAATACATACAAAATAACATATATGACTATTCAATTATATTATTTCAGATAATTTATTCTTTGTTTCTGGTGAAAAAGACTACAACAAAGCCGCAAGAAAAGCGGCTACTACGACCGCACAACCAGTAAAATACATAAAACAATTAAAAATATGAAATCATCTTTATTTATCTCTTTATTTTCAGACTATTCTTCCTGTCTACGAATCTATGTTTAGTGATCTTAAAAATTACAATAGCTGTGAAATAGGTTAGTCTTTTAAAAATAAATTTTCCACTTAATATATATTTGTGGTTTTTTTATGACAAAGGTTGGCATACGAATCCTCGTCTTCCAAGCCATATTGATTGCTCTTACGATAAAAGAAAATATCAATCAAACAACAATGCCCCCGTATATGTGGAAGGAAAAGACAGATTCAGATATTTCGCTACGTAAGAATACATTGAATATACACATTGTCAAATTGAACATTGAAAAATATTTTTATTAAGTCCCAAAACAACAGCGCCAGTGAAACCAGTAGACATATTACTTGAAGGGGAAACCGATGTGGAACAAAATATTATTAAAACTATTAATCGTGGCATTTCAAAGTCAATTGATAAAGCCGTTCAGACTGTCTATAGGTAAAATTAACGTTTAATCCATCTATGGAGTTATATGTTTATTTTTTTCCTATCAAATTACAGAGAATCTTCAGCACAGACAGTGGCATATGAACCTGATTACAAGATATCGAAAGAATGTTGTCAAACACCGGAAATACTCAAGTTGGAAGATATTAAAATAGGTAAGTGCTTATTATTATTGTCTGAAGTAATTTCTAATTGTATTTTATCACGTCAACATATTTTCATCGTATGTAGGTACTCAAGTTAACTAGTCTTTATGACTTAATTAACTTTTACTTTTAATTTATCTTTTATTAAGGAACGCATATTTGGAATAATATTTATAATTTAAAAAATTACAATGACACTAACAAAGTACATCATTATGACTCATTTGTCGTGTCAAGAATCATTAATTAGACAGGATAACAATGACGAGATTATTCATCATTCTACCATGCGATTATTTGTATTTAGATCCAGAACGAGGGATTCGTTTAGAAATGGTGGAAAGGTTAAAAAGGCTTCGAATCAAAAGAGCATGGTTGGCCAATGGAGCAAGTCTTAAAATATTAAAGATGATTGAAGAAACCGAACAGAAATACAGGGAAATGGTAATTACTAAGGCCATCAATAAAAATATATATTATTATCATGTTTTATTTACTTTTAGGAATTAGACAATGAAATGAAAGAGAAGTACGTTATGGAGTTAAACACTAAAGTTAACACAGAAAGACCGAAAAATATTTGGATAGCAGCTAAAGATCGAATTAAACAACGAACCGTTGCTATTGAACACAAAAGAGATAGAGGTATGTAATATTATTATACATATATCACTATAAACATATTAATAATAAATATTTATATATTTAAGAAATGAGGAAAATCAACGCGAAGTACGATGAATATAATAAGAATATCGAACAATTGGTCGGTAAAAGAAAACCGACACCTCTTCCATCGTCAGCAATCTCCAAGACGAATAATATGATTTTTAATAAAAAGTTCACACCGAGCTATGAAGGTATATTAATTAATAAGTGCACTACACTTGGGGCATCTACTTGACCCATTTATTGATTTTTATAGATATCAAAAGGCGCACCAAAGATTTAGGTCAAAAAATGAAAGTAAAAATCGATGATTGCACTAGGAAACATCGCATGCATCATAAAAGGGTGTTCGAGTTCGAAGAACAGTTAGAAATAGGTGAGTTGATAAATTTCCAATTAATATTTTCCATCGGTGAATTTAATTTCTATTTCAGAAAAAGGTACCAAAAATATAAAACATGAAGTGGACAAAACATCCCAGAACAATGATGCAGAGTAAGTTAATTTTTTTTAACTTTTACAAATCAATAAAAAGAATAACCCTTTCAATATTCATTCCTAATTAATTCAATCACTACAGAGTTAATTAAGTAAGATTTTTAAGATGGTAATCTTATTTTATACATATTTCATTACACGTTACTTTGCAACTTTTTTCGACAAAAAAATGCTAAATTTTCAGTTCATTTTCTTTGATGACATGTTTACAGGGGTTAATTAAACCCCATTCCCATTTTCCGACACTTGTTATGCGAAATGTCCCTCGGGGAGCAATTTTTCACAATTATTTTAACTCGTTATCCAGGATCCACAAGGAAATTATTAGAATAATTAACTATTAAACACAATTAAGAATTATTTAACTAAAAAAGTGATACGTAAATTGTATACAACAATTATTCATACATGTTTTTCATTTCAATTTCACCCTACAAAAATTTCCATTAAACGAAGATATTTTATAGAATATTTTACACTTCAAAGGAATTAATGAATTAAATAGTATCAATGTGAAGATCTAGTTATATTTTAGGTCAATAATCTAATTTTATTAGTTGGTTTAATCAGCAACTTTGTTGATTATTTTGACATTTTCATACATTATTGATCCGCGACTAACTTCACGTCGATGTATCAACTCTCTTCTCATTTTCTCGACATTATTTTTCTTTTTATTTATATCCTAATTTTGTTAAAACAATCTGAATATTCAATTTATTATATATTTTAAAATCATTTTTATAGTATAGTATTAAATAATCGATCCAAAACCTTTGTTTAATGGAAACTTTACAAGGGTGAAATTGAAATTTAAAAAGGTGTAAAACCTCTGTAGGAGATTCTTTTTTTTCTCCAGTTAAGAAGTGTAATATAAAGTTTAATTTTAAGGGACCATCTATTCAACAAGGATAATCTCTCCAACATTGTATCGGGATTAATAGAGAGTGTTTTAAATTCAGTTAACGAAGAAGACGACGATGACACGGGAATCCATGATTGAATTGTGCAAATATTTTCAAAATAAAATGATGATTGAAATATATGAATTGTTTAATTGAAAGCATTATTCGAGGCGGTCGTTTAAGATAGCACAATGAGTAATAAAGCAGTTTAATAAACATTGTCGGTTAATATAATTGAGCAAGAGTACCTGGAGCTGATCATCATTCAGTCACACGCCAGACGCTCGCCGAAGTGGACGCTCCTGCAGAACCTTCACAAGTAACTATTACTTTATTGTGATATTGACTACAGATTTATTTCAAACAAAAGCCAACTTCGACGCGATTTCGTCATGCACTTACTTCCTGTCTTGGCAAAGAGTTAACTACCTTCCTGTTCTCTAAAAATGCCTAAAAATTTAACGCCAATGTATAAATACAAGGCTAAATAATCGCTTTCCATAAAATTATCTATCACTCGAATGGCGATCGTTTCTCAACAACACATTATAATTTATTTAGAGCAATAACTTCGACCATGTTAGGTCAATTAAAAGAAAATGCAAGGCTTAAGCCTCAACATTTTTACAAATTACATTCTCACAAATAGACGGCTAATTTTATAGGAGAGACAAAAAAACTAATTCAATTAATATTTTATGAAAACTACATACACATGTGTTTATTTATTGCGTTCAAATGGTTTCATAGATATACGAATAATTATATTTGCTAAATATCAATTTAATCAGTCAAAAGTCAACGATATTTGAATATTGTGTGTATCTTTAAATTTTGTACATTTCTCTCATATATTATATTATTTTGTTAGAAAACTGTTGCACATAACAGTATATTTGTTTTCATTCTTCATAAATCATCACCGTTCTTTTCAAATTTTGACTAAGCTATTAACTATACAAAGCAATAATGTATTTAAATTAAACAAACATGAATTCAAGCATTTACGTATTTTTAAAATTAGTATGCATTTTTTAAGATTTCAGATTCACAATAGAATTAAAATTATCTTAAACTATTGTTTTCTCCTGGATTATGTAGAGTTAAATATATATAAATTTAGTTTCGGTAAAACTGTGCCAACAACCAACACTACCGTAGTTAAATCAATAATTCCTAACTTCTCCAGGAAGTGCACAAGGAACCCCCCTTCGTTTACCGAGAACTTCAATACACAATATTAAAAAATATATAAAATACATATTAAAATTAAATATGATAAGAACATTCATCCCATATACAGTATATTTAAAAACTCACATTATTTACAGTTATAATCCAACTCAATGTGGATGTTTTATGGGAATATTTTATATAATCATCAATTGTTACATATACAGTCTTGGATTACATTATAGAAGCACTCTATAATTTATATAGTGTCGGTGTTGTGTATATTTACTGGAGTCAAGGAACCGGGACCAAGTCACGCGATAACTCATTCCCCATTCTTCTTTTTGAATTATACATTTATTTTATTTACTAATTAGCCCCTTTTATATGTCTCTTTTTAATGATAATTATTTAATATCGCACAATCAATAATAGCAGAGTATTTTTAAATGAACATACCCCCAAAAATCTATTTTACACTTGATGTATTTCTCTATAGTTTTATTTAAGTGCTATAGGGTTAAAGCTATAAAAAAACTACACTGTACATAATATTTATGTGTAATTAATTATATCATTTTTTATTATATTGTTGATAAATTCTGCATATTTTTCATTGGGAATTTAAACAAATTGTAGATCCTGCCTTAATATACATATTTGATCAAAATTTCATTGTCAAACTGTTTGGTGTCCACACGTATTCAATACTGGGATAAGACGCGTGGCTACTAATACTGTGGTCATGGGTTCAAATCCCACTCAAGTCAAGAATTTTTAAAATTGATTTGATCGGTTATTACGACTGGGAGATCGGGAATAATATTAATAAAATCCCCATCGATCGTCTTGATCCAGGTATACTATGATTTGCTGGATTCTAAGGTAAATACTGAGACGATTATTAAGTCGGACAGAGCCGCTCTATCGGTGACCTGTGTAACTTGTAATAGTTAAGATCACCGACAGACAATTAACACGTTGTGTGTATAAAAACCTCCACAAAGAAAGCCCCATCAGAGATGTAGGTTCTCTGGTATTCCAGACGACTGTGTTCTCTTAATAATAATAATAAATAGTGTAATAAGAGTGCCTTAGTGAGTCGTGTGTTTACGAATAGACTAGAGCTTGGTTATATGAAAAAAGGTTTTAAGGTTTATATGAGAAAAAATTTGAGTATGATTAGGGTTATAATTTTTCAGTTAAATGGTGTTTTAAATGTATATTTTTATATTTGCAGGAGTATGGGATCTAAAGTGGGTTCCTGTGGAAAACTCGCCACCTATTTTATTGTCTGCCTGAACCTCTTAATAGTGGTAATATTAGTATAAACAAATTATTAATCAATCAAGACTAAGGCGATAATATTTTCAGGCTTTCGGTTTCACATTTCTGACAATAGGTATTTGGATATTGATAGATGAAAATAGTTTCCAAGCGGCTGCTTCACAAGTGGACACCTCCTTGACAAGGGTAAGAAAATTAACGACTTTAAATATTTTTTAATGTCTTGTCACAAGTTGTTCAGTTCATATCCTTTGTATGCAATGTGAAGAGATATTGATCCGGTCAATCATACAAGAATTTCCCCAGACACACAACTGCAATAAACTCATAAAATATTAATATCGACAGTGGAGGGAAAACCAAAAGTGATCCATCAAAGTATACATTCAAATGTAATTAGATACTACACGTGTATTTGAAATGGCGTCCTGGCTACATCAAATAAAGGGGGTCGGAATTATCCTTTATCCCTCATATTTTTAAATACAATTCCATTTATGAATACCGCCGATCGATATTTGTAGGGTTTTCCCAAAAATATACGTTTTTTTCAGGTTTTTTTAAATCAAAAGAAGAATTTGTGATCTGATAACATTTATACTCTTCTTTTATATTTCACTACTAATGGAAAAAATATATTAAATTAATAAAATCACTTCAATAGTAAAAATTAAAGTGCCGGAAGACCGACACAATTATTAAAAGCTCTCCTTCTACAGCAATTCAAAACTCATAATGGTTGAGTTATTCCAATAAAATGCTTGAGAGTTTTCTTTACGTGCCAATTTATTACTGGCCATGGTAATTTTAAGGATTACCATGAACGTTTTAATACCGAGAGTAGACATATTGCGCTTTGTGGTTGCGATGATCAGTTAACATCAGAGCACTATCTATGGAACTGTGAGGAACTACAAGGTGAACGAGAGCTACTCGTAGAATCTTTGTTATTAGGTGGCAAAATGGGGCCAATAGGTCACGCTGACATGGTCAGCTCTGCGAGCAATTTCACCGCGTTTAAGGCTTTCTGCCATAAATTTTACATGCGTGCAAAAAATACAGTAAATAAATAAAAAGAAAAAAAAATAATGTGGATCGGCACTATTTTTGTGCATCACGCAAAACAGTAGCTCTCAATCTGCTTAGTGCAAAGCGGTGTGGTAAGAGGATACCCTATCCTTACAGACACACCGGGTGGAGGTGGGTAATAGTAAATAGTAAGTTGAAGTAAAAAGTGTAATGAAAATATATATTTTTTAATTGATAGTATCTAGGTTATTTTCTGTATTTAGTAGTCATTCATAAAGATAGTTAATCACTATTTTTTGTAATATGTATTATATAATACATCAAAAGTTTTAAATCCCCTTACCGCATCTGCTTTTTTATTTTTGTTTTATAAATTGAATATTGTGTCGTATTGCAAATTTAAATGTCTTTATAATAATAGAATTACACAAATTCTAAAAGAAATTTATAATTAATTAGAGCCATTTAAAGTAAAAAGAGCGAGAGTATCTAAATTCCTAAGAAAAAGTATTTTGTACTGGAATCGTGAAAATTATTATTTTGATGTCGCGACAGATTTTTCGCGCCAATATTTTGTTCTCAATAAAAAGTATTATTTATTATTTTTTATTATTTCTCCCGGGATTAATCATCATTATCCATAACATATACAATCATTTTCGAAATCGGAGATCTCATTCAGTAAGGGATTAAAGCTTGTGATTCCTAGGCGTGCGTCGCGACGCCGTAAACGTACAACGTAAAGACGGTAATAGAGTTACTTTACTGTACTTTTGATTGGTTTTTTGTTAATCAGTGCCTCGCCTGAGGCTCAGACGGGGCATTAACTAACAAAAAACCGATCGTAAGTGTAGCTAAATAACTCTTCAATCGTATTTACGGTGACGTATGCCTGGGAATCCATTACTTAACTCAACTAACTTTATTTTTATTATTATGGACATTTCCAGATATCGAGGATAGAGACAGGAGGAGTTGTTTTAACATGCAGTGGATTGTTATTACTGATTCCGGCTCTCACAGGATGTTACGGTGCAGCCTTTCGTAACCCTTGTATACTATCCTTGGTAAGGACACGCTTTCTAACTTTACCGACCAACTTGTCTTGTTGCTAACTCAATGCTTTTATTAACTTTTAGTACACCATTTTGGTATCAGCATGTCTACTCCTGCAATTCGCCGTCGGTCTGTGTATTGTGATGTACAAAAACGAGGTTATTTCATATATTGTTTATTAATATTGTCGCACAATGAAAGTGGAGCACGTGAAAGTGAAAATATCGATTATCAATTTATTGCAATGTGCACGTCAATGCTTTCATACTATCGTACAATTAGAACAATGGGTCACTGAGACCTGATAGAATATGGATTATTAACGTTAAACATAATTTAACCTATTCCAGGCCGACACATCGGTAAGAAATTGGTTGCTTACCAATATAAAGGACGACTTTCGAGGATCAAATTTAACGAACGATCCAAATACACCGTTTTGGGATCAACTTTTTATCAGCTTCCAATGCTGTGGTATTAATAATGGAAGGTATGTTGCATTTTATTCAATACGCTGCTTTTATTTTACGTATGATATAATTTTAGCGATTTTTTATCGATGCAAGCGAATGTTAATAATACAGGAATATTATTACCGATGCACTGCTGCAGATTTAGAGAAAAAAATAAAAGTAGATATGTACCTTGTTTAGCCAGTGAAACTAATTCATATTATAAGCAGGTAATATATTTTAAAAATATCCAATTTCTTGAGATATCTCTCTTATTAATAATAATATTTATTTCAGGGTTGCTACGAAGCTACTATAAGAAAACTCATGGATCACAGACATATTGTAGGCGGTGTACTTTTGGGAATAACAGCAGGAGAAGTTCTACTTATAATTTCAGCAGTGTCTCTTATTCGAGCGTCGAAGACGAATAAAATATCCTAGCATTTATAGGATCGACTTGTCACTCGTAATAAAAATTATTCACGAGACAATTCCGCTCACTACGAAACGAAAACAAGACTGATAAACGTGAAGCCGGCCGACAGTAGACATAAAATTTTAGATGAAAATGTAGAAAATGAAAGACGATCGGAAACTCAAGGCTTGTTCACAATCATCATAGGCAATGGCCAAATAGAGTGGATTGGCGGTGCCAAGCGGGATAGAACCCCAAGATAAAGATTTTATCAACAATTTTTTTAAAACTAACTCACTGTGCACAAATTAATAGTGTGCTTTTGATAAATCCCCGATTTATTGTTTAGTATGTTTTTATATAAATTCAACAATGAAATATTGAATGCGTTTTATAAATCACTAGATTTAGTAAAAAATGTGATAAGTGTAATTTTTACTCAAATAAAACAATTTATAATCGATAATCAGCTTTTTTACTATGAGGTGCTATTGTTCTGTATTTCCAATAATTTAAAAAATTCTCTTTACTTTAATTATTTAATTATTTATTCCCTATCTTGTGTTGTTAACATTGCACAATACCTAAAACAGTTTAGCTAATTAGCAATTACACTATTTTATTGAACTACCTAAAATGATTATTTATTTTAACAAATTCATAATTTTTTGAATTTTATAATGTATTTCTAAAAACATTTGGCATTTTTAAATAATTTAAAACTCATTTTTGTGAGTATATTTATCCTATCCATATATTTTCGTTTCAAATTTATTATATTTATATTTATGATTGCACAATATCGAAGGAGCACTGAGTTTTGAGCATAGCAACATTATAAGAGTGACTGTGCTGTTACCGGCGAGTGACAGAAGTGAGGATCAGCAAGAATGGCTTCAGAGAGATACAGCTTCTCCCTCACAACCTTCAGGTATTTCACTCTTTATCCTTTTTTCCTGCATTTCATTTCAATATCAACATCCACTGTCACTGTACAATTGTTGGTTAGCTTACAGTTTATGCATCTCATTCTGACATTTGCTTTTTGTCTTTGAATAAGTTTTAATACTTGCTACTATTGATATTTCAGTCCTTCTGGTAAACTTGTGCAGATCGAATATGCTTTGGCCGCCGTAGCTGCAGGAGCACCGTCAGTGGGTATTAAAGGTACATTATTACAAATAATTAAATCCAATATACTTGAAACCTCTCAATTACCTATTAATTATTTTAGCGAGCAATGGTGTGGTTATTGCCACAGAGAACAAACACAAATCTGTACTTTATGAACCAGAGTCGGTGAACAAAGTTGAAATGATCACTCCAATGGCTGGAGTGGTTTATTCGGGAATGGGACCAGATTACAGGCTTTTGGTTAAACGAGCTAGAAAGATGGCGCAGCAGTATTATTTGCTTTACAATCAAGTTATTCCGACTGCTCAATTAGTTCAGAGAGTTGCTGCTGTGATGCAAGAATACACACAATCTGGGTTAGTGTCGATTGAAAATTGTATTCAACATTTAAAAAAATATATTTTCATTGTTCTGTCATTGCAGAGGTGTCCGACCTTTTGGTGTATCCCTCCTTATCTGCGGCTGGGACAGTGGAAGACCATATTTGTTCCAGTGTGATCCATCCGGTGCATACTACGCCTGGAAAGCTACCGCCATGGGTAAAAACTATATCAATGGAAAAACATTTTTGGAAAAGAGGTATGATATCCAATTGAATTTTATTATTTAAAAATCCACTACCAATTTATTTTCTAAATTAGGTACAGTGAAGATCTTGAAATAGAAGATGCAGTACACACAGCTATTCTAACATTAAAAGAAGGGTTCGAGGGTCAAATGACGTCTGAAAATATCCAAGTAAATACATAAATGTTTATTCCAACTGATAAATCATGATTTGCCAAATCAATGTCTTGAATTAACCTATTTCTTTCCTCAGATTGGAATTTGTGACGCAAATGGATTCCGAAGATTGGAACCTGCACATGTTAAGGATTATTTAGCTAATATCATTTAAAAATATTTTTTGTCTTATTTTTGATTTCTTGGAATAAATTTTTTTACAAATCACAATTTTTTTAATTATATTCCCTCAATTGAACTATAAATCAAAAAGTGGGTAAATTTACAGAGGCAGCTAAATACAAGTATTAAATCATTTTATCGAGTTCTTATGTATTGATAATTTATGTAGCATATAACTAAATAAATGAAAGGACATTATTATAAATCAGATGGTTAGACTTGACTTACGGAAGATTGAGTGCTGTAACTTTTTCAGATCAAACGAAAAATTAAGAGATTATAGACGGGATTTTGCCAAGACTGTTAAATTTAAACTCAAATATGGTCCTATTAAAAAAACAGGCAGAACATAAAAAACATTAACAAATTAAAAATTTCAATTAAAATTACCCTAGTATAATGATAATAAATGAACAATTTGAATGTAATGTTACATGAACAAAAATAAGAAAAGTGGGATTTGTATTGAATAAAAAACTGGCATTAGAATTATAATAATTTTATTGGGTGTAAATGTGGAGATGTATGTACATGAAGGATGAGGAATTAGTTGAGAAGGGCCAGTGGGCGGATCAGACGAAATAGTTGGGTTTCCTGGCGGCGATGCCGAGGTCGTGCAGGGCCGGGATCAGGTCATCCATGGTCATGGTGTACTTCTTGTCCTTGTGACTGTGTTGCTTGTGAGCCGCGTGCTTGGTGGACGGAGCTGAACCAGTGGAGGCGCGTGTCTTGCAGTGTTGAAGAGCATCGTTAGCAATGTCAGCCAAGAACTTCTGCGCCGCCACTGCCACTAGCCGCAGTAGCCGAGGATCCTGTGCCTGGACTCCAGCACAGGCCAGATAGTGTCCAACAACACTGTCAGGTATTGTTGCGCTGTATCCTTCAAGCTGTAAGGCCAACTCTGACAATCCACTGTTTGCTTCTTCCATCACCAACTCTTGTTGTTCTGCTTCTTCTGCTACTAGACAACGTCTGTAGACACACAATCAGTGTTGCCACTCTCAACCTCGACCATTCTACATTATTTCTACTCTCTACTGAAATTTTACATTATTTATTAATTAAAATACTATACCCAAATCACAACACCCCAGGCAATTATTTCTCTATAAATACAACCTCATCCATTCCAGCTTTGGCAAAAATCTCAAGAGACTTTTCTACATATTTATATTAGCAATTTTTTATTTATTAAGGATTATTCTGTTTTTAAATCTAATTCAAATCAACAAACAAAACATAAGGTCAAACAACTGTTTGGTTGAGGTCAGTATTGAAATGAATAATGTTTTGTTTTATAATACAAGAGAAAATTCCCAGAATTAGTTTTTTGTAAAAATCAATCTATGTATATTATTTTTTCATCATGTATTTAAGAGTTAATATTCATACAAATTGAATTAATTATAATAAATTATTTTCTGCGGTGATATAATCTTCCATCTCATAATCGGGAAATTCTACAACGTTATTTTCTTTGCTCGTCTCATTCGATTGTTCTTTTTTGGTGGTGAAGAAACTAAACAGGGAACTCAGGTTGATCACAGAATAGTATGAGTGTGAAAGGACGTCTTCTACATGCTCTTTTAAAGTAGATAGTGCCGTACTTGTTGGAGGTGATAGTTTTTTCTCTGTAAAAATAAAAGGTTTTAAAATTATTCCAATGATATGAACGAAATTATAATGTGAATAAAACATACTTAATGATGTCTGTTTTGAGATATCAAAGAGGTAGTGGAAGAAACTTATTTGGTAGTACAAGTCTTTTTCGGAATACTCTCTAAACATCACTCCCTTTTCACAAACATTGCACAGAGGATATCCACCGACGAAGAAATGAGGCAGTTTATTAGTTCTATTGGTACAAGCGGGATCTTCACAGATTAACCAATTTTCATAATACTTTTGAACAAACTTCCTCATCTGTTTGGTTAATTCGTTTAAAATTGTAGGTAAATAATCCATCGGTCTCATTGCACACTTTTCGTTTTGACACCTTTCCAAAAATAATATTGAGTCTTTTTCAGTTTTGATAAATACTTCTTTGAGGGAATTTGTTTTGCGACATTTTTCATTAATACATATAAAGATGAAAGGTTGGCATTGCGCATATTTTTCCTTTTCATTTTCAATTTGGTAGTCTTCATTATCATCGACTCGTTCTTTCTTAATTGTCTGTTTGTATAAGGACGGATCCAGTCCGAGACAATCTGCTACTCGAGCCGATCCCATTCCTTCTATCGGATCACAGATTCTCGATATTACCGGATGTAATTGTTGTGCAAGATAATAGTTAATGTCCACTTTGAGGTTTTCAGAATTCTTCAGCTCTTCTATGTGATAAGCTCTTTGCATTGGTGCGTTACTCGTACCGTCCTCACATATTATGTACGGTACAATATCATTCTTTTTGTATTTCCTTCCATTCTTAGAATTCAATCTGTTGGCGACTTGGACGTGCGGTTGACTGTTTTTGTCAGCATATTCATTGGGATTTTTGGTGAGTTGTTTTGTGATGGTTAACATAGAGAGTGGCATTTTATTTTCCTTGAGATCATCTCTTAATTTATTCAAATGCGATTGAATGTTCTCAATCCTCTCATCGGCATTCTGTTCTGACAAGATTTGATTTAAAATAAATTTTCCGGCTTCGGCGGCCAACTGCGACCAATCTCTTCTGACAATGTCGAGGCCCTTGAGCTCTTGGGAATATATAAATTCTCCATTTTTCTTGCTCATGGTGACTGCGGCATATTTTTTCTTTTTTAAGAGTAAAAGATATCGGAAGACACCATCAATATCCAACTCTACCTGTTTGTACTTTTTATTGATTTCTTTTTTTATTTCATACCCAATTTTGAATACTTGATCATAATCCAAGCAATTGGTGTTAATCATAATACTGTCGGTGTCTCCATAGATGACATCAAAATTTAATCTTTGAACTAATTCTTTGGTGTTGACTAAAATTTCTCGTCCCTTCATAGTAACGAGAGCCGCCAATGGTTTGGCATAAAATCTGGAATGTGTAAAGCCTAAGCAACCGTACATAGAATTCGCTGTCAGTTTTAAAGCTAACTGTCTTATGTTGTACTGCATGTGAAGTTCTGGTGTTAAATCTGTAGCCTTCATTAGCTTTTTAACTTCTCTCCTGCTTTCTACCAATCGTCTTATTTGAGTCGGTAAAATTCCTTGTTCGACATTGGAATCTGGCAACGCCAATTCATTTATGTCTTCTTCATTTATGATTGACAAATTCATTTTCACTGTTGTGAAACAAATGTTGTATTCTTGTATAATGCTTGGATACAAAGAATTAAAATCCATTAATAAAATTAACGAATCATAAAATCCTTTCTTGGGATCTAAAACAAGACCTCCGGAATAAGCTGGTTTTTTTCTAGTTTGAGTTTGCTTTTTAGACATTACCACATCTTTGACATCTTCGGTTTCATTTGCGTCTTTATTTTCAACAATTTCTTTTTTCCCTGTTGCTTTGTCAGGAACAATAAAATCTTTTTCGGTGAATGCATGCAATAGTAAGAACTCATTCCGCTCAGATCGTCCACCCATCAAGGTTCTCGACATTACATTTCCGGCAATTTGAGTGATTTGCAAAGCTAGTGGAAGCACATTTAATTCACACATTAATTTCAAAACATATGAAGCATCTTGCATGGTTAAATTCACTAGTTCCAAAAGGTCTCGACTATTTTCGTAATATTTGTAAATATCATCTGGAATTACTTCAGTTCTTGTACCTTCTGGTACTTTAAGTACGGTTGCACACAAAGTCTCTAAGTCAAAACTTCTTGATTTAATCAGTTCCATTGCTGATATCTTAATGTCGCACACGAGCCGTCCCAGAAATGCATCTTTTGAAGCATATTTTTTTTGTGGCACAATTGTCTTCTTCAAACGGCCCAGCCGTGACCAATTTGGTATTTTTTTGTCCAAAATATTCCCTATCAATAAGTCTTGTTGATAACCTGATAAATCATGGCCCACAATAATATCAGGATCAATCTTCCACAGTTGAATCAAAAAATAATTTAATAGTTCTCTTTCAGAATCACATTTTGTAAGTTTGGTTGCTTTGTATTGCGATATTACATTTTTGAGATCGAGGGGCCATATTTCATTAGATACACGAGTAAAAGCTAAAAAAAATATTTGAGAATTAAAAAAAGATTTAACTTGTATTTATTATTGTATAAATACAAACCACAAAAATGTTGGTTAAACAAAGTATTTGGAGCTGGTTTGTGTACTTCAAAAGTATTGTTTACAAGACAAGAAATCATTACAATTTTGTTGATTTTTGTCTTTGGATCAACTACGACCCTGGTATTGATCTAAAAATATATTTTAATGTAAAAAAACAGCAAAATAACCTATCAATATATTATTAATATTTACACTAGCGATGACAAGTGGTGGAGGATTTAAATTTTCACTTCTTAAGACTTGTACATCTTCGGGTTGAAGACAATTAGCTTCAATGGTACACCATGAAATTTTATTGCTTACATATTCGGGATTTTTTATTTCAAGCCAACATGGTCCCTTAATTTTTTGCTCCAGCAAAAATAATTCCAAAGAACTGGTGTTGGCACCGAATATATGAGAGAATGTCAAATATTGTTCAGAAATATCTGGGGCAGGTAGAGTTGCCTAAAATAAGTAAATTTTTTATACATGGCTTATTCAAGATCTATCGATTAATTAAAAAATGTCTTACTGAATATTTAACTTCCAAATATTCTGATTGAGTTGGTACACCTTTTAGTCCGAAAGCATAACTTTTAGTTACTTTTCTAGATTTGAATGCTTTGACACCAAGTTTCGGAGCCACATTTTTGTTAAAGTCTTCATATACGTCCATCATCGAAATTGGATTCTCGCTGTCCTCTTCCATCGTAATCGGGTCTAATTTCTGTTATTACAAAAAAAAATGGTCAGTTCACATAATTATAAATTAAAATTGATAAGACACCAATTACTAACATATTCTCTGGGGAGTAAATAAAGTCGTCTGTCAATATTCTTCACTACAATACAGCAAGACACACAGCCTTTAGATGGATTTGAAGAGTCCACATAAACTTTGCCGAATAAAAACACCACTCCCGGCTTCATAAATCTATCCTCCCACGCATCCCACCAATAGAATCGTAGAACCTTCTCCCCATCTTTATTGGTATGCAGAGGAAGTGATGAGAGATTAGATTTACTTTCAATATCACAGTTATTTTCAGTGACACTCTCCCATTCACCAAACATCTCCTGTTTAATGTTTATAGTATCATTCTCATTTAGTTTGATTGGTTTTTTGTTTTCTGATGTTGATGAGAGATTTCCATCTGCGAAGTCATCGAATGACAGTCCATCAACAGCATTGGTTGTTCCAGCGGTCTTTTTTGTAATTGGTTTTTCTTGCATTGAATCATCATCAAAATTTATATCACCCAGTGCTTGAGTGTCATATTCTTCAATCATCTGCGACGCTAAATCGTCTTCTTCAATTTTAATAGATAGGTTTTTGCTGATTATTTTACTTTTGGAAGGATTCTTCTTCGGTGATGGTACATCAAAAATTGCAAATTCTTCTTCCTCCTAAAAAATAATTGTATTATTTTTATTTTCTTTGCGAGAAAGTTAGTAGTACCTCAATTTTGATAGAAGCGGAAGGCTTTGGCTCTTGATGTTTAGAAGCAGCCAATTGTTTGAAGTAATCTTTAGTTTCTCTTTTGATCTGATCTACTAAATTCACTGGATGACGATTTTCATTTGGGAAACTATTTTTGGATTTTTTAGTAATAGTAGAGTCATCATTGTTTAGTTCAGACATTATATCAGAGAGAATATTATCTTCATCAATTTTAACTTCCTAAAATAATTTTAATGTTGAAAATGTTTATATATTATTATTTTAGCTATAAACAAAAGTAACCTCTTTCTTCTTTCCGCTCATGTTGCTGAACATACTTCGCAAATTATTTTTACTATTAGTAGAGACATTACTATCGGTCAATGCGGACACTCTGGCTTTTCTTTTTTTGGCTCGACTCTCTTTATCCTTGATTTCCACAGTCTTAGTCTGGTCAGCTTGATCATCATCGTCGAATATTTCTCGCCCGTCCTCCACATAGCCACACCCATCTGATATATTGTCAAACCCATTGAATATACAATCTATTTAAGTTAGTAAACAAGGCCCTTACCATCGTCTTCAATCCAGTCTTCCTCCTGCCTCTGTATGACTCTGTTAGTATATTCTTGTTCATCGACAGTATCGTAAACACTGTCCAACTGATCGACTTCATATTTCCTCTTTGCACCTTTGAGCTGTTTCAACTTTTCAAACGCAGAAAGTCTTCCTTTCTTATCGACCTTCTGCCGCTTGGAGCGTCCGCTCACCAAATCTGTTTGATTCAAATTAAAGCCAGTCTCAATAATAATTATTTACAATATACTCAATTATAAATGAACGATACTGACCAGAAGTGCCGTCCATGTTTTATAAAGTATTGTCAGTTGACATTGCGCGCGGGAAACATGACATTTCATCTACTATCATACTTAATATTTATAAATACCTTAAAATACAAACAAATATATAAATTTCACAATTTACATCCTAAATTTATCCCGAAATAATCATTTATTTTTATAGATCTCGTGTAATTAACGAATGGTTATTATGTTATAGGATTTTCTTGTAAAAATTATAATTTTTCAGCCTTTGATTCTATTTTTATATATTAATTACAATTTAAAGTCAGGATTGATCATTTTAAATTTTTTAGGTAAAGGAAAAATTTTTTTTTAGCAATTTTCATGTATGCGAATCAGTTGAATTTGGCGGTATTTTCAAATATGTTGGAAACATGTTTTCTTTGTATAACATTTTTATTTGTAATACAAATTGACACATACATAATATAATGAAAATAGTTTTCATAGTACGTAATTTGCATGTATTATAAAAAAGGACGTTGCTACAAAAATTGATAAAGCAGAATCTTATTAATTTACAATATTGCGTGGTGATTCTTTACTCGATGGAAATTTTTTTTTAAATAAATTTTAAATTCGAAAATATTTTCTACTAATGATTGTCCAAATAATTAAAGTACATTTGTGCATTCTGTTCTATAAGTATAGAATATTATTATGAACTTCATTGTTTTTTTTAATACAATATTGTGGTTTTTCAAGATTTGGTTCTTGCAAAGCTTTTTTACTCGACGCTTTATGTTTATGGAGAAACGGGTATCCGGCAATAAAGTGCGTACCTTAAACGAGCATAATTAGGATGAAGTGTATCGTTTAAGCTTAGCAGATACTCGGAGATCATTCACCTGGAGACCAGAGACCTTGAGTTAGTTCACCTGTTAACATCCGAAATAGAAGACATCATCACAGACCACAACCAGATCTAACGTGAACCGAGTCCATTCGTGCGGCGAACACCGAGCAGGCTACACGCCATGAGGCTGCCTCTCATCTTCAGCTCACTCCTGGCCTTAGTGTCTTCATCATACTTGCCCCAGGACACCAGGTACACTCCACTAGACTACATGGTGGACACTACTAACTTCCTGGGGGTCAACATACTCAACGAGCACAACTTCCTTAACGAGAATAATATTGCCTTCTCCCCTTACGGACTCACCGGCATTCTGATCGCCCTTTACGAGGGTGTGGATGGAGTATCAGCCTACCAAATAAGGCAAAGCCTCAGGTTGCCCACCAGCAGAGAAGTTCTTAGAATAGGATTCAGGGATATTCACCGAAGACTGAGGGTAGATATGCATCATTTTATCTAAGTAATAGTATTGAAAATCGTTCGTATTTTTATTGAAAAACCTTTTTTTTAAAACATAATATATTTGTTTTATATTAAATGCATTATTTGCAAATATATCGCAATTTACCTAATATGCATGTATAGCATAGTTTACAAAGTTTTCAATACAATCTATGTACTGAAAATCTATGTATCTCCAATGCCACATTACATCAGATTTCTTCCCACGAATCTCCTTAACATTGTGTTCAATCTACAAAAATGCTCATTTATTTGTGAAAAATCATATAACTACCATCTTTTTGCCAATGGATGAATTAATTATCCATTGAATTTGTTCTCATGTGGTCAACAATGTAAAGATTAAAATGTAACTGTTGATTTGATATTACGAAAGAATGCAATAACTGTACATTGTCAGATCGGTTATCGTTTTATTATTTGTTTTTTTTTAAATTTACATCGACCTTGTCTCGTCTGATGTGACATTTTTAATGTTATAATTTTTTTGGTCTAGTATACATTAGATCGTTGCATTTTTTTGATGGCCGGATGCACTGTCGTTATGGCTGAAAACATTACTGAAAGTGACCTCATGACATAATCTAAAATAAATTGAATATTTGCTAAAACTAGGACACTAAACTTGTCGTTCTGTTTCAGAGTTATTTCGTACCGAAAGAAGGCTTTTTAGCGGGCTTGGCGTTTAATATTGAAAATGTCACGTTTCGACAACAATACAAGGATATTTTACAGTTTTATGGCTTCGATTTCGAAACGAATCAAACAAATAAAGATGTCCCCTCAAACACAACTACGGAATTTCCCACAACTACACAGACGACAGTTTATAGTACAACATTAACTGCAGAGACTACAGCGATGCCTATGGAGACAACTACTGTGATGTCCACAATGTCTACCATTCCTGAAAATACCACAATTGAGTCTAATAATGATAATTCAACGCCAATAACTACATCTGAGTCTACTGTCGAAAATTCAACCCCAACAGTTATTTTATCAACAACAACTATCTCGGCTTCTACTAACTCTCCCACATCTGAGATATCCAACGATTTAGCTGAATCTACTACAACTGAGTTTACCAACGAAATTGAAACTACAACTTCTCCGATGACCTCAACTACGACCATGGAGCCAGAAACAACCACAACTATTAGTCCTGAAACAAGTCCACCGACAACTACTGAAATAATAACGACACCTCAATCAACTACATTAGCTTTGACTGAATCATCGTCGACCGAAGAAAACGATGACGTGATAGAACTAACACAACCTTCGCAATCTGAAACAACAGATTCGCAGGTCGAAAGTAAAGAGATACAAATAGACAAAAGGACAAAGAAATCGCTCCTCAATTTCAACTATATGAACCCTATTAAAGAAGATCAAATAACTTTGTTTAGTCCACTTATCCTCAATAATTACCAATACACTAGGCGGGGCTTACACCACATGAGGTCTTTCTTAGCTAACGGTCACAACAGAGTTCAGATCAATTACATGACTTATGATACGATCTTGGGTCATCAGTATCTTCCTCGTCTTAAGGCCAGCGCGTTGAGATTGCCGCTAGATACGATGGATTATTATATTTTGATCATTCTACCCGATTACGAGTTTGGAGTGAATCAACTGATCAAAGATTTAAGATCGGATAGATCACCGAGTCTAAGATATATCAGCAAGAGTTTGGAGAGTACGCACGTTAGAGCTTGGGTACCCAGTTTTATGCTGAAGGGATTTGTCGTCTTAACTACTGACTTACAAAAGGTACATTTTAATTGATTGATTGATTATTTTGTGTAGTAATTTATAGTTATTTCCAGATCGGAGTTTGTGATCCATTCGAGCCTCGCCAAGAAGACTTCAGGCCGATGACGAATCAATCTAATGTTTATGTGAGAAACATCGAACAGGCAATCACGGTGACCATCAGAAAATATATGGAACCGACAAATGTGAAAAAGCGTGAGTAAAATCATTATGTCTTGACACACGACATCATCCAGGTATATCCGATGAACGGAAATTGTGTTCTTGCGCAACGACAATCAATGTCGTCCGATTTCGATTCATTTTGTTTGTTATTTGTCGCTAAATCGCGAAACCATTGTCACACACAGACAATCCCTCGACTAAGATTGTAATCAATGATAAGCAGAGGCTTTGTTCACTAAAGAAGCGATAGTCTCTTGCACAAGGCTGTGCATGAGTGAACTAGAACCATGTGCACATCCGTTTATTTTAATTAGTCGCACACACTTTACGAAACCTATATATTTTGATTTTAAATATAATGACGTATCTTCTAAATTGGCATAAAATAATGATGTCCCCATAAATAACGGATTCTGTGTGTTTCAAACCCTAATTGACATAATTTCATACGCATTAGTGCACAATGCCCCATCACCATATTATACTACACTCAATATTCTGATTCCACTCACAAATATTAAAAACCATATTTTCAGGCTACATTCCTTACAGGCCTCCAGTAGAATTTGCAGCTACTCATCCATTTTTGTATTTTGTTATGGACTCTGAAATACACGTGGCTCTAATGGGCGGCAAAATAGTTAATCCATTGAATATGAGAATACTGTAAAAAATAATAATTCAATCAATCAGTTCAGGAGAAATCTTTTTTAGTAAATACATAAAACAGCTGTGTTATATTGTTATAAATATATTTGTAATTAAATTCATATATTTTTTATTTATAACATTTGTTCCTGCCCAAAACCTTATTTTAAAAATTAATGCTATCATTCAATGGAAAAGCACTTTAATTTTCTATTATGTATTGTTTTTAAGTGAGTTAATAACTTAAAAAAAAATTCAAACATAAAATGTATGGATAATATAAGAAAATCAAATTTATAAGGTTTTATATTGTTTCTAGTCTAACCTCCATTATTTTCTTGGTTAATTAAAAATATGTACAAATAAACGAACAGAATATTGTGATGAAATTGTTTATAAGTATGCAAAAATGAAATCGTATTCAACTTTAAATTAATTCAGTTTAAGCATAGTGATTTGTTTATAATTGTTAATTGATAAGGTTAGAGCAATAAGGGATGCCGCCAAAACAGTAGGATTAGTTATAAACGTTGAAAAAAGTCAGTATATGCATGTGACATCCAACTCGGAATTGGTAGCACATCGTAGCCTGAAGGTAGACAATGACCACTTTCAGCAGGTTGACTCTTTTGTATATTTGGGAGCAGTGGTCACTAAGGAGGCTGGAAATAACCAGGACATAAACTCTCGCCTGCAAAGTGCTAATAGGGCGTATTTCGGCTTAGTACGCTTGCTCAGATCAAGATATCTAAGTAGAAGTACCAAGGTAGAATTATACAAGATGCTAATTAGGCCAGTACTAACCTACGGTGCAGAAGCATGGGTTATTACCAAAACTGAAGAGGATAGGCTACTTAGGTTCGAGCGGAAGATTCTTAGGAGGATCTTGGGTCCTGTTCAGGAGGCACCGGGACTATTTAGAATTAGACGGAACGATGAGATTTACTCATTATATAAGAGCGTGAACGTAGTGCAGTTTATTAGGGCTTTAACATTAGGTTGGGTTAAGAGCAGGAGGGATAGTATCGGAAATACTATCCAGCAAGCCTGTGGGTAAGAGAAGGCAGGGTAGACCTAGGCTAAGGTGGGCGGACGAATTTTATAAGGTAGTTAGGCGTTTAGGAATTAATAACTGGAGGAGCGCGGCCTCCAATAGAAATAAGTGGAAGATGCTGGTGCGGGAAGCCTTGGTTCATCACTGAACTGGAGTGCTTATGATGATGATGATTTGTTTATATTGGATTGCATTTATTAAAAAATAGGAATGTAAATGTATTAAGATGTTCTCAAATGAAGCTTTCTGAAGTGACACTATAGTGAGAAGAAAGGACGGAGATGAATTAAAATACAAAGTGAAGTCAATAAATTTTATTCACTCCTCGTGTTTTATAATACATAAAGATGGTCTATTTTGCTTTCTTGGGTTTCATTTTTCTCAGATAGAACTCGAGTTCCTTTCCTTCAATGATGTATCCGTCAGCGCGGCCGCACTGTCCAGGGCGAGACCGGAGACAGGCTGTATAATCAAATGAAAATATTAGAAACGAAGACGATTTACATAAAATCAAAATAATATAAGAGGAGAAATTGAAACAATCAGAGTAACTATGACAATGCTAATCATGAAATGGTTAACGACAGCCATTCAAAACGAATGAAATCACAACCTCAAGCAAAGTTATCATCACTTTAATGAGAATATTTGATCGGGTAATCATTTACAGAGAGCGTATACTGACCTAAAAGTCTGCCGGTGTGGAATTGTTCTTCAATGGCAGGCTCAACTTTAGCTGTCTTCTGAAGAGTGGCATATTTCTTGGCGGTCTTTTTGCTGAGTTTCCTGTTCAAGATTTCTTCTTCGGCTTCGCTCTTAAAATAGATAAAAGGGTGTTTTAATACCGAGTGTATGTTTAAAACGGTGTTGTGTATTTAGTGAAATCAGCAATATTAAAATGTTTTAGGTCACAGAATATCAGTTGACACGCTAAGTATCATCACAAGTGTAGTCAGTATAACTGTAGGTAATGATAATCAGTAATCCTCACCAGCTTGGCTCCCTTCTTGCGTCCCAGCGGCAGCACATAGTGGCTCTCGTACCACTGCCTGAAGGGAGTCGCGTCAATCACCACGATGGCGTTCTTGACCAGAGTCTTGGTGCGGACCAGCTCGTTGTTGGAGGCGTTGTACACCACGTCGATGATGCGGGTGCGGCGAGTGGTGCCTGTAATGGTCATAATGGTTATTATAGTTATAGTCCTGACACAAAGTAACCCCAGTCCTACTCACACTCTGACCCCCATGCAAAGTTGCCCGTCTCCAGTCGCAGCGCCCTGTACTTGAGGTTGCCTCCTCTGGTCCTGACCACGTGTATGCGCTGTGAGCCAAGCCTGGTGTTGGCCGCTGGTCTTCCAAGCTCGTACTTCCTCTTCTTCCTCAGCGGCTTCCTCTTGCCTCCGGTGGCGCGCCTCTTGTGCCAGTGATCGCGGCTGATACCTGCCAGGACACGGAGGCCATCATTACTATTACTACTCTTGTACTGTTACCTGGTCAAGTGGTCAAGTGGGCGTGGCTTGACTGCTCGCCGCCATCACCAGGATTACTCGGATAACAAGAGTCACGAGAAGCACTCACCCATCTTGCACGGCGATCAAACAGAAAAGACCATAGACACCGCACGGAGCACACACCACGGAACATACCTGTCACTATGTATGCATACTTTTGTATAATTCAAATTATTACTTAAAATACTATTTTCAATTACAAATATATAATTAATTCAACATATTCACACTAATATCATACAATCCTTCCTCCAAATATGAAATAATAGATACGTACTTATTTTGAATATCTGATATTACAAGATTGATTAATTTTGATTTTGTAGTCTAATAATATTAGATGTATTATAACTCGTTGTAGTTATAGTATGCATTGACAAAAAAATAAGTATTGTTTATGAAAACAGTAATTATTTTTATACAATGGCAATAAATCAATAATGTGCCGCTAGCGAATGTCAGTTGTGACTTGTAGCCGTGGAAATAATCATTAAGAAGTGACAGAATCATGGCTGATGATAATGATGAACAGTGGCTTTATGGAGATGCAGACGAGGACAAGGACCATGACAAGGCCAAGGAACCTGGTGAGGAGGGAGCGGGGCCAGGAGCAGGGGCAGGGGACAGGGCCGAGGGCGGCTCTGAACCTGGACCCGCCGCAGACCAGCACCGGCCGGAGACTCTGCTGCAGGTAAGGACGACACTGACTACTCCAGGATATCCTCGAGCTAAGCTGAGTGTTCTGTCTGCAGGAGGACATCTTGGAGGAAGGACAGATAGCTGACAGCACTGAGGCGGCCAATGATGATGACGCCCACTTCAACGATGACCACTTCGAGGACAACGGCATGGTGGATCACGACAAACAGGAAAATGGAGATTCAGACTCTGATGACAGTGAAGATGATGTCAATATTATTATTGGAGATTTGAAATCTGCCCCACCGACGTATCCCAGCCTAAATATTAAAGTAATACACAAATTATTTTTATAGCTCCACAAAAAATAATAGTTTCATTTACAATTTTTCAATTTGTAGAAAGGCACTTTCCAAGTGCAATCGACTGAAAAACAAAAACCAGCTGGCAAATTCAGCGTTGAAGACTTTGAATCTGTCGGCACTATCAACGGTGTCCCCGCCCAAGAGTTTAATATTGATGTTTTAGAAGATAAGCCATGGAGAAAACCCGGTGCCGATCTTACAGGTATTTTAACATTCACACAATACTCATCCCCCTATTGAGTAATTTTGTGCAATTTCACTTTGTAACTAAATCAGTTTAAACAGTGTCAGATTAAAAAAAATCATATTTTTCAGATTATTTCAATTATGGATTCAATGAAGACACTTGGAGAGGATACTGCGAAAGACAAAAGAGGATGAGGATTCATGAGTCTGGAACCGGATTAATTCCTCTTGGTGGCAATCCAACAATGAGTACGCAGCAATCTCGCAACCTCACACCCATTCTCAATGATAATAGTAAATACTCTGTTGGATTCTCCAATGTTCGAAAAGCAGGTCCTCCACCAGGTACTATCATAGTAAATTTAAATTATGTTGATTTTTACTCTGCATTTTATTTAATACTATCTAGGTCGTAAAATGATGGGACCGATTGATGTCATCGGAGGACGCCGAGATGGCTCAGGCTTACCCGAAGACAGCCCCACCGACCCCATGATGAACAAAATCAACCCTTTGCAAATTCCAGTCCGAGAGAATGCCATTCAGGTAATATTAAATTAAATCATCAACACATTTCTGTTTTATATTATTACATAATAAATGTGTTTGTAGGTTTTGACTGCAGATCGAAGGGAATATTCTCGAGGTAAACCATTCCCAGATATGAGCTTACCACCTCCAGGTTCAATTCCACCACCATCGTCTAATGAATTCTTCCACGGACAACCGGAACAACCTTTTTACCCTCCACCATATCAAGAAGACAACTGGGGTATTTAATGCTTTTGATTTTTTTTTTTTTCAACATTTTCACATATAATTTTTTATCTGCAGGTTGGACTCCTTCCGATATCAAGGAACTTGCACCAGGTCCTTTGCCACCCATGACCGGTCCTCCACCTCGGATAAGGTCACGTTCTCGGTCGAGATCGAGAAGAAGTAGAAGATCGAAGTCGAGAAGCCGTTCTCCGTCGTCTCGTCACAGAAGCAAAAAGAAGTCACATAGAAAAGACAAAGATGATGACTAGTTTACAATTTTGTCGATTAGGATTTTTTTTTTCATAATAAAATGTCACGCTGTAAAAATAAAAGCTAATAATATCAATTTTTTCATTAATAATAAATAATTCAGAATTAGTTTGCTATTTAATCTACCCAAGTCTAAAGCCTAAAATGGAGTTATAAGGCCAAAAGTTTTATAAAATAACAGTCATGATTGTGAGTTTTGGGTCAAAATGTAGTTAGTCTCGACAACAGTAATTTTTGAGTAGTTCAATTATGGTGTCGAAAATCAGAAAGGCGAACTCGACAGGAGAAATTGTGTTTATGCAAATTGTAGCAATACTCGCAACTTATTCTTAAACTATCTTACAGTTAAAAAATCAGTGGCGAATATTGTTTAGTTGGCCCAAAATAAATAAACTATTAAGTGTTTTAAACAGCTGAAGGTTGCATTTCTGTTTTTTGACAGCTCACTTCTAAACAGTAATACCTCCAATTTAAAATATTTCATAACACTACAATCGTATGATTCGGCTCTGAAAGGGATAATATAAGGACAAATACTAGAAGAAGTCAACAATAAGCAAAGAAATGCCTTTAATATTCTATTAAGAAGAGTACGAAAGTAAAAAAGATTGTTTTTTTTAAAGTCATTTATTTGATATATTTTTTATAACACTACTTACCATTTCAGTTTTTTATGTACATAAGGATATGTCATCTCGATAGATACATACGTATATTGTATTAGTGTGAACTCCTGCCTAATAAAAACAGAGAATGTTGATAATTTATTTCTTTGAAGCAAGATAAATACATACATATATGTACATTCTATAAAATATTATGGGGTATGAATTGAAAAGTATTATGTGTTAAGCAATAATCAAAATTGAATGTTTTTATCTGTATAATCCACGGTTATAATACTCTGCATCACTTTGTGTCTGGTTATAAATTATAAAGCTCATGAACATTATTTATATGTCAACACATTTAATATGAAATCATTGGTATTCAACAGTTTTGACTGTACATATTATATTTCAAATTAAAAGAATGTTGCACCGTGTTAGTTTAAGGCAGTGTACTCATTAGAGCGATATATATAACCAGCGTAATAGCTCAGAGGATAAAGCGCGTGGCTACAAATACTGTGGTCATGGTTTTAATCCCAAGTAAAAAAAATTTAAAAATGATCGGTTATTACAACCGGAGATCGGGAATAATATGAATAAAATCCCGATCGGTAGTCTTGATTTCGTGGATTGTTAGGTAAGTACTGAGGCGATTATAGATAATGAATAAACACATTGTTGTATATAAATAAATAAATATAGGAAGGAATACAATTTGGATGATATGTATGCGGATTAATTGCTGTAATGAGAATCGTGGCCAAGAAGCAGGCAAGAGTAATAAGAAGAATGTATTATTACAGAAATGCTTTATTATAATTGTCCATAATAAGTAGATCATATTATAAATGTTAGGTAAGACAACCTAGAGGTGTAGACACGTGTGTCCAAACTGTACAAACTGCTATACAAGTTAAACAGTTGTCCGAGCTCCGTCTATCATACGCAACGCAGGCCATACATAATATTACAATGTGTACAATTCAATTTACAAGGGAGTTCTCTCACCGGGAGTTATCGGACAATTGCACTCACATGACATTTTATACAGTCTTACAAATTTAGCGTACATTAGTTAAATTAAAGTTAACATTTTCTTTTGATACATTTATGCTTACACGTTTTTGTACAGCCATATACAATTTTTTTTTTAAAAACATTCACAAATTCACATGAAACGCGCTGGCGTACTCATTTATTACAACATATTACAAAATGTGCAGCGATGAATGAATAACGCCTAAAAAGCAATTTATTACAAGACACGATCGACGTGTCCGACAAAACATTCGTGAAGTGCTGTGAAGATTGGCCATTTTATTTATTCCTCGCTGACAATATAAGTGTGTGTGCTACGATTGGAAACCTACATCGATTGTTTAACGACTAATTCGTGAGCTAAAATTTTACATATAAATACATAATGATATTGAACATAGTTGTGTCGACGTGTTTTCTATTTGATCTGATTTCTTTTAATGAAAAATAAAATATAAAAACAAATTATTCGCGTTCTTACAGAATAAAGCAAATCTGATTTTTATTTTTACTATTTTATCTTATGAGAAAAGATCGTATTCTGTATAACTTAAAAAAAAATCATAATTATGCTAAATATTTATTGATGTACAAGTATGTCACTTAAATTATAAATTCTTACATAAAATTGATTTTCTATTTCAAATTGACACAGATTACAACTTTAAAATGATAACTAAATCTGTCCAAGCGTTTTTCCACAGCTCTAATAAGTGTCGAAACCGAGAGTGCCTTGAAAACAGTGGGTGAGGAGTGTGAATATTTGAAGAATACTAGCAAAAACGTCTATGATTTTATCGAAACGGGAGAGCTTGACAATGACCAATGGAAGAAATGAATGTGGTGTGTGGTTAGCGTACACATTAATACATAATTTAGTGTTTGCCAATGAGAAAAGTCGATAATAAAAAAGGTCCCCTAACCCAGCTAAACCTCTAAAAGCTACTACTATACACTGTTATTATAATGTGAATTGTCCAGCCTAAATAGTAATATAAATATTTGTAAGAAAGTGACTGAAAGTGCTGAATGAACGCGCCCCTTCCTTAAAACAGCCTCTTTGTAAACTTCTCGACTATGAAAAAAAATGTACAAATAAATACGAGAAGTACCGCATCACTTCCATATTTTATTGGAATTTACAAACATCGGCAGAATAAAGTAACTCGCGACCGATGTGGCGTTGGTGGGTGAAATTAATTTACATTATGACAGACAACAAATACAACTGAATCTGATGGACGCAGCAAAAGCATTACATAGTTGGGACCGGCTCTCGGTGAAGAGCTGGTCCATCACACCATCGACGGGCATTCTTTAAAAAAGAAGAAGAGGAACCAACGAGTCAGACCCTGACAAATGTTTTGGATATATACAACTTAATGAGAGTAAGATTCCAACACACTTATATAAAAAAATGTTTTGTGTACATGTGAAACGAATGAATGGGATGGAACATGAGCGTTGAATGACTTTCTTTTTATCTAAATACAGGAATATTACACTTTACAAAAAAATGATATTCAATACTTTAATACAAATTCAATATGTCCAATAATGTATAATGTGTTTTAATTTAATTTTACTACAAAAATGAAAATTATTTATATGAATTAGGATTTACAAACTATTTATTTACCTTCGATAAATTTAATAAAGAAGTTTCTGCTTATTATTTGTTTTTCTATACATCAGTCGGGCGTGGTAAATGTCACACGGGCTGAATAATTTGTGAAAAAGTCGAGGAGGCCTTGTCACATCACTACCCACTTAATATGTATATTACAATAATCTAATTTTTTAATACAAATCGTAAAGCGAAGCTTAAACTTAACAGATCTGATAAATGCACAGAGTGAGCACGTCAAGTTCGTGTTCGTTTGTAAAATAAAAGTCGACAGGATCTATGCGTAGGGCGAATCAAAACCAAAACTGCTGAACTAGATTGCCGAGATCAACTATTGTAAATGACTACATTGAATACCATCACGGTCTGAACTTACCGCGACTAAAATAACAGCGACAATATTTTTAGTACATCGTGCAATAAACAAATTTCATACTGAGGGCGACGACAAACAGAAAATAATAGAAACTAGTGTATGCAATCATGTAAATGTATATACTGACGAAAAATAATAACTAACCTATCGTTTTCTATTGAAACCTATCAATATGTGTGTGTGAACTAATCTAAAAAAATACATATTTCAGTAAATACTAATCACGTCAAACTATAAAAATAAAACTAAATTGGATGAGATATAAAAATACTTAATCACTAATAAGAATCATGAAATGGAAAAAGCAACATGCCACTCTATTCCAAAATAAGAAATGAATGGAAGTACACTTAACAATGCTTCATCGGTAAAATCCAATGTCATTTCAAAGAAAAATAAAAAAAAAATAAAGAAATACTAAATGTGACATATTAGGAGAAATCCAATAATGATGAATGTATTTATGAAGAAAAATGTTATACGTTCCAATCAATATGAATAATCAAAATGTAGTGACAGGTATTATCATGACAACACCTCGGGTATGCAGAACCGATCCCCGCCTAGTTAATTATTTCAATCTTAAGATGAGATTCTCCGGATGTAGAATTATTATTACGACCGAAAGTGTATTTATTTACTGTTGGTAAAAAGAATCATTGCAACAATTTAATCGAATAGTGCTTATCAATAATTTATGAACTTATATTGTACAATAAGATTCAAATTTCATAGTCAAATATCAACAATATCTTACAAAATTTATAAACCAAGTGAATCCATTTGAGATGAGGGCACTTGACAAGGCTTCACAAATCGCCTTACATACAAAATTCTCGGCTACACTATGAAATGTAAAAAAAATATTATTAACACGGCAAAAATACTAACACCAGCTTTGTGCAAAAATTCTAGATTCACTAATAATTTACATCCTGAGGTAATGGATATCACATGTGTAGTAACATTCATACTGTTTCTGTCCGATTATATGAAAATCATAATTCGGAGATGCGAGGCGGGAACCATCTGCACTTTTATATTTATAATATAGGTACAATTCTACTCGTTAACATCGATACCATGATATAATCACAAACATCTACATATGCAAAGTAACATTCAATTACTACTCTTCACTTTCTCATACATTACAATGTATGGATTTATTTCATACCAATTTTATATGCAGAAATAAAGAAAATATCATGTAATTTAAATATTCAATTAATTTTACAAGATGTATATATATATATATATATATATATATATATATATATATATATATATATATCGTATGTATATGTGAACATTGTCATGGATATCATATTAATAAATACATATATATATTCTTTAACGAAAAAAAATACAATAATACAATTTGAAAAAAAAAAGAAATATTATGAATATAATAAGTTTTTGTGGGATTTACTTTTAACAAAACAACCAGGTTTGTTAAAAGCAAGATTGTTGTAATGTTAGATGGTGTTTAAAAGATATTTCATTTATGATGCCACAAAGCTTCATTAGATTGCCAGTAAGGATTTATGTAATTTCCCTTTAAATTGTGTGTGGCAGAAGATTTTATCACATACTCGTATGTTAATAGTTTTGAGACATGAAATTGACATTTGTAAGTCAACAAATGTATATCATTTAGCCACCGAGATGTTACGGCTTTAGATCGATCTTAGATTTGAAAAGATGATATTTATACTATCTCCAGTTCCGTGTTAACGGGGAAAGTAAAATAGTGTCTTTATATTTTGTTGATGTTCTTCAACTGTTTACATTACAACTCCGTTGTTTGGTGGGCCTATTGGGCCGAGGTCAGATGGTGATTTCATGAAATATTTTTCAAGTTTGGCAATGATGTGTTTACCATAGGTGTACTTTCTTAAGCTGGTCAAATGTGGTTTAATTTTATGCATCAATACTTTTCGTTGAGTTGGTTCTGATACATCGATCATTTTTTGCACAACATAGTTAGCATACTGATCCTTCATCATAACATGTAGTGCACTAAAAATTAAATTAACATATTAATTTTAAAGTGATAAAAAAGAGAAGAAAAAAAAATGTTAATGCCATACTTGTCATTGAAACCGCAAACTTCGTCAATGAGCAAAGCCCTTTCCTGTCTTGAAGCGTGAGTCACACATTTTTCAACGACATTACTGGCAAATTTGTGTTGAGAAAGAGGTAAAACTTTACCCCTAACTCCAGCAATTAGAATGGCTTTATCTTCGAGAGCTCCGTGTTCTAAAAATATACATTTTTGATTAAAATTTTGTTTATAATGTAAAAAAAATATGTCAAATGCATTATTACCTAATACATGCTGTATAACGTAATTTCCATATTGGTCTTGAATGAGTTGTTCGGTATGCGCGTGTAATTCTTGTAAAACAGGAGCAACCTGAATTGAACACTTAATTAATAATAGATTTTACATTTTAAAAGAAATATGACTATTGCAATATATAACAACCTGTTCGGGAGTACAATGTTCCAGGATACGTTGGATCACACGACAACCATACGGATGGGTACTTAAAGCATAAACTTGATTTTGGAATGCACTGATTATAAACTGCAGGGCATGAGGCTCTACACATTCTATACATTTTTGTACAACATGATTTCCATTTTGGTCTTTCACACATTTCAAGACATGACCATCTAATTCCCGCACTACCTCCTGCTGTTGTTCAGGTGTTATTGATTCTAAAGCTTTTTGGATAACTCTGCATCCATACATTTGAAGAGCTAGTGATAATACGTGCCCTCTTAACTGTAAAAAAAATATATATATTGAATATAATGTATAAAGAATTTAATATTAAAAATAATTAAACATACTTTTTGAGCTAGTGTAGTCTTTTGTTCTGGAGTTCCATGTTCAAAGAATTTCTGTATAACATAATTACCAAAGACATCAGTCATTAGACTGTATGCCGAACCTAATATTTCATTAAATACAAGTTGTTTATCCATGGCAGTTGATCTCTCAAGTTTTTGTTGAATAAATCTACAATTGTATGAGGAAGATTGTAAAATTACAATACAAAAATGAGTAATTCAAAAATATTACCTAGAACCATGTTGATCTTGTGAAAATTCTACTATGTGATTTGTGAGATCACGAAGTTGCAGGTTAGGAAAACGATTATTTCTAAAATCCTCGAGTAAACTAGAGCGTCCTGGTGGTTTGTCAGCAGCAGTATTAACAACTAAAGGAGCTACACCGCCTACAAAAATGTATATTTAATATTCACGATAGTTAAAACACATTATCAACAAGTTAAAAAGTTACCTCTGACGCCAGCAATAGTGCCAACTCCACTTAATTTACTAAGAAGGGATGATGATGAACCAAACATACCATTGGTAGTTAATCCTTGTGCCAAACTGCTCACAGCTCTGTGAAATAATAAATTTATGAAATCTATTTATATAAAAAAAAATATACTTCAAGGATTGTAAATGTTTTAGATCCAATGCCAACAATATACATTTTTTGTACAGATATAAATTAAATATATACAGTTAGTCATACATACATATATTATACAGTTGATTATTACTCATTATGATAAATTTTAATAGGGTATAAGAATATATTGTTATATATTTTTTTTACCTAAATTTGGCCGTCTCTGCTCCAGGTGCTGCTGATACTACTCTTTGTAATGCACCGGGTGCAGCTGCTAGAGGAGGTGACAATGGTGCACCAGCAGCCCATTTTCCACGGGCATACTGTTCTAAAGCACCAGGACTGAAGGCTCCGCTGGCTACACCACCGCCAGCTACCCTTTCTAGGCTATCTCGGCGACCGGAGACTCCAGTTACACTCGTACTGTTTCCACTTGCAGATACACTATTTCCAAGACTGACACCTACACAAGAAGATTTTTTTATGCACTCACAATATTATATGTACAATATTTTTAATATTTACATGTAATATATCTACATAATATAATGTATAAAGTAAACAGTGTGGATTTAAACTAATTGAGCATATTTGATCCTGAAAATGAACCATGAATAAAACATACATATTAATTTATTTTTTGGATTAATATGGAATAACAGTGGATTATTATTATTGGTTTAAAGGCATGTGGTTTCCAGGAAATTAGTTAATTAAATTATTGTACACACGCACCTTGAAATATTCTCAATTAGTTTATGTTCACCCTGTATTAAATTTATATATAAAAATGTACATGTTTATAAATATTTATGTATAAAGAACTTTTCAGTGGCAATCAACTATTAAATAGATGTAAAACAGATTCTATTGCTGAAGTTTTCGAATTCGTGGAATTTGAAAATACATGATGACTCAATTGTCGTTGTTATGACGGTTGTGTTTTGTTGGATAATGTAAATCAAACACGCGATAAAGGAACTACGATTAAATGCGACGAAGAGCTGTGTATTCCTTTGACTTTCTTCCCCGTCATGGGCGAAAGCGATTTGTTGTTTGTTACATAGCTATTAAGTGAAAATGGAGGGTGGGAAATTAGTTTTAGGGCGAAGAGATGAAGAGTGTCGTCGGCGACTGACTGTAAGGACTTGAACACAATGAGCTGACAAATTGATTCGTCGAGTGGACGACGCTGTGCGAGATGAGTTTAACTCGACAAAACAATAAAACATTACTAAATAGCGCCTTTTTATCATTTACTAGTAGAACGATCTACGTTGAGTACGTGGATTTTATCTTTTAGTAATAATCAAGTTTAGCAAAACGAGATTGTTAATATTGCGCACCCTTATCTGCTCACGCATGACTGACAATGAAATTAGGGATTACTATATCACGGTTGATAAAATAATCGTAATTTGTATTGTGGAAAGTAAAATATATTCATACCGTAGTAGGCTTCGATCGAGATTTTTTAAGTTCGATATTATAATGAAATTAAGGCCATGTATTACTAAATAAAATTGATAATTTTACGATGACTAGTTTCATTATCGATCGTGAATACTGCCTTTTGCAAGGGAGATTTTGAAATAGTTCCATTCTCCTTTGATGGGAACTATTCTCACGATCAATATCTTATCTCGAGGGAACAATGTCGAAAAATTGAGTCGATCGTAAAGATAAAATAAAAAATAAACAAATAAAGCTGTCGAATTTCCAAAAATAATTTGTAAATGGACGATAAAGTCAGTTCATCGGGAAAGTTAGAGTGCTAATTTACGCTGTATATTTGGAATATCCACAATAATTGATTATATTATGTCAACCGTCCGAACGCCATGGGAATATCGAATATTAATCATTTATATTTCCTACATGAAATAGAATTTAAATTATTAGTTACACTACTGAAAGCTTACGTACATATTAAAATAATTTCAGTATTATGTTATAACGTGAGTGCGAGGCTGATAAGGAACAAAACGCGGGGGAAGAGAAGTTTGTTTAGGCAGCGAGACAAGAAGCCGGAGCTTTGTTTTGAACGTTGACACCGCCAAATGAGTCAAACAAACTTTAAGTGAGTGCAGTCAAATTATTATATAAGCTGCATGCCGTCCAATGCATTCAAAAGAGTATGAATTCATCCAAGAATATCATATATACTCGACAAACTTGCTATGTCGGCCAGGTTGTCGTCGAACAATATTAGGAATGATGCATGTTCACACATTTTGAATAATGTATACACTTCTTGGCAACGTTCCTTACTATACACAATCGTTAAGCTTTTTTACGCACTTAATATATTTGTAACATAAATAAAAACATAATCCTTAACGACTTTCTCGCGAATTCACGACCGGTGTAGACACAATTTACGATGGGATATTTTAAACCGTTGTGTCATAAATATATTTGAAAATAGATACAAGAAGAAAAAAAACACGATGTAGTATGAGGGCGTGGTGCGTGTTAAGTGGTTAGTTTATAAGGGCGAGAAGATAATTGAAGGTCGAGTTTGATGTGCGTAGAGTAATAGAGGCCAGAGTACACATGTTGGGTCAAGTCTTATGGCACTGCTACTAACTAATCTTGCATAACATCCACTATTCTATGTACATTATTATATGCGTGCACTTTAAGTGCACAAGATGTATTAATTAATAAATATGGTACATTATTTAGATATAAAGGAATTGTTAATACCTGTTAGTTGAGCAGGCTGCGGGGCGGCCGGAGCAGCTGGTTGAGGGGCGGCGAAAGGTCTGGCAGCTCCCCCTGTGAGAACGGGGGCAGGAGACACCAGGCGAAGGGGAGTACCATTACGGGCGCCCATCACTATTGAGTTCGGGTCATAGTAAGGAATCATGAAGGAGCCCTGGCCCTGTACAAACAAGCATCTCATATAAGAATTACTTCTAAAATAACATATTTCTTGGAATAGTATGTAGTATCTCGAGATAGATACAATATAATATTAAAGTTGGTCTTGCTGGAAAGTTTGCACAAGATAAAATGTTTCTTGTTTCAAATGGTCGATGTTCAGCAAGACGTGTTGCATTTTAAAATGTGTAGCAACGCTGGAATGTATCGGGATAGGCGTTGAAATAATAATGAATATAATTGAAACTAACATTAACTTGCTGTTCTTGTCCTTGGCTGGGCGTGAGCGGTCTGCGCTGTTGGGCGGAGGGCTGGTGCGCGGTGGGCGGAACCAAGCCAGGGTACACGCCCCACGGCGCCATGCCGGGGTAGTAGGGCGGCATACCGGCGATTAGCGGACTTACGAACGGCGCTCCTTCTTGACCTGTTGTGTTCACAAAACAATATATATTAAAATTACATTCGACTACGCTATCTCCACATACAACATCATTTTTATTTATTGTATTACTAAATATACTGAATAGTTTTTCACAAGATTAACATATCTAATAGTCTTGTTTTGGGTTGATATTGTAATGATGTCGATGGCTACAAAAATAACCATGTTTGCTACCACATTAGCATTGGCATTTTGCCAAAAGCAATTAATTACTAAAAATATCCCCATAAATATAATAAGAATGTTAGTTTACCTTCTTACACTCCAAGTTTTATAGATACGGTTTGTATTTAATCAATAGTTTCATGGTGTTAGGTGGCTATCGTGGATATAAACATAAGATATCGTATGAATGGCTAAATGCGTAGGTAGTTCAAGTGGCAAAAACATGAGTTACCTGGCAAACATTATACTGTAAACATGTCTCTTCATATCTTCAGTTATATTTCACAGTAAAATGGCTAAATGCATTGTTACTACATGTCATATGGACTCAAACATACACTCAAATACATCTAGGCTCAGATTTTACCCCTGAGTACTTCCCGAAGATGTTTAAAATATTATTGCGTTTAATCGCCAAAATATTGTCACAACCACTCTCATCACTAGAAATGTGTCGGGTGAGGGAGACACACTTATGTCTTTATCGAATAGAAGAGAAGAGTGCAACAATACGGGTTTATGCGAAATTGCACGAATTATTTATATGCTATGCGATGTGTATGTATATCTACGGCTATATATGGGGGCTACATTAGCACCATAGCGCGCCTGGGTATATGCAATTTGGCGAACACACCATTAAATTAATTTAAGTAATAAAATTCGACGCACCTGTGTTGATGATGTAGGAGGGTTGAGAGAATGCCTGTTGAGCAGCCAATTGCTGTTGTAATTGAAATTGTTGTTGCTGGAATTGTTGCATCTGGAGGGCTGTGGCAGTGGGAGCTCCGGCATTGCCTGCTGCAGCTGCTGCTGCTTGCTGAGACCGCAGTACCTGCTAAATATTTCATTATTAATATTCAATTATATTATGACAGTACGCAACAAATAAACTAAGCATTCTATAAAATATCGTTTGTTTTCTCACCCATGATTACGTCAACGTTATGATTGAACGAGGGCACACACACGTTACGAGTTAATACATTTTTCTCTTCTACATAATCTATTGAGTAATTGTAGTTTACAATATTATCACGCTACAAATGAAAGGTACGCGCGAATAAATATTTAGAAACTGTTGTTTGCGTGTGTTAATATTGCAATCACGGTCTATATACGACATCGTAAAAATAAGGTAAATGAATTAGGATTGACACGTGAGATGGCACCGTAAACCTGGCTTTATGGTGTCGCAAAAACCAATATCCTGACTCATTTAATTGATGGCTCAGCTATCAATGTGTATTGGATGTTTTATTTAAGAAACAATGTTTGACGTCTTTAAATTGCGTACATCGTTCGGGCATGATTATAATGACGATTAAGGAAGCAGTGAACAATATTTTCTAAGAGTCGAGACGACAGCGATCAGAGTGCAACGAACCGAGTGGCAGTTCATTGTTTGCGAGGTATTACGTTAATTAGTAATATGGTCGGTGTAGTGGTTGAATATGGAGGCGCAGGTTCTGTTCCGCACTACGAGCACACGCTCCTATGTGAACAGACCGTGGTAGATGACCAGATAGCGAATGGTCGGGCACCCACCTTACACAAATTTGCATTCCATCACTCAAAGCTACATGCATCCAATATTAGACTACTCCATAACAATGGCTAATATTTAAAAAAAAAACATAGTCTCTGTAATATTGAATCGTGGCGATTAGTGAACAAATCGATTTTACAAATTTAGATGGCGTGACAACGTAGAATGCGACATCGAGTAATACTCGTCATAAATCTAAGGATACTCACTCACAGTAAGGAGAGATTTGAATAAAAGCCGGATGACGCGAAGCAAGGGGAACATTGCTTTAGATTCATGTCTTGATTTCACGAAGGGGGACACAGAACAATAATATTGCTAGCTTTCACGACACGTTCATACAAACGGCCAATAACGATAAAAAAGTTTAGACGTTAACAATAAACTATTCGTCTCTGTTAGGTATATTTGTTTAGAACTAAATCGGCTTATGGTAAATATGAGTATGCCAGGTTTGCTTTCATCACCGAGGACTATTGCGATCTACTGTTGATATTGTAATGTATGGATACGGTTTTGTGTAGACAGTGGAGTGATAATGCAGGCGTAGTTAATAGTTATGATAAAACCAAAGAGAATTTGTAACTGGAATATATACCGGAAGGTATCTAAGCGCAGCACGTCTGAAAGGCGTGTTTTGTTTTTCATTAGGGGCGATGGTGATGTCTTATTTTCATAGTAGTTGTGCCAAAGAGAAGGCTTTAGGGCGGCGAAAGGCCATAAGTTCATAAATCATAGGATAGGAGCGTCGCTATTAGGAGCCGCTCTGCCGGCAGAATACAAATGACTTGGAACAAATCAAAGCAGCAGGCGCAACAAATACAATACAAGGCACATGTAATGCAAAGTCCTATGATTCGGCCTCCAAGGCTTTGACCGTGGCTTTTAGATACCAAAACCGCACCCCCGCCCACAAGAGTGAACGTGACCGCTACGCAGAATCAACACTGCATGTACCACATATTATATACGCATAAACTTCGGCATTGTGACAGGTTTATCTAAGAATTCATTTAAACAAATCAGTCAATCAAATGCAAATAGTTTATAGCAGCAGTTTTGTATTTCACTAATAATGTAATCAAATAGAGTTCAGTAATTAATGGAATCTATTTAACCAGCTGGTAATTTGTAGCTGTGAGTTCAGATGTTTTTAAAAATATGATCATAATAATGAGGTAGAAAGTGTTGTAAACACGATCAGGTGTCTATTAATTTAGGGGGTAATTTGGGAGTAACATTACCAAAGGCTAGTAGTGCAATGGCGGTACACATTGTAACAAAACTCGTTGTACAGTCGCATTTTTCACACCAAAATACAGACCTACATGAATTCACCATACTACTGCATGCAATGAAGCCTTCTATCCTCCTTTGTAAACGCGACCTTATATCGGGATAACGTATGACTATGATTAAACTCCAAATGTTATTTATATTGAGACGCAATTCAAAGAACGAAAATATTATTTTGATGTCTGTTTACAAGATTGTTTCGCGGTGAATATGTGGGGCACTTGTGATGATGATGATGATGAGTGACGAATGTGATACTTCCTCAACCATGCAAATTGAATTATCAGCAGACATAGAATTGGCGTAACGCCTACTGGGCAGGAGTCATGTCTTAAAACCTATTGCGGTCACCTGTTATAATCACGTATGTGAAGTAAAACTTGTGGCAAGTTGCCGCCACTTTCACCTCATCACTATTGTTCAAGATCGCACGAGGTATCGGGAAGAAAACACACCGGGTGAAACCGTCATCAAACCGACGAGTTTTCCCAGATCAATTGTGCTAGATAATGGAAATACACACGTGATTATAGACAGCTTTCTAAATGTAATATTCTTCAACAATTATAATGTTCAAGTGTTATACTATGGGGTATGGAGACAATTGAAATGAGATTGGGGTAAAGTGGTGGTGCGGGCCTGTGAATTTTTCATACACCTGCATGAATGCAGTGTGGTCGGTACATTCACCCCCTCGCCCCATACCCATTTTCATGGCCGCCACCTCAATGAAACATTCGCTTTTATCATGTTACAGAAGCAGACGTGGAATGCTACCACAGTTTTACCAACCACTACAAAATGGTGTATAGTTTAGCAGATTTCCATAATATTTAGTATCATACATCAAGACATACAGGCTTCTAATAGGTAGTTCAGTAGATATGTAAAGATATCCAACTATGTTGGTCTATAGGATATAAGAGCAAAAAGGGTTGGGCCTTTCAGGTAATTTCCGTTCACAGCAGCGATGGCCGGCCGACTAGCCGAGCATGTAACGCTTGAATATCCGAGAGCGAAAAGCGGCATTTCCGAATAAACAGACGGACAAATTGAAATAAAAACATACCGGTTCAATGGCATGATGCATTTGGGTTTATTAAAAGTTGCAAAAGTGAGTAATAGAAAAGAAGATAGTGGAGATCTGATTCGAGTGGGCCCGTTGGTGTTTTGATGAAAGGATAGAGGCCCGATGCCCGAGAGCGCGGCCCCCTCGGCAATATTCTTCTAGTAGAAGCATGCATAATGCTGGCTGCGATTTGAATGAATAAAATGCACAAAGCATCGCATCGGCCTACCCCTTTCCTGCACAACCACTTCCTTTACAAGCCACACCTTTCCTTCGCATTTTGCTAGACAATACATCACTCGCTGCGGAAACCCGCATAATTCGATTCTTTACTATGCATTAAGTATCATCAGGAAAAAAGTGTAGTTATCTTGGATCAGAATAAACATTAACCATATGAATATTAATGAAAATATTTTTATTCTTCAGAAAAAAAAACAATCTATCCGAAATGAAATACGCTGTACGCCAATTAATTCCGAATTTCAACAGATTCATAATGAAAAAAATCATTGTGTAAGTAAATCATAAGGCGAAACTGAAGCGAAGAAGGGAATGCGAATGATGTTGTCATATCCGTCAAAAAATTAAATTAAGATGTTGTTAATTGGGTTGAGACCGAACAACAAGTAGCGGGATGTCGTTGCTAAACCTGTGGTTGCACCGACTTGGCTAATCGTCTACCGACATTACAATTATAATAATATTATTTAGTTAAATTATACAAATTTATATTTTACAGTATTAACATAGAATGCACACATGTATAAATGGAATTTGCGACGAATTTATAGGTTGTAGGTATACATTGAATATTAATCTGACATCGCCTCCAATTAAAGTGAACAAATCCCAATAGTGCAACTGTGTTGTATGAGTGAACCGGTTACATGCCTGTGATGAGGCGTCACGACGCATTTCTGCATATCTCTACGCTACATTGAACCTAGCATTTTCTTCACATGCACAATTTCATCACTGCACAAACATTATATAAATCGAATCAACTAAACAAACAACATCGTGTGCCATTGATATAAAATGTATTTTAAGTAAATAGCGAGATATTTGGCCAACGAAGATGTATCTGTTTCATCAAATCCTACGTGTCTGACTTAATGTATACACGTGAAAGGGTTGGTTTAGTATTAACTAACTAAACTATTAGAACAAGGAAAGGAGGCGCCGACGGTTAAGAAGAGAGTCGGCTGTAGTGGAGAGGCAGGTCGAGCGACTAATTGAAACAGGCGGTGCGGATCCTGGCATTCGGCAAATCCGCGACAAAGCCTCCCTGTCACACGGGGATATTGGCATCGTACCCTCCCTGGTTAAATTGTCTACCACCCTTGCTTCCACCCTCAGCTATTGCACCTCTGCAAATCGTCTCTCATGCACTCTACGTTCGTCGCCTCTTTCTACTTTGCCGTCTTTTCCGTGTAATGCCATCAATGAATACAAAATTCACATATTGTACATAGCGGGACTTGACTTAATATACCTACGTACATAAGTTAAGGGTGCGATTTAGCGCAGTGCACGCGAAACGACAGATAATATCTTAGCAACATCGTCTAACATAACCTATCATTCTTTGTTCCGCATTGCTTCTAAGGTATTTTCCGTTACCGCAATTACTACGATTGTATCCTAGATATTGTTTCATTACGACGTGTCTGAGACTAATATAAAATTAGTACTGGATGAAGGAGTTTTATAAACAATTTAGTTACAAAATGATAAGGTATGAAGAGACGCGTTATTCACCTTTGTTCCACATAGTTCACCTGTTAAAGTTGCTGTTTGGAGAATTGCCAACGGCACTTGGATATATTGGTAACTCTAGAAATAGCGCACAGTCAGGTATTGTCGGACACGCGCCTATATAAAAACAAACTCGATTTTATATTCAGTGCGTATGTGTATAAATCAAAAGTTTCTACGCTAAAACATCACACAAGTGATCCGTTTGTATTTTATACATCAAACGAATATATAAGATTGATAATATTTATAAAGCGGAGAATCGCATTTTTAAGACTACTGTTGTTGTTGAAATAAAAGAGATACAGTAACGGGATCAACGAATAAGAAACAAGACAGTAATGATGAAGAATTAGATGTCCGGTACTGGCCGACCAGCAAACGTACTTTACTCGACAAGTACACCTTATTTCCGCCGCTAAAATGAAATACCATGGACGAGGATACTTGTTTTCACATTTTGCTATCGATCGACCATTTGATAAAATTATTGGCATATAAATACTCTATAAAAACATGATATTTATATGTGTTAATATATATAATGTATGGAATATTTGTATCAGAATTTAAGATAAAATATTTATTGTATGGTGTGTGTGTGTCATCGTAACCAGTGTTTTTCTTTTGAAAAGATGTAGAGGAGTGGGTGAAGAATGGACAAGAATAGAGATGAGAAAAGAAGAGTCTGCACTTTGTATTTCGCACAAAATGCCGGATATACGCCACCGTGGAGCACTTCCAAAGAAACTGTTGAAAGAAATGCTCCGATTCTAAGAGGCTTCCAATCAACCGATCTGTCGATTTGCTGAAAGATAGTGGACTACAAGTAAAGAAAAATGATACGGCGGGATATGCTAGTGTTGTGGTATGACACAAAAAAGCAGTAGATATTTATGATAGTTCAGTAGCAAGTAGTAACTCAATATAGTAATATATGAGAGAAGTATAAATGTACCGGGCGAAAGAGTACATTGCGCCGATGTGATGGGCGCAATCACGAGAAACTGTTGGCAAAGAGGGCGGCGGGCGGTGGCTCTTTTCCCTCTCTAAGCTATTGTGACTCACTGATGTGAAAAATAATCGGTGACTAACTGGCTAGTGGTACTGGCACCCATTACTGTTGTTGTCGGTACTGGTACTGGCACTACCACTCAACAGGTGAAAGCTCATTATATGACCAATGACATAGTTAGCGTGAGCTTTGACACACTGTTGTTACAGTGGAAAATTGCCGATTACACGCTCTGATATGTAATCGTTATTTCGAGCACCCTTTTTCACACCTTAGGGTTAACACAGTTGATTGCTTGTCAAACTATTACTTAGTTTACAACAACACACATTACATTGATTAATATATACAATATTTTTAATGATGAAACAGTGCATTAAATAAGGTAATCGATATTGGCGTAGAGGCTACAAAAAATACACGAGATGGTGGTGAGTTAGTAGTGGAGGGTGTTTCAGTCATGTTACAGCCCCGTGGTGGGCTGCTCTACGTGATTGCGAAGTGTCGTCCAATAATAGGATATATAACAAATAAAGTTTAGGTCAAACAGCAAATCCAATCAGCGGCGAATTATTACATGTGTTTGTGAAGAGGTGGGCTGCAAGACGCAGATTAGGGTGTATGCTGTTCATCGTGAAGCTCATAACAAAGATAAACAATGACACCATTCTATGTCGCTACTATAATATCCTCAACCACAACGTGTAACATATTACAAACTGATATGCAATATTTATTGCATACTTATAGCTTATGGCATGACCGTCGAAACTTGATAAATATTATTAGTATAATGTATAACATAATGCAGTGAACGTTATGTAATAGTAATTAGTGAGGGGAAGAGTCGATTGGTTGTAATTTAATTGAAGGTGCGTAATAGGTAGTGGTCGTGTCCAGATTGTAATCTGTCGCAGCATCAGTAACCGCGTCAAAGGACATTGTGACTCGTTAGTGAAACGGCTTGCTAAACAGTGCCGGACTCTGCGGTCTCATTGTTTTGCTTCAATCCGATCGTGGTGCGCTGAATGCTTAACCCCATATGTGTATATCGTACATGCGGAAGTCGTGTGTGGCTTTCTGCGATACCCCACATCCGTCAGATAATAATAAATACAAATCCTGCCACTCCTCTGATGATAACAACCACTGTATGTATATTATATTATGTAAGTCACGTGAAAGAAAATATTATGTATGTTGTGAAAAGTGATGACTAGAAGATGGACGAGCAGACCAATCAAATTAGGAGACGGCCATCGTGTCGTCTTGTTTACGGCGAAAAAGCAATAAGGTTTATTGAGCGTGTGACGAAATTTCATTAATAGGAGAGAGTCGGTGAATAATAGATGGCAAATTGGTAATATGTATATTAGGGTCGGTCGATTCATATTTGATGGCATAACAGAGTACTTGTATGTTTGTAAGGACACGACTACACTAGCTTTTAGATAAATTAAAGAGAGTGTGCCAGGGCACGCACCGACCAGCCCAGGTCTACCTCAGACACTTCTACATATCTACTTCTACTGGACTCTACTTGGCTGCATCACTATCCATTGAAGATCTACTATGTATTGCCTACTGGTGTCTCCCTTACTTCACCACCGAGAAAGTGACAAACCAAACTACTTTCATATCGAATATGCAAATCATATAAAGAAATATACTAATTCGTTTATACATTTACCCGCATATTGTAAAATACATTCAACAAAAACATCGATCGATAAAAATTTATAAAACGTTTAATACCACCTGTATACAAAAAATAATATAATAGTACATTTATTAGTGAAACCGTCGTAAATTCCCTTTGTTTATTTTTAGTGTACTGGAGACGTCGCATTGAGAATAGAAAAAAGGGGTGAATATATACACACATCGTGAAAATCAAAGTTGTTTTCGGTTTTTACAGACTAATGTCACGCGACATCAACTATAACGGAGACAAACCTCGCAAGGATATCACAGGGTCGAGTCGGTTTTATGACCACCTTTATCACATCAAGATACTTCACGTGACACCCCTTCACATATTCATTACTGATTATCAACAGACACGACATGCGAGTGAAACGGATCTGTACACATTTGGAAGTAAATCGATTGCGAGAGATGCATCTGCGAATGAAACGCAAATGGGATTTTAAGATTTGTTCGCAACAAAGTGGTAATAAAGCGAATGTGTTAGCACCGAAGGTATGCAATGTGGTGCTAACGGGCGAAAGGGTTGTAAAGAGAGTTACTTAAAATAATTAGAGGTGGAAATGTGAGGGTGCGTGATGTCACGCAATACACTCATCGGCCGCCACTGTTGGATGACATCGATATAGATTAGACGAATTAATATATTATGTATATTCTATAATAAATGTTTTACTCGAAGATATTATTTTATTTCGTGAATAACGTACGTTTAGATATTTTAGAATATTCGATATGTCCAGCACATCGTCATTAAAAGTTTCATGCTTTACTCGTAATAAACAGTCATATATTGAAGAACACCAACAAAGGAGGGAGAATAACAAAGATCACTTGCATATAGAATCCGTGTTATTGATGAATGTTTTGAAACTTTTAATGGGGAGCCACGGTAAGCGGGCGGTGGCAGGAAATGAATACGCATAAAAAGGAGATAAGTCAGTTAACGAATCGCGCAAGTTGGTTGGTCTCGTAAACAATGTTTTAAAATTCACACGGCCGCGAAATGAATGAGAGGAAGAAGCCGTCTCTCGGTTGATTCGTCAAGTTGTTTTCGATTAGTCGCGAGTGGTGTACCGGGGCTGGAAACACTAAATATGTAAATGGCGTAATTTGGATGGCAACTATTGTTGTGAAATTGTAGTCGTTCGAGAAGAAAGTGACGGTGTCGTTTGATCGTCAACTTTTTAATTGCTGAATGCAGCAGCATGGTAAGCTTGCGGCTAAATTGCCACTCGGACGTCGTTTTAACGGTATCCTTTAAGACAGACATTGCGGCAGCGAGACCGCGACGAGCTTTTATAAGCACCAACTAAAGAGGCAATATCACCAACATAGATTAATTAGCACATCGTGACATTTTACCCAGCTTCAATATATTTTTGTATGTAAGCAACCATGTCTATACAATGACGACACCCATGTTAAATTATACATATAAAAATAGATTAATCATCATTTTCCCCGAGAATATTTGAAAGTAAAAAGAATGACTTGGAGCAGCAACACATTATTGGAAATAGGAGCGGTGGGAAATAAATAACGCAATGTTAAGCCGAGCCAGGCGAGCGTATTAATTCAGCCATGGCCGCAAAAAGTGTGGAATAACGCGAACGCGGTGTTCTCGCAGTGGAGAAATATAGAAAAATCCGGCATGTATTAAAGACAATGAAAACCATGAACCCCTTGTGCTGAGCAAAGTACCTATAAACACACTGCTTTGATAACCAACTGTATGTTGGTTTTGTTCTTTTTGGATAGGCACAAATTAAAAAATATATATATTGCTCTGATTGAAAATTATGTAATATAATTAGGCTATGAAACATAATACAATACCTAATTTATGACATGTGACTACGCTTCTAATGATAATAAAAAGTTGCGAAAGCAATGACAAGACGGGAACGAACGAATGAATATGATTATGAATGTAGCAAAGAGACGATAAATGTGTGAAGAAAGCAGGGATGAAGCATGAAAACGATATTTGCTGGAGATGAAAGCTCTGAGCCTCGGGGCGACAAAGTTTCATCGAAATAAACGTTGGTAAATTGACTTACAACCGACAAAGATCACAATTGTTTGCCGAAATGATGACCAATATATATAGGTCAGGCGTTTGCAATTTTTAACAAAAATGTTTAATGCAGAATGTTCTGAGATACGTAATTATATGATGTTTGAGACATATGGGATATTTTATATTAGATTTTAAACGTATGGGGACCGACTGTTGAGAGTATCTGAAGATGGAGACGGAGAAATAATATAAAATGCGGCATATTCCGTCCGTCCCGCCTCGGATTACATTAAACTTCCTTTCGGCGTGAAAAAATTAGAATATATTATTTATTATGGGCGGGTTGGCGTAAGGCACGCGTATTAATGCAAATTGGTGGGGCTGGGGTAGTGCATAAATACTACCACCGTGAAATATGTACACTAAGTGCCTTATAATATACAACCGCAATAAAAACTTCATTGATGTCAGTAAACACACACGTGATATTTGTTAACTCCACAACTCAGTTTCTTACTTTTCTTTTACCAAGCACAGAGTTTCCAATGCGGACCATTGTTTACTTTGCGTCCGATGACTTATGATAATAACAAACTTTGTCACACTGTCAAATAGAAAGTGATCATTTGAGAAAGAAAACCATTTTTTACCTGCAACAAAAAAGAAAACAACGGTTAAAACGATGAAATGGCATCTGGGTCAAACGCATCAAAGAACAGTGAAATTGTCAACTGTAACCAGAACAAAACTACTTGCGGTTATATAAATTAAAAAAATATTACGATCAACAAAATCCACGATACGATTGTGTGGAGAATAATATTTAGTTTGATACGAAGGGCGGCACCAGAAAAGAGTATTACGTTACTCGACATTCCCTGATCGTTGTCGTGCTAAGATGTCGTCGCGGAAAGCTTCCTTCTGCTCGACTTAACGTGGGCTTCTAATAATATTTTTCTTTTGAATATGATGTGCGAGGATATCATTTGGTGTGATTCCACTACAAACACTTACTAAGATCAAACAAGCAATATACAGTTCCTCGAGGATCAAAAAAATACCTCTTCACAAAGGGATGTATTACATCATCGTGAAAAATCACATCATGTTGTTATACAAAAATACCTTTTATCGATAGGCGTTATCTTATCAGTAAATACACAAAGCTCATATCTAATCCAGATAGTGGATTGAAAGCATCCGAGTAGAGAATAAATAAAGGTGATTTTATAGAATGGAATAAGGTCGTTGGTATTTCTTGGAGTGTAATAATTGCAGATGGGCTACACAGTCTTCGTAAATTTGGGAAGTCGTGGCGTTGTGGGAATAGCGACAACGGCGAACAATGTTCAGATTGGGAAACAACAATTTTACACTATTCAGCAGCGACGAGGCAAGAACGTTCGTTACATTACGTGTCTGAAGAAGACAATTGCTATGAATTTGCCATAAATATTCCCGGCGGCGCAAAATGAATGTTCACTTCAAGTGACGTTAATTGAGATTATAGACAGTGTTGAATATGCTAGCGGAATCGTCCTGGTCAAAGGATACATTTTTACCTCATTGATTGCCGATTGTTGAAAGGCACCAAGCCGTGAGCTTCCACTATAGGGCACACGATGCCTCATTTGTTTGCCTCATCTATAATTCCCGCCTGAATATTAAAAAACAACCGTGTCTGTATTGGTATTATTTCGCAATTAAAAAAAAATGTACACTAAAATTTAACCTCCACTTGTATATAATTATAATTGAATGAATTAATTTAAATATTTTATACATATAAAATGCAGTTTTAGAAAGGTGCAAAGCATATTTCGTAATATTTTTTTCTGACATCGAGGATATTTGTTGTAGTAGTACAAATAGGAATGAAAAGGTGTGAAAGTGGATTTGAATACAGAATAGGGCAAGTAATACGCACATGGTACGAGAGGGAAAGCGGCAATGGTGGCTATATTACATCGGTTCGTTTGTACTAAATTAAAGATGCATATTTTCTGGTGAAGACAACGCGGGTGGCAAGTGGCAATGAAGCTACTTCCCAATAGCCCTATAAATTTGTGCAGCCTGCGCGTATTCTAAGCCTACATACACACTACTATCACATTATTAATATTGATTGGCGAACGACTGTTATTTAGGGAATCGTTACGCTAAAAGACCTTCAATAGTTAGGATGTTTCGGATTAAAGCCGACTATGTCTACGCGGTGGGATGTTAGAAACAATCAGAAAACAACGGCGTAGAAAATTGAGTGCGGAAAAGCGGACGCGGGTTTAACACTAGTAGGACATTAACCGGGAGATGATGCGATGCCAAACATAATTGCTTTGCTGCCCACCCAAATACTACTACCTTTCATTTCATTTACCTCAAATATTTTCTTGTGTGCCTTTAACAAACATCTGTGATAGGACTTACTTTATATTTATATCAATAATGATGTTGTTAAATATTTTTCAACATGGCTCTAATAACGTGTAAATATAATGAAGATAGTAAATCAACATATATTTTTAAAGTATATATCGCTACATACTTTCGTTAAGGCATGTAATCTACTGAAGAATTCGAAAACGTTTAGGTCACGACAGAATATAAATCTTTATCCCAAACAAAAAGAGACGAAAAACGGCAATGGACAAAACTAAGAATTAAACGAATACAGAATAAAATTAAAGTATTATTTAAAATGTTATGAAAAGCATAAGATTATATCAAGCCTTATCGATCCGACATACCTCTCGTTGAAATCACATTTTAGATAGTTTAGGAAAAATGAAAAAATATGAGCAATATTTTTTTTGATACTTTAATTAAGATAGGAACGAGTGAATTTTTTATCGATATATCCGCGGGGTGCGTTCAACAAAGTGAGATGTTCAACGCTGCCTCGGGTTGAATAAGAAAGAATACGGTTACTCCTAATTGGTATAATCAGCAAGAAACCACGAATACACTCGTGAATTTCCTGAAGAGTGCCGCTACTGAAAAGAAAATTAAATTAGAAACAAAGGCGCTTCCCAACGACCAGATTAACCCGCATTTCGTCCCACCCTTCACCGTGAACCCTATCCGCAGAATTGTATTATTTTTGACAATTTATCAACCGGTTAAAGGGAGCTCTACGGTATGAACAAGATGCCTTCCAGCCTATTTCTTTTGAGTGAACGATCCGAAGAAGTTAAAAAGATGGGTTGAAATTTTATCCGCATTTTCCGGGAAAAAAACACAATTGAATTTTTCCCATTTCAGTTTGTAAAAAAATCTGCGAAACTATAAGCAATCGTCCTGTGGATATTTTTCATTATCGACAGAACAACCATTAAAAGTTTTTCTTCAGATTGGCGGTGCCAGCGGTGGTGTTGGCTGTGCATCGATACGGTTTGGCGTACATTTCTAAACTACAACAATGCAATAGTTGGTTAGTTAGTAAACCGCGCAGACATAATTGATCCGATCGAAATAGGTTCAAGTCGGACTGGGATTTATTATACTGTGTGTTATTTCATCGATAAATGTTTTATATAAGATGAGATTTTACCTCCCCGGATAACACAAAATATGTGACCATTTAAGATCAAGAAAGCCGTATGGGTTTTAAGAAAACACGGTTCGACGGATATAGTGGTATCAGTACACGTAAAAGAAGGGAGCTCAGGTGAGAGTGTCCCCTGTTGTCGTGACTTCCCGAGGGATTCATTGAAAGGCGGGCCAAAATATTGCAAGTTCTTTTCCAGCTTACATAGTTGAATACGTAATATCTTTACGCTCCACAAGTGTGCGATGCTGGCAAATATATTAGTCTACAAATACACCAGTAAATGCTCTGTTTATATTTTAAATATGACTTATGAAATTAATTAATTTTGATCGTGTAAAAGGACACCGCTGATCGGGCAAAAATTATCATCAATCAAATGGCGTGTCGTCGTATAAAGGAGAAATGATGCAGAAGTTTGAATTAGCTTTTGTGTTCGATGCGGTACAATGACGGTTCGTTAACACGCGCTATACTCTACTTCGACTATCATCAAAATTTACCAGTTGGTCGAATATTATGATCAATTCGACGTGTATAATTTTACAAGATTATACTTATTCAAATCAATTAGAACTTTAACTGTGTTTCTAAGCATACATTGTTGAGCATATGGGAATCATACAAGATAGGTACAGGTGTTATGTTTGCATTTAAAGTGAATATGTTTGTTGAGCTTTCTCGAGGCGAGAAATGGCATTTTGAATGGTTTACGGGTCATTTCGAACAGAGATGAAATCGCAGAGAGGAACGCAGGTGACGGAACAACGGTAAACATAAAATATGAAAAGGCTTCATTGTCATTAAAAATGATTTCTTCGAATGATGAATACATGGTAAATAATGTGAATAATAGGGTACAAAGATAGCGGCAAACATTGAAAGGTCGACGTGCAGGGACATGGCGTTAGGAAGACAATATAAAGTTTTCTAATAAAAATGAGGGAGGGACAGCAAACATGCGGGTTGGGGTTGCCGCGAACGATTGAAATGTAATATGAAGTGATGTCGAATATATAGAAAAGTAGACACGGGGGCAGCAATACAGACAAGAGGTTTCCGCATCCGATTTGCGTACATGTCCGACGTGGAAACACCCCAGTCAAACTTTTATTGCTGTTCATCTCAAAACAATATGACGATGTAAAGCATTACCGAGTATGGCTATATTCAATCCGCAATGCATTCACCACAATCACATGAAACATTTCAAAGAACCAGATATTAAATTTGCTGATTTTACTTAAACTCATATTAGTAGATAATCCATTTACTAATTGTGTAATCGCATGATTATATAAATAGTGGAAATAAACGAAATATTTGTAGATGAGCACTTAAGGTCAACTAGACACTTACAGTGCTTGCAGTTTAAAAGACTAAAACCGGTTGCTTTGTCACACAAATGCCAATTTTCTACAGCATATTTTTTAAATATTATATTATATGAATTGACATTCTAAGATGTCATAGTGAAATGGTAATGAGTAAATAATAATATAGGTAAAAACATGCGAATGGTTAGTAGTGAACGAGTGAAATGCGACAATGGACAAAGAGATATGTATAAAATATTCTCACAGAACACCGGAAAACTTTTACGTGGAAAATAGTAGCCTTTGTGGGGAAACTGAAAAGGCCGATTGTTTTGTTTGCTCTAAATATCTGTGGACATTCTATGCATATAAGTTATTCTCTATTGAGTATCTCTGTGCTCAAATTACACTGATACGTATTATTTAAATTGATTTATCCACAAATAAATTTATATTTCATAGAATTTTTAACGAAAAGATGTAAGGAAAATGATACGATGTAGAATATACCGTCGCAAAAGAGCTGAGTGCGCTTTTAGATCAATTACATTAGCCAATATTATACGAATCAATGAAAAATGAGATAAAAAGGTAAAGTACATATTTTTTTACTTGGCCGCATCCCAATAGGGAAATAATGGGGTAACTTACCCCAAACACCGAGGATTAATTCTATTGTGTACTAATGAAATGGCCATTAAAGTATCAATCAGAATTTAATTGAAAGTAAGTGAATATGTTTTTTTGTTAATAAACATAGATATACTGAAAAATATTTGTTTACCGTTACTATTTTAGTATAATGCAAAGGTTGGGGCAAAGTATGAAGTAAAGAATGATACAGAGTATAAGAAAATATGTATAAAAAGCATTATTTTCAATGGAAGAAACAATCATAAAAACCAACTGTAAATTTGTTTTCTTGTCATTTCGAGTCATCGTGAACATGAAATTATACTAACCAGTTGCAATTTGAGGTCCTTGGAATTTGACAATGGTGAAACCCATTGATGTAGTCCTATGTATCTCTTTGGTAAAACTTTAAGAGAAAGATCTCCTTGGGCATAGATAGATTCAAAACAATGATCCAGGGCGGCAGCCTCAAGCAAGGGTGCTCCTACCCCTGCTCCGGCACTTGCTTCTAACACAACCATTGTAACACTGTTGTCACTAACGAGATCACCACATTGTTTACTGATAACTCAGTACTAAAGTATGTCCTTATTTTTGCACTTGACGCCGCTAACTCATATTAATTTGTCTCGAATACAATTTATTTTCTAGCGAATATATTAATATAAGTGGGACTCAGCGTCAAAAAGTAAATATTAATATAGTATGTCTCACATGTACACTTGAGTAAGCACCGATTGCACTAAGACTACGCGTTATGTTACAATACAATACGATATTAAATACATAAGAGCAAATTGATATGCATTAAGTATTTTTTGTGACGACGAGAGTTCACATTAGTATTGTGACGGTCAAGTGGCGATGTGAGAAGTTGAAAAGAGTGACCGAAGCAATGTGATCATGGCAAAGAACAGGCCGAAGAATGTTAACCGTAACGGTGAAGGTAACGGTATTGTATTGGAACAGCTTGCCAAAGCAAGCACCGTACACGAGCAGCCGGTGGCAAAGGCGCAGCTAGACTGACGCCCCCCTCGACACAAACCCGCCTGCCGCTATAATACCAAACGATGACCATCCTCCTCCTTCTGCAACACTCACTATATCATAAAGCGTCATTACACTCCATGACAAATAAAAACACTGTCAAAATAATACACGTATCGCTCCAATGAAATATTGCAATAAACCGCGATGCGACCGGGCAGGTCTCTTCGTCCATGTCAATATTGACGACCATCAATATTTGAATATCAATAAATCGAGAGATGGGACACGCGTGAATTCGCTGCATATTAAATAGGATTCGATCCCCATTTACCATTGCACAAATGTGCCTATCAAATATTCTTTTCGCATTAAATATTGTAGGACACACTCTGTACTAATTAATTAATTGACGGTGTAACAAAGCAGGTAAGTGGGTTTTGTGTATGTAGTTACGTATGGTGCGAAAACAGATGTGTTCAAAAATTTAGAGTTCATTTCGAGTAGGGCTGAAATCAAATTAGTGTTACGGACCAAGGATGCACCGCACCACGATACTGCGATTCACCAACACCTCTTTTAATATTTAAACCAATGATTTAACTTTTGCGGCTAAACAAATGTCTAATACACACGCTATAATTCATTATTATGTGACAGCATAAAATGTACTATCTATGGATGTTCGAATAAATCCATTTTCATATTAAAGTTGTATTGCGATATTTCTATACACTAATCTCACGAGGACAAACAACCGGAAGAAATATAATACCGAAGGTGAAAGTGATAGGAAAACTTTTAGATTGTTTCTAAATCCTGAAACAACTAGTCATTGTTTGGATCACCCTCCCATCCCAGAGTATTCAGTTATTTGTTCGCTAGTTTATTAGTGTGCGACACGATAAGCCAATGCAAGCGATCGCAACCTTGAAACTTTCTTTCAACAGCGACCGTGGAAAACACACACATTGATCATATATCTTTTTTTTCCATCCAAGTGAATATACAAACGTGATGGCCAAGTAAGCTGTTTATGTTTTGAATGGCACAATGTAATCGAAGGCGGCTAGAGTGTACACCGGTCGGATTATAGGGTCAAATTGATTTTTCATGGCGAGTTTATGATAATAAAAAAGCGCAAACCGGGCGGATGAAGTGGGTGCGAATTGTTTATTTGGGCGGAAGAAAATAGGGGTGTGAGGGTTGTAGAGTGGTCAGAACAGGCCGCGCGTTAATTACCACTGTGTAACTTGCCGGCAAAATATGCCTAGTCAAATGCCTGTGCGTTTTTCATCGACCATTGTTTGTTGAGCCATTATATTAAAAAAAAATAACATCAACAAAATATACCACTACATAATATTATTTTCGTCTGTATGAATCCTACTGTTTAAACAAGTGCTTAATACATCTTTTTGTCATCGTCACACGTGAACTAATCTTCGAGGATCAACCAGCTAAAAACATTTACACAGCATAATTTGAAAATTTATATTAAAAAATATGAAGCTTATATTGATATTCTCAGAGTGAAGGAAGAAATCAGAGTGTCGGTAAAGCTCAGTGACAATTTTCTGAATCACATGCATTATTGTGGTTTGTCGTTATCGAATGATATGCAGGATAGATGAAGTAAGAGTGTGTGGCACGTTGAATAATAAAAGAGCAGTAGTGAAATGTGAAAAAGACACAAGACAATGGATAGAATACATCCAATTTTCACAGTAACCAACGGCTCAGGTATGGTGCGTGACTGTTCAAAGCTTAGTGGCGTGCCGCACCCGTCATACGTCAATACTATCAGTTATCATTATTATATACACCTGCTCACTACATCACTCAATCAAATCAAAACTATTTTAAATAAAGTGTCCCAAATATATAATACCATCATCGACTTAACTCAATACAAAATTGGTTCAGTAATAATTAGTATGACTGGTTACCAAGGCCAACCACACGATGAGCCTTCAGATCTAGTTCACCACATTGGGGCAAAAACAGAGAAAAGAAACACTGGGTTGCAATTCCGCTTAAGAGTGCTAAACACTACAATCGTGTTAAATCTCGAGCTCGTGTTACTCGGCGATTTACGCGCCAAATGCGTTTCGTCAAGATTTAGCTCGAGCTACCAGCTGTCAAAATCCAGCTCGCTGATATCAAGGTGTTATATCTAAATCTCGTGCGATCCACTCCATATTCCAGTTTCGAACCGAACGCGTCGCTTCGGCTCGAGTCGCCTGTATCCAAGTTCTCTTGAATGCTTCGGATACACACATGGGAACCGCTCGGCTATATCTTGAGGCGCTGAAGAAACGTAATATTTGTATATGACAAGAGATTCCTACAATCTCTTGCCACGTAGCACACGATTTAACACGACCTGAAGAAACTGATCCCTAAAAAGCTAAAGGGTTGTATATACCTTGAAACAGTTTCAATTAAGTATCCCGTCTCCAGAGGTAAATGAACAAGGTAATGTAGCGTGGACATATAAAATCACGTATTCATATTATGGTTTTTTTTTTATAGTAAGATATCGAAATTAAACTAGAAGTCATGAAAATTATTCAAACAGTATTCGTCCTTCTAGCAAGAATATAAAATACAACATAGAGGCTTCATTACTTAGTAAAATTTCCATAAACAGAATATATACATATGTTTGGCATATTATAGTTAAGCGATAGTATACGCGTGTCTGGTAGTTTTCCACGTGCACGAGGCAGAGAGCGCGCAACCAGTCGTCGGCTAACTTTTAAATTGCTTTTTACATTTTTAATCGAACTTTGATGATATGATGAACTCGTCAACTATTTGTACGGCCACTCAATGAAAGCACGACCGCTGGTTCTGCAACCGTGCAGTTAAAAAGTGACGACACATTCATCATCATCATTCTATTGCCCGGTAACATAATTATTTCATTATATGATTTGCAAAAAAAATTGCGAGCATTTAGATTTGAAATGTATGCAAGCTGAAGTCGGTTAGTGTGGCGTTTGAGTAGTAAAACAGCGGTGGGTTATGTGAATATGCACAGGTCAATTTGTTAGTAGGTACTTTCGGTAGTGGGACCAGCAGTGACGATGCGAATAAAACATAAATGGGGAATGTGTAAAACAACGTAATTTAGCCACCTCTGTAAATATTTAACAGCATTTATGTACGCAAGTTATATGCATCACGATTATTCAATTACATTTTACTGAACGATAAACGCGATTATTGAAGAAAAGGATGGTCACGCGGAAGATAAGAAAGGTCATTGAGTACAAAGACGTGTCGAAACAATCAAATTCGGCGTGAAGACGTTAAAATATCAAGTAGTCGATTTTATAACGCGTAAAATTCAATATCGCTATTATTTTATTGCCAGACAGATGATATAAAACTAATTCAATACGCTACGATCTCTTTGTTAGAGATAAAGATGGCCTCGTGAAAAAGCGGCATGACTAATTCACACTCGAGGAATGAACTAAACGTTCAATGTTTTATTGTAGTTATCAATTAGAGAAATGGACGTGAAGGGACTGTTATAATGAAAGAGGCCAAATTATATCCCGACCGCTCCCTGGTAAATTTGCATTCAACAAATCTCCCAACAGCGTTCAATCTGATTACTAGTGGCCGCCGGTTAACAAATATTGCTACCACAAATCACTATCGGGGTAATATTAAACCATTATGAAAACAATTGTAAATAAAATTACTAGCATTAATTAGTTCTTAAAGACTTTATAATACCGATCGTCGGCAATAATACAGTGTAAACACCGCATTTTTAAAGTGTGCTAACAGGTGGTGTGATACGATTATATGGGGAATCTGAAAATAGTTTTGATCGAAGTCGCTGGGCTGTTATTGAAAAGAAAAGAGGCTAATGATTGTAGGGCAAATGCCAGAAAATTAATTAAGGCACACAAAAGAATGCAACGTAGCAATAGAATAGACCGAAAACAAGAATAATGACCACATCACGTACAATACAATCGCTACGGGGTGTCCATTTCTGTCTTTGTCATTCTTTCTGATCGAACCACAATTGACAGGTTTATCCGAAAGAAACAAAAATATATGCTATAATCAACACATACATATTCATGTTTATAGTTGATCATGACCGGTTAGTCCGTTATTCGGATATAATATCAAAGCAGTTGTAAAATTACAAAGCCACTTATTATATAACTGTGAATATAGATAAATATGTAATGAAAAAATCATTTAAAATATTTTTTAAATGTTGAATTCTACAACAAAGTTTGTCACGATTTTTTTTAAAACAAAATCAAATCGTGAAATTGTAATAAATATGAAATAGAAACGTGTTACGTTGTTGTGATTTAATTTAATGGTTCACATGACAGAGTTTGATGTTCTTTTAATTATAATATAGTAAAAAACAAAGGTGAGAACTGGTAAGCCGAATTGAGTAGAGTGGTGGCGAGGTCATGCAGCGGAGTTGTCGAGGTACCGTTATCGCCTACTTAGAGAAAAGCAGAACAGCCAAGAGACAGACGCGAGTAAAGAAAATAAATAAATACATGCTTATTATACAATGCTTACATTGACTCGCAAACAAACAATACGCGTGTGGCATTCATAGTAATATTAATTTATTATCGATCAAGCCTCATCCAAAATGTGTGAGAGTCAAAGCTCTCGAATATCAGGTACGAAGAAGCCTCGCCTCGGAGTCAACAAATTGAAATAAACAAAATTCGGCAAACAGCCGCCCTCGCCTATTCACAAGTGATCGCGGCCCTTTTGAAATGGTAATGGCGCCGAGCACAATAAGCGGCGAGTCACACACTTTTTAAGCTGCCGTGGAATAAAAAGGAATTACTCGCTGACAATGAAAACAATGAAAATTGATACGAGCCGCTCCAGCAAAAGACGGCGTAGACGCAGGGGAGGAGAAATGCCGCCCCTAATGGGGATTCCACAGACTGGTAACAGTATTGACTTACCTCATCACCCCTGTCTTTTTGTGCCACATTTAATACTGTAATATAAACCTATTTTACATCTGATCAAACGAACGCCTTTATTGAAGAACAACGGTTTGTGGATAAGTCTGTTTAGACACACTACGCAGTGTATTTGGTTAAATATATGAAAAAAATGTGACATTTCACAGCTGGGCGATTCCAGAGTCGTCTATTTAAATTAATTTTCATGGTTATGATGTGTCAGAGTCCACGAGAAATGTGTGTGACCTTTCTATGCGTCTAGGGATTTACATTAAAAATTGTTGGCGAGAGCCTGTGACGAATGAATTACGTAACTAAAGGACTAATTGCTTGATTTGTCTAAACACAATTTACCATTAAAATGTGAGCACACAACTATCTTGTATTATAATTCATGTAGATTTTCCTTTTTTTTAAAAAAAAAAACAAGATTATTGTCAGGCTGAAAATCTTTTTTGATGTAAATTTCATGTTGAGAGACTGAATACAAAAGCTCAGTATAGGTTGAGTGAGTCAGATGACTAAGACGAAAAATCAAATGTGACACGATGGGAGGGCGGGAAGGGTGTCAGAAGCTTTGTTTATTTGTATAGTCCCACAAAGCCCACAATAATACAAACGTATAATTCATCTCTTTAGAGACACGGCCCACATTTTTCACGAGCAATTGCTTTTTTCCACCAGACGCTGGTCCAACACTCCGCCCTGTTCCACACTGGCTTGTATCATGACAAGAGTTGCACTGCGAAATAAGCCATTAGTCTTGTCGAGAAGGAAATCTTTCTGTTTGTACCACGGTGAAAAACAACATGAAAGCGGAGATGGAATAGGTATTTGTCGCCTGTTAAAATGATCTTGCTATGATTAGGTTAACTTTTAAAATATGGAAATATTTTTTAAATACCTTAACCCCAATTAAATAGTCGGACAAATATTGTATCTTTTCCTACTATGTTTGTATGAAATTGGGTGTATGTAGCTAGTGCATGAATATACGCCCGTATTCTGCATGTATACATACATTTACGGAAGGTAACTATTCACACTACCTTTCCTCAATTCTGACGTTTCCACCCTCAATTTTGACGTTTATAGTGAATACGAACTTTATGAACTTTATTGTGCAACTGACGTTACCGAATTAAATTCGTTTTAAAAATCTTCGATTGGTAGACCATGTACAGTAACAGGGAGACTGACTAGTCGAAGACTGGATGCTGATCAGGGCTGAAGGGGCGGAGACTGGAGCCAGGGAGCAATACTGACCAGTGAAGTATGGAAGATGGAAGAATGGCCTCGCTGACAGTAGTCAGCAGTCTTAGCAGCTATGGTGAAGGACAGGAAGGAGACACGGAGCTGGAGGTGGAAGTGGAAGGTGCGAGGAGCTGCAGGGGCGGAGACTGGAGCCAGGGAGCAATACTGACCAGTGAAGTATGGAAGATGGAAGAATGGCCTCGCTGATAGTAGTCAGCAGTCTTAGCAGCTATGGTGAAGGACAGGAAGGAGACACGGAGCTGGAGGTGGAAGTGGAAGGTGCGAGGAGCTGCAGGGGCGGAGACTGGAGCCAGGGAGCAATACTGACCAGTGAAGTATGGAAGATGGAAGAATGGCCTCGCTGACAGTAGTCAGCAGTCTTAGCAGCTATGGTGAAGGACAGGAAGGAGACACGGAGCTGGAAGTGGAAGTGCAAGGTGCGAGGAGCTGCAGGGGCGGAGACTGGAGCCAGGGAGCAATACTGACCAGTGAAGTATGGAAGATGGAAGAATGGCCTCGCTGACAGTAGTCAGCAGTCTTAGCAGCTATGGTGAAGGACAGGAAGGAGACACGGAGCTGGAAGTGGAAGTGGAAGGTGCGAGGAGCTGCAGGGGCGGAGACTGGAGCCAGGGAGCAATACTGACCAGTGAAGTATGGAAGATGGGAGAATGGCCTCGCTGACAGTAGTCAGCAGTCTTAGCAGCTATGGTGAAGGACAGGAAGGAGACACGGAGCTGGAGGTGGAAGTGGAAGGTCCCTAGGAGCTGCAGGGGCGGAGACTGGAGCCAGGGAGCAATACTGACCAGTGAAGTATGGAAGATGGAAGAAGTTTTATGAAATATGGTGGTTTCAGCACAACAACATAATTGCGAGGAGCCGGGAACAAGTAGGAATGTACTCAACATTGAGCCAACTATTAATTTGGGAGACAACAGCATAGGTTGGTAATTTGTATACATCTTTGTTAAGCTATGTGTTTATGAAATAAAATGGGTTTAAAGACCATGATGGGCTAATGAAATTGAGATTCTGCAAAGAACAGTATATAGTTGAAAAAGAAAAGTATGCTGCGGAAAGGGAAAAATATGCTGCCGAAAAAGAGAAATATGCAGCCGGGAGAGAAAAATATGCCTACAAAAAGGAAAGAGATTCATATAAGAAACAAAAGAAATTGAAAGAAAAGGAGGTTTAAATAAAATGAATGAATATTTAAAATTAAGAATATCATTTATAAATATGAATAAACATGGTTTTAGTCTGAACAAAGCTGATGTCAAACAATTTTACCAAGATACTGACAGTATGTGTGACAATGTGAGTATAATTAAAACAATTATATTTTTAATAAAACCATATGATATCTTAACCATTTTTCTAAGATACTTCTACTGGAGAAGAAATAAACGACACCGAGGGTCTGATTTACAGGAACAACTTTGCCATGTTGCATTTTTCAGATCCAGTTGAATAAAGTTTGCAATATTTTTTTATTGATTCAGACTGTGTATCCTATTAAGGAAGTGGAAATTACACGTTTTTGTTGTTTATAAGTTTTTTCGTTATATATCTTAACCTTTTTCTCATTTTTTTTCTCTTAACAATTATTTAATTCCATTGAAAGAAACCAAAATAAATGTGATCAAATATCCTTTATTCATTTTAAATCTTAATACTTTGATGGCATTGAGAGTCCATGTTTATTAATTTTAAATGTGTGCCCTATTTGTAATGTCAAAATCTGGTTATAAACTGGACTAGTTAAAAATCCTAAAAAAATATCTAATGGTCAGGGATTGCATTAGGTAAATTATTAATATATTTTATATTATAAACTGTTTTTTATAAAATATTTCTAATTGTTTAGCACGCTTTCTTCCTTGCAAACGACTTTCTATACGAATATAATAAGCAATACAAAGCTGGTTTCCTGCAGCTCCTCGCACCTTCCACTTCCACTTCCAGCTCCGTGTCTCCTTCCTGTCCTTCATCATAGCTGCTAAGACTGCTGACTACTGTCAGCGAGGCCATTCTTCCATCTTCCATACTTCACTGGTCAGTATTGCTCCCTGGCTCCAGTCTCCGCCCCTGCAGCTCCTAGGGACCTTCCACTTCCCCTTCAGCCCTGATCAGCATCCAGTCTTCGACTAGTCAGTCTCCCTGTTACTGTACATGGTCTACCAATCGAAGATTTTTAAAACGAATTTAATTCGGTAACGTCAGTTGCACAATAAAGTTCATAAAAGTTCGTATTCACTATAAACGTCAAAATTGAGGGTGGAAACGTCAAAATTGAGAAAAGGTAGTGTGAATAGTTACCTATTCTTAAATGTATGCATGCAGAATACGGGCGATATTCCATACCAACATGGTAGTTTCATCAGACAACGTGACCAGTAGCGAATCAGTACCAAAAATTAGAAATCGAAGTGCAACACAGCTTTGGACCGTAAAGATAGCTCAGTTTTAAGTTAATTACAGTGGATGGAACTTTCAGCTCACGTTACCGACTGACTCGACGTAGTAAAAAAATCCGAACGACAGCAAACTACTGTGAACTACAAATAACATAATTTTAGTGGAACTTGTCGACCTATGAGGTTTAAAACGGAAGCGAAATGAAGGGGAATAATAAAATTGTTTGCAGCACATTTTAATTTATAAGTGGATGAGTGAAGAGAGGTGGAGCGAGTCGAGCCGAGACGAGAGAGGTAACATCGGAACGATCCCTATGAGAATAGAGGAAAAGGCGGCATCGTAAGCTGAGGAAGCCAACCGAAATATTTACCGCCAAATCGAATGGGACTTTGAAATATCGAACTGTTAAAGCGTCTCCCTCTGATACTACTATACCCTCCAACATAGCCGTTGGCCTGAAACTACGCTTCTACAATACTTTTGTATCATACCAAAACACATTAATGAATAATAAAGATAGGTACATTTTTTTAATATAAAAATATCGGCATTCTTCGTTTAAGTAGTGATTATTTCTAAGTCACGCGTATATAATAATGAAGGTTTGGGGCGAATAGGTTAAAGAGTTAGCTATAAACAATGGAGGGCGGCTGTTTCCTCGGTTCGAATTAGAGATAAGCCGTGCTGAAAGAAAACAATCCGGCGAGAAGTTTGGTTTCACTAGAGAGTTTCACCTGGGTCTCGTTGAATGGAAGTCGAGGAGGGTGACATTCTCCCTATATTTATTCGGTAAATACTGGCGGTACTAATTTAATGGAAAAAGATCAACACGGAATGGGCGGAACTTAGTTCTCACCCAAGCAAACACCTTCAATGGGGTAGACGACAAAGTTCGCGGATAATTTACCAATGATCGGCATTCATTCACACGATTTAAGCAAAGAGTCGTTCATATGCTTGTGGATTAAAAAAAACAAGTGGAATATCGTGTACTATCCGCAATTAAGAAGTACTAATCATCGAAGTGAAACAAATTGTAGTGTGAATCAACGGCTCATGACGAGTAATAAGCACTGCGTACCAACTTAATTCGACATGCATATACATATTGATATTTTTGTACATAGTTAAAGTGTACTTTCTCTTGCGTCCAATTGCAGGTGCAGTGGATCATTCGTAAATAGGAGAAATATACTCTAATGAGGCTGGCTCTAAATAGATAAAGAGTATATTGGAGGTGTAAGGTTAATTAGGGAATCGTCACCAGCGCAACGATGGTAAGGCAAGGAAGAAGTAAACTGTGGTATTGTGTAATTGTAATTGTACAGAGCGGCGATGGCGCGGCAAGTCGACCGTGGAAGAGAACACAGGCATCGGTCAAAGACCCGCTCACTAACCATCATGCTATGGTGTGTTATACTACTCGCTCAACTGACTTTGCGACTTGTTACGTTGACCTTGCTGTTTACTTGTCTGCAAATCTGAAAACTCGAGCCTCTTTTACGCGTGTCAACATTAACGTGCTGAATCCAATCATGATACACACTCTTCAGTCATCATTATTACTAGAAGTCAAACTACATTTACATTAAATCGCAATGCTCTTTGATCCTCGGACTTATTAAACTTTAAAAAATCTTAACACAGTTACGTCATACAAGTTTTTCAAACAGATTGAGAAAGAGATCATTGCACTTCCTGTAGACTAAGTTCTGTTCTCCATAATTCGATTTTGTCTCACGGTGGCCATTGTACTGTCTCAGGATTGTATTTAAATAATTGCAAACATTCAAAACTATTCATTGTCAAGATTTTACGTCTTTTTCAGCGTGAGAAACTTTGTATTCACGTGTGTGAAAAATTATGCATATTATCTGAGAAGTTAACATAACGGCACCTGAATATAGGTATTATATTAACATAAAGCAAAATATTTTAGATGGAACTAGTAAAGGCACATTTGGCCGATTAAAAGCATTTCATTTAATGTACATGGGGAAGTAGAGATCGAGGGAGGTTCAGCCAAAAGGCTTTAGTAAATGAGATACCTTTATAGATATCATATAAATACGTATGTTTTTAAATACACTATCGACAGCCACAGCGCGTGTTATATGTCAAGAAGATGTAAAGCTGACATGAAACACATTGTATAGTACATTTTGCAATTAATTACAATATACATACATCAAGCTGTAAGAAGGGCAAAACTCGGATGGAAGGAAGGAAAAGGGGGAAAGCGTCGGTTCGTTTCCAAGGAAACCGCTTGTTCGTTGCGAACATACAAAACGGCAGCACTTTAAATTATCTGCCAGCACGATTATTGAACCATTTTCTCGGCGTGATTAATTTTAATTCAAAGACATCGCGATACTACGTTATTTGTTATGAATCAAAATAATAATATATAAATAGAGTTTCATTTGAAAGAAGTATACGAGGAAGTAAAATGAAGAAGTGGTCGAGATTAAACGGTTCATTATTCAGAGATTGTTTCAGCGGCAGGAATAGGACGCTGAGGTCGGGCCACGTCTCCGGGCACTCGGTCACAAATCAACCGCTAATCAAGTATGACGGCTCTGGCTCAATTATGCAAGAAAACATCACACGACGTCCCTAATCAACTTCTTAAAATATAACTCTGCCTAGCTGGATCCCGATTTAATATAATCTTATAATTTAACGATTATCTGCATTCATAAAAGAATACAGATACATAAAAATAAAGTTTAGTGGGATTTGAAATGTATTATTAGAATACGCGCGATTGAGGAACATTCATCTATTGGTGGTTGATGATAGAAATATAAGTGCTGCGGTTGAGTAAACGCCATTCGCTCGCACCAGTTAATTGGATCTTAACGGCCTGTATCACGAGGAGAAAACTTTAGAGACGAAGCCGGAGAGGCTAAACGGCAGCCGGTCAGGCAGGCTTCAAACGATCTGCCTTAAATTGTACGCTTAAAAAGCGTTTCCCACCTCGAATATAATGAAATCACATTTCGCGCGATTCTCCGCCAGATCGTCCGTTCGTTGAATTATTCCGCCCCAAACAATTAACTCGTCGACGACCTCTTATTTTCCCTTGATTAAATCTGAACGTGTGCACGATGAAATATATCAAACGAGATTCGGTGATAAATGAATTGAAACGTCACAAGAAGACCAGGTGTCATTGACCAGTCATCGCAGTTACTGTGCTGAAATGTACCGTTGACTTGATTTTGATACAGTCTTTTTAAAACGCTTTCTTACTCTGACCGAAAATTGATTTGGCATTGTTAAAAACCGTACATTTGATACGATACGCTTTAATATATAAAAAAAATCGTCAAATATATAAAATCCTAGAAATAAGATCAGAATGTGGCGTGCTTTGTGGGGTAAATAATGGGTGAATTGAAAATTTTCTATGTAAGGATATGGGTATCAATCAAGTCGGCTAAAGGGGTATAGTGGAATTATTTAGTAGCGCAGTTAGCACGTTGGCATAATCAAGGCAGGGCAAAGACTGTGAGGGGATGTAGTGGAGTGGTATGTGAGACTTGGTAGTGTGTGACAGTAGTGGGATTAAGAACATGGCTTCGGTGTGAGGTGGTGCGGCGTATCTAACAAAGTAAATGACGTTTTATGGCAGATTGTACGATAAAGCGGATTATTAAAGGTCCTCCTTCTATTCTACATGTGTTTTACTTGTAGTGTGTCGTTGCACTAGATACACGCAAAACACACACTATACTATACATATAAATTAACCGTTTTTAAATATCAACAAGGTAAAAAATAATGACCGCAATGCAAGTATCATACCAAATGGTAATAATTCGTAAGCCAAGGCGACACGACATAGCACGAGGGTTAGTGTAGGTGTGACGATGGGGTGGTCGGTCCCTGGCACCGTGCACTAACCACACTGTCAACGATAAACCGGTATTATACGGTTCCTAGACCAAATCTTACATTTTATTAATTGGCCTCAACACTCAATGTTCAAATCTAGTCAGCGATCCCTGATGAGAGCTTTGAGACTTTTTTATCTGAGGATAAGGTGGACGTGATCATTCTTATTTCTAGATTCTTCTATCCTAATCTGAATTGACCTGGAGTGATGTTATATATAGAGCAACTACTCCTAAATCCGAATAAATGAAGAGTAGAGTATAACACCAATTGGTACTCGATACTCTACTCTACCCACAAATATACTCGTATATATAAGTAAATTAAGTGGTCAAGTCCTTTTTTAAGATTTCAATTAGGTCTACTCGGTTGATTTGTAATATGTAAAAAAATCATATAATATTACAAATTCCGAATTTATTACATATCTAAAATGGAATCTCACCCTCTGACGTCGTCTGAACTAAATATTTAAGAACTAGAGTTGTTATTATTCATCATATATATATATATATATATATATATATATATATATATATATATATATATATATATATATATATATATATATATATATATATATATATATATATATATATATATATAAAAAAAATAAGCATGTACATGTTTCATCAGTGTTAGATGTTCACATGAACTGTGTATAGATTTACAAATGGTTTCTAATTAATTATTCGTCATATTCATAACATACGGTACTTACTATAAACAATGGCGTGTGTGAGAAAAATCTCAGCACTTTTCCGGAGCGATGCGGATATAGAGTGACACTAGTTTGTAATATGTGAATGTCGGATATACTTTCAATAAAATGTTTGCATTGTTTCTTGCTCAAATAATTGACATTTCCAACAGTACATAATAGAGATGATATATTTTATAATATGGGTAGTAGATGGGTAGCACAAGAAAAGGTGATGATGGTAAAGGTCAGTACTGTCAGTAAAGACGACGCCACTGGGGTGTGTCGTTGTCCCTCGGCGATGGAGCGGCAAATGTTAACGATGCTTAAATGTTACTGTGTAAATGTCCGCACTATTAATATTTTTTTAAATCTATTACTAAAATTAATATATTATTATAGTTGAGGGCTAATATATAAATGCCAATCACCTTATATTTGACAGGTGGACTAATTTAATGAAAAAGGCGATTGTTTGACATTTATAAAGTGGAAATGATCCAGACGCTTTATTCTAGTCTCGAATGATGTCAGGGCGGCTGACGAAGGATAGGCGGCTTTGGGTGTGGCAGTCGATGAGTTCCGCCCAAACAACAATATGTTAAAAGGTTCCATTACACAGTGGTCGAGGGTTTTCCTTTTGCGCCCTTGATGTACGTTGACGATTTTATGTTATCTTATCATTGATGCACGACTGATAAATGAAATTGATTTTTCGATATATTATAAACGATCACAAGTAATATAATTAAATTCCATGTATATATTTAAATATTAGATGACAGGTACTCGAAAGGATAATGTACGATTTCGTGCAGTGGTAGTATTCACATACATGAATCGAACAATGAATGGTACGGTATTGATTTTGAATATCGGTATGTCGTATGGAAATGATTAACATTCAAATGAAACTAGAGGTATTAAGTGAAAATTTAGCTTAGCGGGCGTGGAACGGTATACGGGGTGGGTTTTGAGGAGACCGGATGGACGGGGGCTGCGGAAGGGCGCAGCGGATAATACAAGCGACCATTGACAGTGGCACGCCATGTTGCATGTCAGCAGACACATGCCGCACCCCACCGACCACCCAAAAATTAAATACACACCCCGAGGTTCATTTGTCAACTACCATAGATACTATGTATGTAGACAAGTCGGCTTACTTGCTATCTTGATACGCACTGGGATAACAATACTACGAATTCGAAGTATTGCATCTTGATACGGATTTCTTACGTTTAAAATATGAAACGACATTTATGTATGGTAAAAAAATATGGAAATTTGTCAACACACGAAATTAATGGATGAATTATAATAATTCATTACGATTCCCAGACTCGCTGGCAGCAAATCAACATTTTAAACTAATAGTAGAATATTTCATATTTTTTATAAGCAGCAAAATGTCTCGTCTGCTTTCAATATTAATGCATGTTATGATTTCTATATTTCAAACATAAACTAGTTCAAACGGGGTTAAGCAAGCATAAATTAGCCGATTTCAGGGATTATAAAAAGAAAGTATAAACTAACAAGGGTGCAATTCAATAAGGTATAGTATTAACGCGTTTGAGATTTAACACAAAAAAACCCTACTAGTTTGATTAGCAAAAGAGGCACGAGGTGTAATGTGGAATGCACCCATAATATGGAGCATCCCTGATAAAGCAAGGGTGTGTCTGTTCAGGTGTATAAGGGTGTGCCGCCATTGAGTCATGCTAACCGCACCCCAACATACTTTTTGCTGAAAAAAAATGTTTTAGCTAAATAAAACAACTAATTAAATTCCGTGTGTGTTTGGGGAAGTAATCAATAAACTAAACCTATGAAAAAAATAGATACTACTAAACTTTGTTTTTATTAAAGCGTTGAAAACCATATGGGTTGATCAAACAAGGTGTCATAAGTTTTTTCAGAGCTGATTGTAGCAATGATTTAAATATTTTATTTAATTATATTCGCCACTGATTCTTTAACTGTAACACAGTAAAATAAAACCAATGTTACATTCTGCATGAAAACCATTTTTTATTAAAAAAAACTTATGATATTCATAAAGCTAATTTGATTGAAGGTTTATGAAAAATCACTGTTTAGCGTTTGATAAGAATCTAATTAAGAGCTAGGATTGAACGTTATAATGTCATTACTAAACATTTAGTGCCAATACTCTGTAGCATAAACAGAGCATACAGATAAGAGAATAGGACTAATTGAGGGGGTGGCTCATGAGTAAACAAGAGGTTCGGGTTAATAAAAGTGGTTGGCGATTCGGAGTCATTGTGTGATTAGGGTGAAAGTATGGTATGGGGCATGGTGGTGTAGGGCGGCAACTCCGACAGGAGATATATTTATTTGTTTTGGCTTGGTGCTAGCGGCCCACCCACACTGAATTATGGCCCGCCTTCACTAAATGCGATCAAAAAACTAATTAGACAATCCAAATCAAATATTTAGAAGCCACACATTTGAGATAAGACCATTCTGTGAGCATGACAGTGATCTTCAGAACATTGTGTGGCTTTAGTTATGGGTGTATTGTATATATTTTGAAATGTTGTAGTAGAATTAAAAGAGGGATGTAAATTAGGGTGAGTGTATTGATTTCGGTGCAAACGGGTAGTGTAAAACCCTACTAACACTTAATTAAGAAACAGCGGTACCGGTAAAAACGTCTGCCGGCGATATGCCTCTAGATAAGCGAGGCCGCAACTCCCAAAGCGCCTCCCCCGCATATATTAACTGTGGCCAGATTTCATAACAAATAACATAATGTTTTTATAATAAATAAAAGCACATCAATACACTAAAAAATATGTTTTATAAAAAGCATTGCGGTAGCAAGTGGGTGGCGTAGACGGGGCAAAGAAGGTCCCAGGTTAAAGCTGGGTGAAATGAACTGCTATAAATTACAGTGTCACAGGTGAGACGCCACAGCGTAATTGAATCACATTCGAAAGAATACTTGGGATCAACGGATAGGATTGCCTAAAATATTCTTCACCACAAGCAATAAAATAGTATATTGCATATTATATGTGTCAACCAACGACCTACTATCCGAGCACTCATAAACACAATCGTTGATAGAATAGCAGTTGTTTGCTCATCGTTAACCGATAAAAATATATTACAAGATCATATCAAATACCATAATAGAGACATATTCTATAGGGCATGGGGAGAGGATTGTCTGTATAAAGGGTGTCATCATATGTCGCCAATTACTACCGCCATTCACGACATAGTACGATATGATACTACATAGTCGTACAATCCAAACCACTTCACTCTATTGTTTCCAATGTATGGAAAATTATAATGTAATACTCGTCGCCGTGATTGTTAATTATTTTGCATGTATTGGGTCGTATGTCACAGATCACAATACTGCTTAGTAACCCTATAACTCATTTCCCAAAGGCTGCAATGCGATACAAGCTCTCGTAGGGGTAGACAAAATGTCACAGGTAAGACGTGTGGTACTGATGCATGTCATATCCAATGGCGTAAAGATGTGCATTGTGTACGCTACTTCAAATAACAAGTGCAGGCAATTGTTAAAAAAATATAATATGTACATTTTATGTGGTACGTTTGGTGCTTAATTGGGATTTCAGTAGTAATTTAGTAAACAATTTTGACACGGTCATAGGTTACTCTGACAAATGAGGGTCGGTTAATGTAGCGACTATTAGTCAACGGGGCTTTCACCTGACACTCACCAGGTTAAGTCACGCCCATCTCACTTTTTTGCAACCCCTAAATTCATTTTTCATATGTCCAATATGCCGCAGTATACATCTATTATATGATAATTGTTAATATAATAAATCGTGTGACTTTTTAACATCCATAATAAACTGGAAAGTGGAACTTATGCACATATACAATTTGAAACACCACGAAAAATTTGGATTTAGCTACTATCGGATCGCGTGTGAGAATAAACAGCACGTAGAACACTATGATAAAATGTCTAGGGTTATAATTTACCGTCTTCATTCGTCTAAACGTTTCCCCGAAGTCAAATTTTTGAGAGTGCGCCGACGGCTTCTGGTCGATATGAATTTCAAATTTTATCTAGCACATCACGCACGATAAAGGTATTAACCGCCGAACAGGGAATATAACACCTAAATTTCTTCCAATACAAGTACATAAGCATATTCAAAATATTTTGTTTTACAAGAACTACTGTGTTGAGCTATACACACATATGTAATTTTTAAAAAAACACACTTTGAGACAGTTGTCAAGGGTATGGCTCATTACGTTGGGTCCTGCGGCAATGATGTTACTGCAACTGCAAACCGGCAAAAGAAAAATGGACGCCTAACAACGAACATTCTTCAAGCTAGCCTAATAGTCCAACACATGGTGCATTACATAATACAACGATCGTTCATTTAATGTAAAACAACTAGAGCTACTAATTATTATTTTTTCGATGCAAAACAATACAGCAGCAATTCTGTATTCGTGCCCCAATTGCTGAGCTATTTGAAGCAAAAAATACAACGAGTAATAACAAAGTTTGAACAACTGGCGGGAGTTGTGTGGCCGGGAGGTGCTTTTATATTTTTTCAACCCGCAAGGATACGAGATGTGGGAAAGAAAGAAGAACTTAGTTGGAAACGCACCCATCGATACTTTTTTTTATTGCAGAGAATGCTCCGACAGGAAACTATATGTTAGTTTATAATGCAATCCAATACAAGGTATAAAGGATATAAAATATTTATTTGCAATGACGAATAATTGTGCAGTACGTGCAAGGTTATAGTGTGAATAGCGGAGACGTAAGCAATGCGCGTATAGAAGTAGGGCAGGGAAACTTGGTCTATGGAAAAGTGGAGAAACTTTAGTGGAATAGCAAGTTATCTGGCACGCTTATTCGCATCGCCATATTACAAACATATTTAAACACCTGACCTTACAGAGTCTTCAATTAATATGTACATATATTGCACAATATTCACCAACATAATAACATATTAATTTGGAATTAAAGTGTATTCGAATTATTATAGTGTAAAGTTCAAATACGATAGCATATTTGGTGAAAAGGCATTGTAATATTCGGTGATGGTGGATGTGACACGGTGTATGTCACACGCATACCCAAACCGACACATACCTACTCTACTAGACGACACTTCGTATCTGACATCTCATCCTGTCCTACCACACTTCACTCATCTTTGATAGAATTAAAGCGACCGTTTCTCTTGCTTTTAGTACGAATGCAGTCAAAAAGGTACAACAGTATTGGATATTACTAAAACAATATTAGTGATTCCATATTGATATACTTAGCTGATGAATAAAATAATTCAGACTACAAACTGCAGCGCCAAGTTGAAGGAACTGTATGTGCATTGCGTTTATAGGCAATCCGACTAACACAAAACTGTTAACTATTCCGTTCTTATTAAAAGTGATATTTTAAACAAATAATATTCCTTTTTGAGCCATCGACAGGTATAAGAAGTGATGTTGTGGCAAATGGCAAAGGACGAACTGACAAGAAGAGAATAATGTGAAAGATAAGTGATGACAGGAAGACATGAACGAAGTTTCAACAAATGTTTTTTATTGATTTCAGCTTCTAAAATACAACGTATATAGTGTTAAATTAGTTCAAAATAACATTTGTGTGTTTAAGTATATATTTGAGTAACAATTTAAGGGGTGGGGTGCTAAAGAGGAAATAAATGCGATGGCTTGAAGAGACGTACTGTGACAGCATTCTTGGTAATGGCATAATAAATATATGTGATATAAAATATTTACCACAAATATATGACTAGATGTAGTATTAAGCTTTTGGTTGATTACGTGTCCATATTCATTTCGGACATTTAACATATACGTACCTATCGCAATAAAAATCGACGGTGACATCCATAAAAATATGACATTCGACACGATAATCTACTCCTCTCCCGAAGTGCCAATATACCATATTCAATTTCATCAATAAAATTTAAATATGTATGTACGTACGATACTTTTTATACCACAATAATGTTAGAATATACATATTTAAAATTTAAAGAGTCACAATCGCTCGAATTGTAAAACCTGTACTAATAGTTGTTATATGCAAATATATTTGAAAATGTTTGACTGATAGACAAAACGTCTGGCAAATGATAAGTAGCATAGTGGCCTTTGGCCATTGGCGATAGTTAAAAAGTGGCACGAATACCATGGCGTGGTACGCAAGATATAAAGAGAAGGGGCGGACAGGGAAGAAGGCGGGGCAAGACTTGTATATTTATTTACGATCGACCCTAAAACAGACGGACGACCCTACCTGTTCACCTGTAAAACATACTTAAGCCGAGTATCTATAAAATGTGGACGATATTTATTGTGCATAATTTTATTATGTCAAACACTATCACCAAAGCTTCATATTATTTAATTCGAGAAAATACTTTGTACACCAACATTACATTGTTACTTTTATGGCTAAAAAAAATAATAATATTTCATATCATATTTCTACAACTCGATGATATCTAAAAATTCAGAGTAAAAATATTCTATTCTAAGGAAATAATGGGCAGTGGTAATAAAATTGTTCGGAAAGTAGCAGCAGTGGGTCCACAGAGACACCACAGCGAGAAGAGACCGCGACAAAATATGGCCCACACTAAATATAAATAATTTCTCATCTTCGGGGATTGGTATGTTGTCTCGCAGGTACTAACTAACCAATCGCGACATTAAATAATTTATTTGTTTGATACAGTATCGTCGTACGGAAATTGTAGGTTGAACGAGGAGAGGACAAGAGGGTAGAGACAGGTAGATGAGTGAATTATGAGAACGATGGTATAATGAAGTTAGATGTTGGCAATGAGTGAAATAATATCCGCCGCATGAAATTGCCATTTAACACGACTCTATTTTGATGCACCAATTATTTGCCAATCGTAAATTCTTCCTTTTATTAATATTAATGACTGGCAAAGTGTAAAAACATCCTCATTCAATAAATAGACAATGCGGAAATTATCGAAAATTTATTAAGTAACTACATATACCGTGACAGCATAAAATATATTGTGTGTTGTAATTGACATATTAGGGAACGAGTTGTGCAAGAGGATGAGTGTTCAGAAGAGAACTCTATTTGTGGCCCAGCGTGCCTCACCTGAGCACCACCGAAATAGATCGGAATGCGTCTCAATATACATAACACACATCTCAACTGATTTTTACAAATAAATAAAACAAATTCGACACGAAGAGCCGGAAAATTTCGAAGCACTGGAAAGTAAAAAACACCAGCTTAAAATATAAATAAGTTCTTAGACAGGTAAATGCAAGTTCTTTGGTATTTTTGCTTCGAATGACGGCAGAGACTTTGGCAGAGTTAACAAAGAATTCACCGTGTGTGACGATGAAAACCAAGGTGTCTGCTTGAAAAGCGAAAAGTGATTAAAATATCGGAAGAGTGGGCGGCGAACCGAGGTGAGGCGGTTGCTGATTCAACGATCATAAATAGAAGAGTGCTGCTTGCAGTGTTGGTCAATTAGTCTGTGCAAGTGTGACATACAAACAAACATCACAGGAACAATTCTAAATATATTTGGACCAAAAGTCTCTTCATATTCCATCATCTACTAATTTATGACAGACCGAGTCACAAGATTATTATCTACCGCTACTTTGATCGTGTATCTCGTATTATCGGAAGAACCATCCATTATGTATAACCATTACATAACGTACAGAAACGTTTTGTAAGCAGATCGACCAGTATTTTTTATGTATGAAGTTATCGACATAAAACATTTCCATCGAGTTAGTAGTGATGGCATATCACACATTCGTCATCAATCGAAAGAGCGTCTTTGTAATAAACAAAGACGCTCTTTCGATAGAGTTCAGAGTAAATTAATTATCTGACATGTGGTGTTAAAATGATTTCAAAGGTATAAAATTTGAGTATATAATAATATTCAGAGCATTAAGCACGTGATAGATAATAAATGGAAGCGAAGGTGGAGAAAAGAGGACGCAGATTGGACAGACGGCGAATAGCTAACACATTTAGAGACATTCTAATGAAAAAAGTTCATCTGGACGGAGGCGTCCATTTCATAACACGACAAACTTAAATACAAAAGCTTGATGAGAAATGGTCGATACACGATGCTCGTACATTTTCCGAGTAGCCGTTGAGAAACTTTCAGTGACCTGACTAAATATTTAGTTACATTTTGGCGGGGGATAATCACCACCTGCCAAACCCCAATTAACTTGGATAAATGATGACTGTTTAATAAAGCCTGTCCAGATTTGAGTACTAATCCATAACACTAAACTAATACGGAGACTGTGAATAAAATCGTGTGTAACGTCAATGATGCATGTAAATGTGTTAGATTTTGAACAACGATTGAAGCAGGACAGGGATATCGCAAAAATATGTGGATATAATAGGGAATAGAGAGATATCGGATATATTCGAAGCTCCAATACACTCGACTCTGAGAGCACGCTAGCTAATTTCCCACGAGCTCCATTCAACAGGCGGGACACCAAACATCGCCACCGCCACTACTACATAAACCCACCTGCACACACCTTCGACATTCGGATAAACCAACCATCCATTCCTAAAACCACACTTATCTTCAAAATTATTAATTTAAGAGTTAAGTTGTAATAGTAACTAGATGAATCATCTAATTGCATCAGTTAAATAAAGTCGGAATTTGAAGTTATCAAAATGATATAAGTAGAGCGTATGCAGTGAGATGAATTTGTCTGAAAATAATCCATCAGCTTTTCCAAGAATACCTTACGATGCCGGCCAAATATGCACAGCACAGCAAAATTACAGGTGAAATATACGTATTTAGATAGACGTGGGGTATCAGATCACAATAGCAAAATCACATTAATAAGGGGGTGATATTCAAAGCCGGATAGAGCCGGGCTACGAACGCCGCTGGCAAGAAAATATATTTATATCGGTTAACCCTCTTCATTGTAATCCGCCGGTGTTAATCCCCGAGGACATGCGGAGACCCTGGACCACAGCGGTAGCAAGAATTTAAAACAAAAATGGGCAATTGGAAAAAATCTCGCCGTAATAACGCGGCAGATGTGAGGGGCACGTTGAATTTTCACTTAATGCACGCGATCAGGTCGCTGGGGAGACAAAGCAGAACGACCATGTTATTATCGTTGTTCAGCCTTTACAATACCACTGTGTATAGGAGGTACATGTGTGTTGTCGCGTCGTAAAAAATATACCATTTGGGATATTTCCAACCATTAAAAATGATCCTAATATAAATAATGAATATTAGTGTATAATTGAATAATAGTATTGTTTCGAGAATAAATGTGGTAGTTCATCAGAAAATTGTTAGGGAGTGCGCGGTCACGTAGATTCACGGTCGAAGAGACCGAAGGGTGAATGAATATACGCGGGATTAGATGATGCGAAGCGAAGTTCACCTAATATATACTTTCAGTCCTGGGTGTCGAGTGTGAGAGCTTATGGAGTGTGCAAAATTTATTGGTTATGCATGCACAATTTTAACAGGTTGGTGTGAGAAGCTTTTAACTTTAGCCAGACTTCGCAATTATTAGATATCCGCGCTTTATGGACAAAACTTTACGATTATAATAGTTCAATTCATATAACTATGTAGAACCTATGGCGTTGTTAAAGCGCACGACAATACAAGACAAACTAACCTGAACGTCAAAATTATGATGATGTTGTTGTTGTTGCTGCTGCTGCTGTTGATCGGTTAATTGTCCAGGCTGGGGTTGTAAGACTCCTACATTGAGTCCGACACCTCCGTTTACTAATGATTGAGATCCAGCACTGCCAGGTGGAGCACCATAGCCCTTTTAAAATAGGATTTATTATTATTTCATCAAATAATAATTATCATGAGTGTATGCATTAGCTGGTTTAATGCTATTTTTACAACCCAACGGGTGCATGATAATTATGATTTCTTAAATTATGAATCTCAATCAAATTCTGCAAAATAGCAGAAATATAGCTATATTTTACAAAAAAAAAAATAAAAAATAAAAATCAAACTCAAAAATATAACAAACAAAAATATAATATGGAGAAATAATCAATCTCCAAAAAGAATTATCGTGTAAATGGGTAAAAATATTATTGGAGTGGGTAGTGGGAGTCAAGCAGCACAACAACAGAAGCTTTCTTGGGAAAATGCTCAAGTAAAGGGAAACTATATTTATATAATCAAAAAAAAAAAGTGATCTTCTAATCACTAAAATTTTTAGAGTAATTCTAATAACTACCTAAATGTCTAATTATCTAGTGTTTTATTTTTTAAAAAGTTTTGTGTTGTTTAAACTATGTGTTCAAATTTTGAGCTTTAACAATATATTTCATATAATGATAAAAAAAATGCTAATGCAATTTAAATAAATGCCACATTTAAAACATTATTTGTGTTTTACGTGTGCCAAATAACAATGTTGTATTTGTTTAATTTGTATTTTGAGATACAAAAAAAATAAATACAACTGAAAGCTTGATATCTATAAAACTGAGCAAATACATTATTATCATCTGAATGCTATGTAATTTAGTAGTCTTGTATTCATTGATAAGCTGAATTAATTTCAGAAATAGCAATATCGTTCGTAAAACACTGAAATACTGCTCTATATTATAAATGATTAAATTGTGTACAATTTTTATAAAAATAAACAGCACTATTCATTTATAGGCATACATGATTTTATGGAACTATGGTATTGCGCAATTATCAAATGAATAAGCCCAACTAAAATATTTCCAAGAGTGCAAACAAAACTTGGTGTTCTATCTGACCACTCTTCGTTTGGATGTTGGTGATTAAAATATAACTGGTGCCTTCAATCACAAATAATATTTAAAGAAAAATTTGACTAATATTAATTAGTGTCTATCTAAAATTCAATTACTGTAAGTATTGAGTGTACAAAAACTGTTGAGACTGATGAGCGACAGTTGAGTATACAAAAAATATTATTTTCTTTTTGTTCTCTTGAAATATTTTGTTTACGACATACTTTTAAATGAATATAAAAATATAAATTCCTATTTCTCATATATTGGTGGTTTAAAAGAAAACTTTGAATGTGAACATTCTGACAACTGGAGTTTCAAACAAAATACATGTGTAGTTTTGACCTTTATCTTTAATTTCCCAAACATTACCCATTACAAAGTAATAAACATATCCGCATCATCTTCCAAGGCTACATACAATCTGGCTAAAAGATATTTGACTTATTTCTACAATCTGCAAGCCACATGAAATTTTCTAAAATAAGGGAGAAAAGATGAGAAGATATTGTGACTTTTTTCTATTACACACAATGTAATTATGAATGATTCTGATATTACTCATATAAACTTTTTTCATTTTTTATATGCATAAATAGCAACTGTGCATAACCAATTCAAATTAATTAAATATGTACATAAAGAATAAAATTACAAAATAATTATTGAAAACTTGATAGTGTTCAATAATAAAAAAGCTATACTACAAATAGAGGCAACTCATTGTGAAATATTATAAATTAATGTTTAAAATGTATTAAAAGCGCAAGTTTCATAAGACTAGCAACTATGTAATAGTAATTGATTTATACACATTTTACTTTACAGCAAATTGTTGTAGGAATGTTTTTTTTTAGACCGTAATTTAATTTGATGTTTTTTTTTTATTGCATCTTTACATGGTATATACTTTATCATCATACTTCATAAATATGAGTGGACTTATTTTGTGATTTGTTTAAATACCTATTTATAATTTTTTATTTTCACACGAACCAAATATTGCTTAAAAACATTTTTTTATGATTGTATCTAATAAAACACCAAGTGGTCTTCTAGTCTACTTATTTACGATTTCATTCTACATTCCTTTTCTGTATAAAATACTAATGTTGAGATAATAAATAAGACATACCTGCTGAGATGTAGCAAAATTGCCATTGTCGAATTGAGGATGTGGACCGTCTAACTGAAGGACCATTTCTAAGTGTTGATTCATCGTGTCATTTAAAGGCATTCCTAAAATGGTAATATTTTATCATGATATTGACTTTTAAATGAGATAACAGGAATGTTTTAAGATTCAAAAGAAACTATTAAATATTTTAATACCTGGATGAAGTTGAGGATGATGCTGTGGATGTTGGGAATGTAAATTAGGCAAATGAGGCGCACCAGCTAGTTGTCCCGGGTGACCAATCATTCCTGGGTGAGGCTAAAAATATAATTGAAGAAAAATTAATATTTTAAATTTAGTTTAATGATATATACTTAGAATATAAAACAACCACTAAATGCACCAACATACCTGATGTGCCTGCATAGTATGAATATGGTGGGCTAGAGGTGCCATTAATGGTTGGAATGGTGCACCTTCTCCTACACAACCCACTATATTATTTCCTCCGACTCCTCCGTTTCTTAATCCTACATCATCATCTGCTGGTGAAGGTTGACGTGAGCCAGGAGTTCGGCTGAAAATAACAAACATATAATGTAATTAGGGTAAGATTTCTAGTTCACATGAAATATAAATATTTAATTATTTATAAAGCACTTTCATCGTAAAAAAATGTGCTTTTTACATAAATTTTATTTATATTACAACCAGGATTTTTTTTACACATTATCAATATTGAGTGGGAGGAAAAATTGAAAGGATAAAAAATGTATAAGTGTTCTCCTGGAGACAATGAATACCCTTTTTATGTATAATCTGTACCCTGTGTACCTGTATTTATATATATGCATACATGATTTTATGAAACTATGGTATTGCGCAATTATCAAATGAAGAAGCCCAACTTAAATTATTTCCAAGAGAGCGAAATATATACTTGGTGTTCTATCTCACTACTCTTTATTTGAATGTTGGTGATTAAAAGATTGATTTGATTAGTAGTAATTAGTGTCTATCTCAAATTCAATTTCTGTAAATAGTAAGACTTCTAATTCACATGAAATGTATATTACAACCAGGATTTTTTTTACACATTATTAATATTGAGTGGGAGGAAAAATTGAAAGGATAAAAAAATGTACATGTGTTTTCCTGGAAACATTTTTATGTATAATCTGTACACGAATAGGTGGTTTTAAGAAAAAAAAATTTAAGAGACGATGTATTTTTTGTGATTAAGATTTCGAAATCACCAAGTAAGGGTAGTTTCTGAGTTTTTTTAATGGAATTTTTTTAACACATTTGCTATCGAGATATAAATGAAATTATTCGAAACCATTCCTTTTTATTATGGATGCTTTTCTTTAATTTTCCCGCCATTATACCGATGATTCAAAAGCTCGGCAAAACACGGATGTATGAATGACGAGCGAGTGGGGGAATCCGAAGTATGACGGCGGTATACGAACATAGCCGACTTGAGGTCGGCGTCTTGCTGTCAAGGTGACAGACAAATATCAACAAAAAAAAAAATAACACCACACGCATGAGGTTTGTAAAAAGGAAAATTGACAAGACATCACCGGAGTCCCCAACATGAAACTCATCATACGTCTTTATGTAGTTTTTTTAAACTCGAGTCGCGTAAAAGTTTTCGATTGCGCAATATAGTTTAACAATATCAATGTCGTGACATTGTTTTACCGCTAGCGAGATTAACTTATAAAGTTACTGCTCTTCGGTTCTATGTTCGTAGAGGAAATATCAAACTTTAAACACGGACAGCGGTGGTCGTGATTGGCAACACCGCAAAACTCAGCTCATGGGATAAGACGCGTGCGTTGCTACAAATACTGTGGTCATGGGTTCAAATCCCGCTCAACTCATTTTTTTTTAAATTGATTGGATCGGTTATTACGACTGGGAGATAGGGAATAATATTAATAAAATCCAGATCGATCGTCTTGATCCAGGTTTACACTGATTTCCTGTATTGTAAGGTAAATACTGATTATTAAGTCGGTGACCTGTGTAACTAGTAATAGTTAAGATCACCGACAAACAATTTAACAGAGATGTAGGTTCTCTGGTATTCCAGACGATTGTTTTCTCTTAATAATAATTTAAAAAAACTATGACCAATCACAGACGTCATTTAAATGTGTGAAGATAATTAATTACTTGAAAGCTTTCTCGTCATCTCCGACCAGTCCTCCGTTTCCGTTATGCATTGCAGTGCCTCCGTTGGCTTGATGAGTCGTCTGTTGTTGATCTCCTTGTTGTTGTTCTCCGGTATTGTCTGAATTGTTCGTGACTCCGGCGACTTCTCCGCCCTCGCCGGAGCCCAGCTTGAGTGAGCGAAGTCGCGGCTCCAAATTAGAGAGGTGATCTTTCCCTAAAAGAAAGAATCGGCGCGATCAGTATCACGATATGTCAGTAAAGAATGATAACGAACCTGGCATACCTGTGGGTGATCCTCCTAAGACGTATTCGACCATCTTGACGCCGAGTCCACCAGTAGCATCTCTCGGTGACAGGATGCTGTTGGCATCCCCGGAAGGAAAAGCTCCACCACGTCGTCCGCCCATAGAAATCGGTTGCGACGCTGGATGTTCTGCTTGCATAATAGAAACATTCATATTATTTCAAGTGAAGATAAGCCACTTCTCTTTGTTGCGAGCGATTGAAAAGTTTATGTCAGTGCATCACAATATGAATATCACGACCTATTATAATATTCACTATTCAAATAATAACAAAATCTTTCGGTGTTGTTTATTGAGAAGATGAAAATATTACGATGGCCGCAAAAGTTCGTTTCATCCGCGATAACCTACATTATGATTACTTTTAAATTGCCACGCCCCTTTATTTTCGTTTTGCGTAGTGTGCAAGCAACATTATGCATATTGTTTGTTATAACTAAACTAACTGAATTGACATTACTTAATAATCATCATAAGCACTCCAGTTCAGTGATGAACCAAGGCTTCCCGCACCAGCATCTTCCACTTATCCAGTTATTAATTCCTAAACTCCTAACTACCTTATAGAACTCGTCCGCCCACCTTAGCCTAGGTCTACCCTGCCTTCTCTTACCCACAGGCTTGCTGGATAGATATTTCCGATACTACTTGTTTACTTGGACTTGTTTAGGAGCGACCTTATATAGCAACATATACATTATTGCTTCCTAAGCTTTATTTCATTTTATTTTATATGCATTCTATACAAATATTTTTTTTATAATACTATTATTTATTTTTATTCAAAATGTTTTTAATTGACACTAAAATCTTTTTATCGTAATAATGTAATACCAGTACGATCATTAAAAAAATATACTAAAGGGGGCCTAAGATTTTTTTTCGTAGTAAAAAAATAATTAAATAATTTATTATGACAGTTTGTGAATTATTATAATGAGTGAATATATGATGTCATCATAGGATAACAAAAACAAAATTCATTCTCAAGATCAAGTTCAAATGAATAAACAATAAACAAGTTGTCATAACTCCCAAGGTCGCTGACCGTATTTGCATCAACAAGAACTAATATTGTAAACATGTTGTAATAATGTCTCAGGTTGCTGACTGTGTGTGACGTTTGAGGTTTTGTTCTTGTTTACGTACTATTGTTGTTTCATAAATCCTATGACTTATGATTTTAATAATACAAATCCAAATCAGGCGGTCAATCACCTAATAAGTAAATACGCAAGATTGTCAAACTTTTTAAAATAATAATTAAAAATTGTAAACATAAACTAGCAGACTTGGACCATCATTTGTGGGGTAGATGGATTACATGTTATGTGCTTATTATTCAATTTAATTATTTTAGTATGAATAAAAGACATGTTGTATATGTACTTTTAATTTTTGTTTACCTTTTTTATTACTATTGTTTTGTCGATAAAATAGCTCGTCTGAGCGTTTATATGGAAATAAATAAACAAATATGCTGTGCAAAATTTAAGAAAAACCTTAAAAAATTTGTTATCATGATCAAGTATAATCATATAAAAATTTTTGAACGTTTCGTGAAATTAATCTTATGTATTGTAGATGTATGTGTGTTAAATATACATACTTTGATAACAGATGATCCATTAGTGTTATGCACACGTGCTTATTCATCGGTGTATGAAAATATAACGTACACACGTTACGTATGACAGTCTAAATATACATACATACATATGTATTGAATACACACAATGCCCGTATCATAAATACAAAATCATCAACATCTATAAAGTAATGCCGAAAGTATAATTTAGGAAATGTTGACTGTTTTATTATTTAAACCATTTTTCATTTGATATAAATAATTACGAAATAACTACACAAATATCCAGCAGCGCTTAGAATTTTACGTTAGTTTGACAACGTTCGTGAAAATCCACGAATATTTGGTTGGAAGAAATCGATCACGTTCTCAGGCAAAAATGCATTAATTTAAAGGGTGCGATTTCTAGATAATTAAAAAAAATGAATTAAACGTAATACAATTTTTATATTACATGTACTATCTATTTGTATTGTAATTCGTTTACAAGTAAACATTTTGCGAAAAGCGCTTCAAATTTTATCGATTTAAATCGGTGAAGCGCTAAATAATTAATAAGCTCGCTTTATTAGAATTAATTACTTTTATCTCAGGTGCTACTTTAGCGCGAAGACAGAACCGATCATTTCACAATAACCAGATATAATAAATAAGGGACGTGGCAACAAATACTGTAGTCATCATCAGTATTTGATCGGAAAAAAATATTAATAAACGCTACATGTATAGTGTATATTTAAAATGAAAAGTGTTATATGTAGTATCGTTACTTATCATTAAGTAAAGATACTACAACGCTGTTAGTTGTCAATGCGATGGTATGAGTGTCTCATTCAATATGAATAGTAGTGTGTATGATGTTATAGAAGAGTAGAGTTGTATTAGCAGCATTGCGTCCCGGCGTCTGTTGCCTTGGAAACCATCCGGCGCGATGGCGAGCCCCACCCATTTGCGGCCCTGGGACAGACACCCCTTCAATACTGTACTAAACCCATACATCACACATTACACTGCCTAATTACCATTACAAATCAAATATATCGACTGCTCCAGCGTATAATATCGTAAGTGCAAAAAAAAATCTGTGTACTCATAAGTCTTTATGGAACTGAGCCACATATTCCATCTGGTAACACTGCGCCACTGGGCCACAAGGCGGCTGGTTAGAGCCGCCTTGTGGTCCAGTGGTTAGTGTAACGGATTCGTGAGTGAAGACTCCCGGGTTCGATTCACGGCACCGGAGTCACTTGGTAGATCTAGCTTAGCAAACTAGATCTTAAGTACTCATTGCTGTGTGGTGGCCTGGGAAACCATCTCTACTATATTCTCCCGTAAAGGCCAAGGTGGCCTGGCCAACCCCTTATAAAGGGACTCCCGCAATAGGGAAGGCGTCACGATATCACGTAACACTGCCTGTCATGTGTCACTCGGTTTAATTATTATTTATAAAATATAACAATTTACGATTAAATACCTTCTATTGACAGAGACATCAAATATATTATAGATAATGGATGAATCTACATGAGTTGCCGGTCAAATAGGACTATTTTACTATGTCGAAAAAGTCCCATTTGATGTTTCATATATTTCATACATACAATATGTGACTCAGTTCCATAAAGACTTTTTTTTGCACTTACGATATTATACGCTGGAGCAGTCGATATTTATATCATCGATATTAACAATAGACCTGATTAATAAATCTCAACGCATCGGTTCGAGATATACATTATTTATTTATAAAATAAATGTACGCACCTTGGGCACTCCACGTGGGATCTCGCCACATTTGTTCGTGATTGAAATGCAATGGAGGAAGGTGTGGCGGCTGCTTAGTTTCCGCTCCTGGTCCTTTCTCCCATAGCTTCTTTGCTGAAGGTGTTAACTGAAAGAAGAAGAAGGAATTAATTTTGAATTCATACACAACTACAGACAACCTATTGATTAATTGATAGTTATAGATCAAGTATTGAATTGTTAAAATAAGGTAGCCGATTATAATTTTACAGATAGATGTTTTGCCTATTAACGGACAATTAGATTAAAATAAAAATCTAGTTTTGACGAGTAAACGTAATATTTACAGTGAAAATCGCATTGACGTGCGTCCACCTAAACGTACACCGTAAAGACGGTAATAGTTGCTTTGCTGTACTTTTGATCGATTTTTTACTAATCAGTGCCTCGCTCGAGGCTCAGACGAAACATTAACTAACAAAAAAAAAACCATCATAAGTGTAGCTAAGTAACTATCGTATTTACGGTGACGTATACCTGGGAATCAATTACTAAAGCACATGCCCAAAGTGTTTATAAAGTGTTCTTAATTTATACTAACTTATAAAATGACAAAATTATTTTGTCTAATGCATTTGGATTAGACTGTTGTCATCTTTAAAGACTATCATGTTCAATAAAAAAAGTGTCTACTCCATTGAATATTTATTTCATTGTTCAGTTAGTTTTTATATTGACATTATAAAGGGATATCCTGTGCACTTAGCAATACACAAAACCACATAAAACATCGGCTTGTTCGAAAGAACATTGGTTTAACGATTGTACTCTAATGTAATTTTTATTTATATAGATACAATATACAGGTAACGCGTGTTTTTTGTGCTTGCTGCAAAGTTGGTGTTTCGGACATAATGTGCATTAATCCACTGACGCGAACAATTATCGTACCCGAAATAAATTTCATAAAAATTGTAGATTATTACTATCAGTAAATAGTTTACAATGGGTGACAATGCTCAAAGAAGACGTACTTTTAACAATCGATTACCTTCGTTTATAATCAGACTTAGACCAAGTGGGTTTAATGAAGTGCTTTGACAAATTCGAGCTTTGCAACCATTTCCTTCATTCCTTTACTATTTGTTTATTGTATGATTTTATTAACTCACATAAAGCATTATATGATATACATCTACACCTATCGTACATAAATTATTATATTCATGGGACAAACTATACACATACATAGTTGAATGCAAAAATCAAAAATAGTAATTTTATTTTATTAATCTTTTATAACATTTTTCTGTTTATATCCTAAAATTCTTTAGAATAATACATTTTACCGAATAATAAAGCAATATGTGTGATAAAAATGTAATACGCGCAGTGCTCTACCATTCTAAATAATTGAAAATCTGTTTTTTACCCTCTTGACCGAGGTTTATAATTAAGTTAAAACTTAAACCTCAAAGGTGATGCGATATCTTAATTAAATAATAGTTAATCTTAGATATTTAAAGGAAAGATAGATGTTACAAAACGATATTTACCAGCGTGATAGCTAATAATACATTGATTTGATCGGTTATTATGACTGGGAGATCGGAAATAATATTAATAAAATCGCGATCGATAGTCTTGATCCAGGCTCACTTTGATTTCCTGTATTGTAAGGTAAATACTGATTATTAAGTCGGTGACCTGTGTAACTAGTAATATTTAAGATCACCGACAGAAAATTAACACGTTGTTGTGTCTAAAAAACCCTCTCAAAAAAAGTATGACCAACCCAATGAAATACATAGGAGTGTATGCGAAACGCCATTCATACTTAAGGCTTCACATAAGTCAAGCGTGGACTATAAAATTTATTTTCAGGCAGTTGAACTAGATGGAAACCATAGAAAAATAACACATTTAGTTGAGAGTGTGAGTGGTGCAGTGCCTTGCATGCGCATATTATTATGAATGTGTATATGTAATGAGTTTCGATTGATCGGTGTCGGTCGGTATATTGGATTATGAGGGGGGCTTAGAGCAGGAAGAGTCGTGCATGTGTGTGGACAGGTGTTGGACAATGTTAATGTGATTGAATTTAGGCGGTATGGAGAGGCGTTTTCCAAGGCTCTTAACAGGGGCCGGCGAACCTCGATGATTCGCAGACGAAATGTGCTCAAGGCCAACGAGCAGTGTTCGCGGCCCAGAGGTCGATCGCACCGCGTCGTGACCACACTCAAAGACAGACAGGTACACACTGATAATAATACATATACCGTCTAATACTTTTTTACACATTACTACAATAACCAAGCATGGGTGTGTATGGCGTCCATTCATATGTAATTAATAAGTCGTTCAATTCGTATATTTTTCGATGTTAACAGGTGGTGAGCAGTGAGGCGTAGAATATACACCAACCTTTAAAGAGGGAGGCGAAGTCGAGCGTGTGGCCGGTGAAGACCAGGACGATGGTTGTAGCCCACGGCATGGTCGAGCCGGTTTCTGACTTTGCCATTAACCACACTAATACAACAAAACCATACACGAGACTTAGTTTGCTATTAATCGTGTAAGACTTCGCAACACTCTTAGTGGTGTTACGTGAATTAACACAATTCATCCATGCTTTTCAGACGGAAAAGAGAGTGGCGCAAGGTTACAGACATACACCCGTCATTGCCAATACCACATGTTACAATAATCATCAACTTTATTGAAAACTAATCCTCCTTGTAGACAGCACAACATGATGATCTTATACCGAAAGTGTGAATAATATCACTGATGATTATGGGATGGTTTCTTCAAACAGTGAGCTAACTAACTCGAGAGACAAGTGTCAGGGAGTGCTAACTATAATATAAGAAATAAAAGCAATCGAATGCTGAGAATAGAATCGTAGATTCCAATCAAATTGTCATTTAGACCCGTTTAGTATAAATATGTATTTTATACAAGTCAAACAGTAGAACCCTTCATAACGAGTTCTATCGAGCAAAAATAATTTTAAATAAATTGCTCATATGAAACCCGACTAATAATTGAAAAGCGAGAATAGGTGAGCGTTTTCGCAGAAAAAAAGTGTTTCATATAACGAGTAAGATGCTGAAGTTAATTATTCTCGTTATGAAAGGTTCCACTGTGTACATTCATATTTAATTATCCAGGAATAAGACCAATGTGTTCATATATAATCAGTATTTCAACATCATGCCTTAGGGATCGAATGGATGCATGCATAAAAATTATGATTTGTCAGGTGAAATTAAACAGTAGAAGTTGAGATAATTACTTCGCTCCTACTCTTCAACCCATTTTTAATTGATCCAGAGACTGGATCAATTAAAAACGTGCTAGCTTGTCTACGTTATAAAAACAATGATTTATACATAGTATATTTAAAATCTCATAATTATATATATAAAGAAACCTAGTCAAAAAAAATTAAAACCTCTGTATTAAAACAATAAGATTTAACATGCAAACCGTAATATATTTTTAAATACATATGAGTTTAGTTGTGGTAGGTAATTCGCCGAAACTTACATTCACTATTAGTAAAAGGGCAATGACCTGAAACCACGTATATATTCTAATCGCCAATCAATACAATCGGCAAGAAAAAAGCCCTCGTGTAAAAATAACAATCATAAGCATATAACTTAAGGTTTACTTATGTTAACGATTATTTTATACAACACAGCTTCACTCATTCGATCGATGCTATAACTACACGGCATTTTAAAACAAAACTAATAGTTACGAAGATCATCACAACATTGATAAGACGGCCTCTAATTACATTTGTCGTAGAGAATCACTGATCGATTGATCAATTATTGTGTATTTGTGGCTCAGTTATATTATCGGTAGATGGTACATCAAAAATTTTAAATCAATATGTGGAGACGTCGGCGAGTGTCTCCAAAAGGCGACATCGACATGATGAATTCTCCCTAATTTATAATAAATTCGAAAGTTTCGTGTAATCATTTAAAATTATATTGATTGAGAATTGCATACAAGGTTATTGTAATTTTTGCGTAAAGTAGAGCTTATAACATGACCAATTCAATAGTTGTACTCTTTCAAATATGTATAACAAACGAGCGAATAGTAATCACATAAATTATAATTATTAATCATATAAAAATAGCTTTATAAGTCCCCAAAAATCGTGTATATAGTCTACATAAAATAGAATTTTCCACAACGAATCAAGCCTATTTGGATATATAATACATAAACATACTACAATAACTAAAAAATCTATTGATTGTACAATTTGAAAAAGTCTAGCAAAGATAACAGTTTCAAAGTATTTAAAAAATAATTTACCGTTTACCCAGTTTCAAATTGTTGGTATTTACTTTTACGTATTAATTAAAACAATGTTTGGATACCATATAAAGAATGTTGGATAACCCTAGTTTGATATATTTACGTTTTGACGATGCTGATTACTATCCGAATATATATTTCATTATAAAATCAATATTAGACGAAGTTGTAGCTGTAGAACTTGGAGGAGGAACAAAATATATACAACACAGTGGGTGATATTATTTAATTTTTCTTTTTCACTTTGTAAGCATATTACTTCATTTGCTATCAATTAAACGCCCAAAATAGTTCTAAATGATCTCACTGGTTGTTTGATTTTGAGAAATAAACATTATTTATACATAAAGGTAACAAGAATTTCACCCGCAAACTATTGTGCAATTCGTGTTTATTTGTCTAGGGATATACACGAGTGATTTTCAATGTTTCTTCATTGTATGTACAGTGGTAAAGGCAATGGACCGGCGATGCAAAGACGTGGGTTCGAATCCCATTCAAGTATTTTTCAGGATTATATTAATTTACTGGTAATTTTTACGGTATACACATTATACCAGAGCAATAAACAGCTCAAGGGATAAGGCTCGTGGCAACAAATACATACTGTGGGTCTTAATCTCGCTCAAGTAAAAAATAATAATTTGATCGGTTATTACCACTGGGATATTAATAAAATCCCCATCGATCGTTTTGATCCAGGTTTACTCTGATTTCGTGTGTTGTAAGGTAAATACTGATTATTAAGGTCGGTGACCTGTGCAATTAGTAATAGTTAAAATCACCGACAGACAATAAATTAACACGTTGTATCTAAAATACAGATAATTGTAAAAATCTTCTAAAAATCCCACGGGGCGTGAATCAATATTTTATTAAAAACAAAAATATTTAATATGTAAATTCTCACAAAATATCAAAATTCTACCAGCGTGATAGCTCAGGGGATAAGACGCGTGGCTACTAATACTGTGGTCATAGGTTCGAATCCCACTTAAGTCAAGAATTTTTAAATTGATTTGATCGGTTATTACGACTGGGAGATCGGGAATAATATTAATAAAATCCCGATCGATCGTCTTGATCCAGGTTTACTCTGATTTCCTGGATTGTAAGGTAAATACTGAGGCGATTATTAAGTCGGGCAGAGCCGCTCTGTCGGTGACCTGTGTAACTAGTAATAGTTAAGATCACCGACAGACAATTATCACGTTGTTGTGTATAAAAAACCCTCTAAAAAAAGACCCTTTCTAAAAAATAAAAAAGCTCTTCGGAGCGTAAATAAATAAAAATAAATAAATAAATTCTGATTAATACCAATATGTGCATATTTATCCATCTTTGAATAATAAAAGCGAAATCACAAACCATTTTATTTATGATAGTGTGATCTGTATACACATTCTCCTAAGTAGGATTTCATACAAATTGAAAATAAATAATGGGTTGTAATGGGACATGTAGTTTAGGGTAGAGTCGACAAGGCGATGGACGCGATGTCGATATGAAAACACGCGGTATGTCTAGAGGTGAACCAGTTCGACTGTGAGTTAAACGGAGTGAGTAATAATTATAATATATAACTAAGATACAATGAAGAATGGAACAGTAGGCATCAGGCCCAGGACGATAGTAAGTCCGCGAGCACAAAGAGACCTGTTGCGCGGTATGCTCACCATGTCGGGTCCCATGTTGGACTCGCACAGGAACACTTCCTCCAATGGTTTCATTCAGGTAAACCTTACAAACACGACACTGAGCAAACCACTTGCACTATCCGAGACCACTGCTCGTCATACCGATACAGTACACAGTATTAACTACTAATGACTTGACTATACGCACGACTATGACCAAGACGACTGATGCCGGCTACTAACCGCCGAGCACTACCACTGCTATAATATACGATACTCCATTATACCAGAAGGCAGAACACTCGACATGGACCAACACTAAACCGCCGGTCACCAACACAATACATATATGTATACACACACACACACAATCACAACCACGCACTACGACCACTACGACACTACGGGCCGGTAAGGCAGATCGCTGCCATACCACAACAAAACAATGAAAACTTATACACTAATTATCTATCAACAATTACTATCATATTATCATCACACCACAACAGTAACAAACACCAAACTCAATTATCGATCATTTATACTTCTCTAACAATATCAAATAAACAATCTGACATCCATCACTATTACAGATTGGATTAAACACATTCAAACTATACAAGGAATGTTTCAGATATTTCACATCCCATTCCGAGTACATCTTTACTTAGATATTATCATACTTGACAAATACAAACTGTTTCATTGAAATCATATGTATAAAACATTGTATTTTGAGCATCCATTATGAATACTAAATTCTGTTTTTATATCTTACAGGATACCGGTAAAGGTACATTAAAATTGTTTTGTGTAAATTAATATTCATCAGTAAAATAATTGTAATCGAATATATAAGATATTTTTATCAAATCACAAATGAATAGGTATGAAAGAAAACACTTACAGAATTAGGGAATCCGCTCACATGGTTTAATCCCAACTGATTTTGATTCTGTTGCACAAATTGGCCAGGACTCGGTAACACATTGGGCTGACCGAGGTGATACATGAGATGTTCATTTCCTTTATTGACACCGTTCACTTGTTGCATCTGCTGATGCTGATGTTGGTGCTGGTGCTGATGCTGGTGCTGGTGGATGTCGTACAGGCCTTGCTGGTGAGGTTGGTGAGCCTGGTGAGGCTGGTGGGCCTGGTGAGGTTGGTGAGCCTGGTGAGGAGGCAGCACCAGGCCGGGGTGACCTTGCAGGGCCGGCAGCAGACCTCCTCCCAGGTGGGCGGGGCCAGCGCCTCCGAGAGCTCCGTGCGCCAACATCAACTGCTGCTGAGATCCTTGAGATCCCACGGACTTAATCTGACCGAGCTGATTCATCTGTGCAGAAGCGCCACTGTTTCCCGTCGCGGGATATTTCCATTTGTCGTGATTCTGAAAATAAAACACAAACAGTAAACATTGTGCAAACGATAAAACGGCGGGAGATGCAAAATGTGACAGAATTTGAGGATGTGACGAGAGAATAAAGACAATACATGCGGCAAGAGTGAGGCGGGGGGGCAGGGGCGAGGGCCGAGGGGGGAGGGGCGACACCGGCGACAAACGTCAAAGTGACAGCAGATAGTATCGGGGAGCTGCGGGCGGGGCGGCCGGCTGAGGGGGCGGCGGGGCAACCAGGGACAGGAGGGAGAGTGTGCAGCGGGCGGGGGCGGGGCTTACAGGGCTTGTGCTCACCTCTAGCAGGGCGTCGTCAGCCAGGGCCCAGCGCTGGTGCTTGGGGGCGAAAGGGGGGAACTCGGGCTCGTGGGGCGGCCGCTGGAACACGTAGCTCACTGCAGCGTCGTCCTGGGAGCGAGAAGGGGGCGCCTGTGAGGACGGGACCAGCACGGGCCGGGCGGGACTGGGCGGGGCTTGACCACCGGGCACTCCTTGCTCTGTTTGCTCTCCTCCTGGCCACTTCATGACTCCACCGGGCTACCGGCCTGAGGGGCACCGAGAGGCACCGCCCCCTGTCTCGGGGTGGCTGGCGACGATGGGCCGGTGCAGGGTAGTTGGGGCGCGGGGGCAGAGGCGGGGGAGAGCCGGGACGCGGGGCTTCTGCAGAACTATAGAGGGGCGGCGGGGGGCGGCCGAGCCTGGCGGGGGCTGGTGCTGCGGGCGGGTGTCTCTGTGGCGGGGGCTGCGGGCCGCGGGGGGCGGCGATGCGCGTGGATGAGGGGATGATCACCGCGGCCTCTTGTCGCCCGCCATACCAATAGCCGGCCACTACTACACTCTCACAGTGTCACGCACACTACTGCACTCTCTCCTCTACACACACGCAACACACACACACGGCACTAACACTGTCTCACCTGTGAGCGCAGACGCGTCCTTCTGGATGTTCAACTGTTCCGCGCCAAATTTCAAATAAGATCTGTTTTTATTATGAACCACTACTTAGTATTTGTATCTAACCGTATTGAACCTAGTATAACTACATTTTTTTTTGGATTTTCATTACCCCTCTGAATTGTTGTATGCATAATATACAATTGTATAAATTGGAAATTTACCTAAAATTAATTAAGTACCTACATACATATGCAAAATATGTACTCATTACTAATCTTTTCTTTAAGTTACGATAAGTTTAACTATTCATATTGGGCCAGTAGTTAGTATTGTGAACAAACTAAATCTCACTTAAAAATTAACACATACTTTACTGACTTGATCATGATAATATTCTGGTTTAACTTACCTTAATTAATGTAAGCTGTATTACCTTATGACTTATGCAATATAATATAAAATTTATATCAGTGGAAAGAAAACTAAGCTGATAAGTTTGTTGAATTTTTATTAAGTATTAATACATGAAGTATTTATTTCACATGCTCCGTGGCAAAATGATAAAACTGAACGGATGAATTAAAGCTAAAATACAGGCACCTATGGTTGTTACCCTTCAATCTAGCATTTATTATGTATTTTTTCACCATAAAAAAACGATGAATTCGAACAATTCTGCGTTGTGGCACATACACCGTGCAAATATCAAATCTATTCATTTTTAATGGATTAATTATTGTGCAGATTAACAGACAAAATAATATTGATTGTGAGGTAACTTAGTTCGGAATCATATTTTCACTGTTACCATTGAGATTCAATTGTGGTGCAAAATGGCAAAAAATACTTTTTTCATATAATAGTTGATATAAAATTTTCTTATTTTTGAAATTTGAAAATATCAATCCCATACAAAAATATAGTATAAATTGAAAATGACCTGTTCGATGATGAATATTGAATATTCAAATTCCCGAGGGTTTCTGTTTACTGTAACGTTAATTTTATGATTGAAATTGGGGTATTCTTAATAAATATTAACAAACAATAATAAAATTCAAATGGCAACTACAAAGTGATACACAAAATGTCGTATAATGTACATATTTACAATTATTATTCTGATAACACAAGTCTACTTAAAACATTCTCGAAAGTAATCAAATCAATAAAAAAAAAAAAACAAATATAATGGAACTGAACACCTATACTGAAAGGAAGTTAGTTACCAGTGTGAATAACAAAAAAAAAATACAAATGTATAGATATTTTTATAAATTGAGCATTCTCTGGATAAAAAAATAAGCATAAAATATATTTAAAAATTCAATTAAAATATTCAGGTCCACAATTATGCTGCTTGGAGTTTTTCATTTATACAAAGATCTTGGTCATTTTTAATATATGTATCGATATTTGGATGCAATAACAAACAGGTTCACAAATTAAAATTTATCAATCAAATACTTTATACAAAAAAAAAATCATTTTTACAAACAAACATACATATAATGACAATTTTGTACAAAACAAAAATATATCGGAGAAAAAGAACCAGTCATTGTATAATATACAATTAAGTAACAAGAGATACATAAATGTGAATGAATAATTATTTATATAATTCCATTCTAAACTATTTAGCAATCAATTTCAAAAAATAGGTGTTCATGAAGAATTTAAAACAGAAATCCAGTTGTGACTGCAAGTATGTTGTAAGTATCATTACCTTATGAGACTCAAATTGTACTTCTCGATGGATTCAACAATAGTCTTAAAATAACTAACAGATCAATTAAACTAATAAAACTAAAATAGCAATATCTTATATGTTGAACTGTGGATGAAATCTTCCCTCAAGGTAATTTTCACAAATCCAATTAAAATTGTGATATGCGACTGAAATGGATGTAATACAATTTGTAAGGAAAAATGCCTACCGAGTCAGTTTTTTTTTTAAGAAATCATAAATAAAAAGAGTGATTTACTTTAACAAATATTAAGTCAAAACATAAAAATAAACATTTAAATGTGTCATTTTAAAAATATTACAAATAAATTATCGGTTATGTTTTAGTATTAATAATTTCCTGATAACCTAAAGAGCTCGGGGGAAAATCAAAGGTAGAATAGAAAACTGGAGTATATTTACGACACATTGCAGCTCAAGATGTCAGTTAACAGCAATTTAAAATACTAAAACTGATCTTTGGTCTTTCCAAAAACAGATGATATTACTTAATATGTATGATAATGTCGGTTATCATTAACATGTGAAGTTTTAATAACTAATTACATCTAAAATGTGGCACATCAAACTGTGTGTAAAATATAATAGAGCTCAATTTCCGTTGAACAAGGTATATGTATAAATTTGAAAAAAAAATACACTTTATAGTCAACTGAAAAAACTCACTGAACATCACAGACACATCTTTATGTTCATCATCATTGTATGTATTGTCCCGACTGTGTGTTCAAAGGGGAACATAAGCAAATCACTAAAGGATTCATACAGAATCATTATAATTAATTTCACTTTTGTCCATTTTCAAAATCACCACATGTCTTATAATGTTTTCAAATCGAAATCAAATAAATCGGATAAGCCTTCTTCAGTGTCCAATGAGAAAATATAATCACTATCAGTAAGGGGTGGTTCCAAGCAGTAGAATGGTTCTAGAATATCGTCAGGGTTGATGCCATCTGCAATAAGAAAGATGAGCATTTGTTAGAAGTGACATCTTTTTTTTGTAAACTCATTGGAATCACATGCAGCAACTTTTTATTAACCACATATTTTAAATAAGTAAATGTGATGAGTGGAAGCAAAAGAGACAAACAAATGAGCTGAATCCCATGGTGCTACAAGTCGAAGGTGGACACCGTGACAAAAATAAGCGTAATCACGCACAGGGTCCAGCTCATGTGAATGCCCGAGGTTAATTCAATCCCAATGATAGCAATGAAATTCAGGGGAAACATACAACAGAATGGTTATGATATTAAGCGTAGCTTCAACCGTGTTAGTGTATGCATTATATATTATACATGTTGTAAATATGCTGTACAACATTGAAATTAATGCCACATTTTTAAGAACACTGAACAAAATCATTATTGTAGAAGATTTAGATTAGTTTAACATCATATAAAGTTGTTGTAAAATTTTATGCCATTAGTAGGAAATATATAATTTTCCGGTAAAAAAAAAAAATATGTGAGAAATTTTTATTTAGACAGTCACATGAAGAGGGACAATGATATTAGTATTTCAATGCTGGGATTATTTATTTTAGTAAATGTGATTAATGGGTGTACATTATTTCATATAAAGGAAACATTGATATTTATTTCTATAGAGTCGATTTTTATTATTATTTTTTGTAGGGGCCAGTTGGAAAAGAAAAACATTGAGGGCAATGTAAAACCCAGAGTTGTAACTTGCTATTATTGGCTTTGTAGTCTTAAACAATTAGTAACAATAATTAACTGTAATAAATATACTTCACAATAATAGCATAATTTCGTAAATTGACATTTGGGCTGGCAAAAAGTGTTAGTGCGTAATTTTCTGGAAAGTTTCTTAAAAAAAAAACTAAAAATGAGGATTCACTGTAGTTATTATTAAAAATATTCAATTGTATAGCCCCCTCAGAATATTCTCGATTAATTCAGATTTAACCAGTATTGGTGGGACCCCAGAATGAAAAAAAAATTCAATTAACAAAAGATTTTTTTAAAATATTCAATCTTATCAGATTTTTTTATTGGCTTTCACACAAATAAAAACACGCACTGACATCTGAGAATCACATAGATAATATACCTTAGCTATAAATAATAAATAAATTATGACAATTTGATGTTGATTTAATATAAAAAAAGGCATGTGATAATTGATATCTTACATTATGAAGGATTAACAGATCTTCACTGGCAATATTTAAATAATGTATGTTTTTTTACTTCAAATTTACCCTATTTCAAATCAAACTATTTTCATTTCATTTTCACTGTTCTAGAATTAACATTTATTTTGCAATGGAAATATTCGATTCAATATCTGTTTAATGGAAATTCTTGAAGCGTGAAATATTCATTTGATTTTTTATATTAAAATTCCATCAAGGTCAATCAATAATTCTGTATACATATATACATGGAAAATATTTTCAATAGTCAACACACAATATTGATAAAATATAAAGTATTTTAACTTACTGTTTTGCACATTAATGGTGTATTCCTAGTTTCAAGGTACCAAACATTCCATTGTCATATAATTCTTATATTAATGTAATTTTATAGACTTACTATTAAATGGTGGTTCAGTAATTACAAATCCACAATGAGGCTAATACAAACATGCCAAGCTAGAACTCTGACTGTGATGTGACTTAAGAAATAACACAAGTCACAGTTAAAGTCCCAGTTCAGCAGGTCTTTTATTTCAGTTCAGCTGCATCTTGTTATATTAAATAAAACTTATTACTAATTTACACAGATATTAATTAAAGCATGTTCACAAGGCCAAAACCAAAGGAGACAAGCAAACCACTTTCATTTAAAGCATAACAAATATTTTTTAAAAGAATTTTACCTGATACAATCTGATCTTCAGTTTGGAATTGGAATTTTTCTCCCCCCATTGGACCGAAATCATCGCAGTCTGTGATAAGAGCATTCCTCATTCTACAAACTTCTTTGATATCCGATTGTGGTAATTCACATGGAAGATCTTCCAAAGCAGCTTTTTCTAATTTGATGGAAACCCCATTTTCAGTCTTTTTCTCTACATTAAGTGTGGGTTGTGTCACAGTCTGTTGTGGTTTTGGCCATTTTAAACCATTACCAATATTAGAACTAGATGGTTGGCATGATAACGTTTCTGTAAGATTTCTCTGAGCCGCACCGACAACAATGGTTTTTTTCAGGGCATTCATCAATTTTGGACTCAGCTTTGATTGAGGAGGTGTGATGTTGGGAGGAGAATACAAGTTTGATAGACAACGCAGTGGACTCATCAAATTGTTTTGCTGTCGAATGTCATCAAACAGAGGTTTGAGCATGGATTTATGGTCTTCTAATAATGGATCGGAGAGATTGTGCGGGGTGACAGGAGGCGATTCTGAAGGACACAAATAAACTTCTATCTCTCCAGATTCAGCCTTCATATGTATCACATAACCATTTTCATCAGGTTGAGGAACCTAAAAGATAAGAGGTCAAATTAAAATTATTTATAAATTTTATGCTTAAATTGGGAACTCACATTGAGGGTAGTTTCTGGGGGAGCTTTCACAGGTATGATCGTTTGATTTTTGAAGTCTGCAATATTTCTTAGATCTGCATAGGTAATGTACGCGAACCTCTTGTCTTGGGAGAGCTGACGTAGGTCTTTGGTGAGCATTGTCATAGCATTATCTAATTCCTGTTCTTTTGTGTCGAGAGATTTTATTTGTTTTTTCAACAATCTAACTTTGTGATTTTCTTCCCATGAACTCGTTTTACCTAAGTAAAAGAGGTGAGTACATACAAGTGTCAGGTAGATTTTTAGATAAATTATTTTAATTGTTTCATTATATTCAGTGTGCCTCAATTTTACATAAAACATCATGGAATGGGAAATATAATAACAAATGAGTGGGGCACACTGTTCTGGAGATAAAATCAGATGTGACAATAAAATGAATAATAATTATTCAAAAGTTGTCTAAATGTAAATCTGTTTCATTAATTACGAGGATTATTTATATAAAGATCCTTTTAAGGCTGCCGAGAATTAAGAATGATAATATTAATAATTAATTACCACATTTCCATTGAATATTATTTTTAGACTTCTTCTCAAGGATCCCGATTCCTTCGAGAACGTTGGTGATGTCATATATTCTCCTCTTCTGAACGTCCAACTTCTCAGAGGCCACATTGAGGTCCATGACTCCGTCGGGCGAGGTCTCCAGCAGTCGGACGAACTTCTTGGTCAGCAAACTGAGGGAAGTGTCGAATCGGCTGAAAACAGAAGCTCGGTCATTCAGGGTGAGGCGGAGTCGCAAGGCTTCTGAAGCCAGACACTCACCTCGTCCTCTCGGCGATCTTCTTCTCTCTGGTCCTCCAAGGCGAAGGAGACTTTGCCTGGCGTTTGTGCTTCGGAGTCTTGAACTCGGCCTTCATGGGGACGACCGGCCGGGAGGCTCTGCCGCCAGCTGACTCGCCCCCGCTCAGGTTCAGTCTTCTCTTGACGGCCTGTGAAAGTAAGCGGAGTTAGCAAGAGGAACATTGACCAGTGGCAAGATAGTGGACCACGCTGTATCACCTCTGTGGTCTTGGGCGGAGCCAGTGGAGCCTCGCGCATTATCTGGTGCTGAGGAGTGACGCCATAGCCGTGGTCCATCAGGTGGTAAGACACCGGGGAACTACTGGAGCCCAGGCACGGCAACAGCGGGCACTCCTTGCTGGCGGCCGGGGAGGCCATCCTCTTGGTGGCGCGGGGCATCACGGGGCGCTGAGGGGGCGGCGGGCAGCGGGGGGCGCTGAGCCGGGAGCACGAGGGGCGGCGGGGCGGTGCGCGCTGGCAACACTGTGGGGCGGAGGACTACCACGAGGGGACACGCCACCACTCACATGACGCGGCCACTGCGGGACACTAATGGCGAACGGCGGGGCGAAGCGCGGGGTGGAGGGGTGGTGGCTGTGTGAGGCAGGGGGGCGGCACTGGGGGCTGCACGGGGGGCGGCACTAGTCTGAGGGCGGGGGCGCGCGTGTCCCCACATCTGGTGCGCGCGCCACACTACAGGAACAGTGTACAGTGTACGGTGTACGGTGCACGGCCAGCAGCACCACTACTCGCACCACTACCACTACACCACACGCACACACTCGCACGGACAGACACACGTACAGCACACGGACAGCACACAGTGACAGTGGTTGCGCGCCAATGAGTGCGCATGCGCCGCCCCGGGTGTGGCGAGCGCGGGAAAACTGCCTTCACCCTCAAGTGAAGACTGCTGACTCGGCCTGGCGCCCCTCTCTCGACTCTCTTGACGCTCTGGACGCCCCGAGTGACCGTTACACTTCTCTTTATGCCGACGATGAACATAACAAATATGCATATTATCGTTTATAATATTTTGTACTTGTTTCACCTGCCCAAATAATATATGTATACTTATTTGGTCCGGAAGAAATGCTTCATCAAATATTTACCTCACATTCCCCGACTCCTGTTATATTGTCTACATCAACGACCGGTTCGGTTCTTATTATAAAACTTTAAATCTGACATTCAACATTTATTATGTTTTTTTTAATGAACCTCAATAAGAAAGAAGATTTTTAGTGAAAATATAATAAAGATTGTTTTTTTATCTCGCAAACTTTTTTATATATAGTTAAAATATATTTTTATGTTTAATAAAATTAAAATTCAATATGATTGCTAAAAAATTATCCTGTAGATTCTTAAATAACTTTCCACTTTTCATCACAATACATACTTATAATCAACAGGCTATTTAGGAATAATGTACATTCTCTGTATTTACATCTAATATTGATCAAAACTGGCTTAATATCTTACTCTTAAGTGACCTTACAATATTTATTTCGATGATTCCGCACCTTCTTTACAAATAAACTGAATATTTTTTATAATAATAATTTTATATCATTGCATATAATTTTATATTATTGCATATAATTAAAAAAAAGGATTGTATTATAATTTATAATGAACTTGCATTTACCAGTTGGAATGAGTTGTAGATATGGGTTACCTTTATTGGGAAAAAGATCAATTACTTTCTTTAAGATCTTTCTGAAATAAAATATGAAACTCAAAAAATTATTTATTCAAATATAACAATCATATATCAAATTGATAACCTTACAATAATAATTAAAAATATTATATATCGACAATAACAAATACTTCTTTTAGTCCTGCACTGTCTGTGCCGACAATTTGCATAGCTGAATAAGTGATAGCTTTGACTTCGGCCCCCTGAGGATGTTTGCCGATGACAAATTCTTCTCCGTAACACCGGCACCTTATTCTAAAATCTGTCTCGTCAAAATGTGTAATTTCTATTTTTTTACAAATCATGAATGGTTCTGCAGAAAATTGAAACAGCAGTTCGTCTAAAAATCTATATAACAATCCTAGCATGTCATCCGCTTCTGCTTCTACCTCTGTCATCACTTTTATATCTACTTTATCTATTTCGGTCATATATCCAAACATTGCCATCCCGCACTGTTCAAATGCTTCTTTTAGTGTGTCTCCCCAAGCATGCAACCTAAAGAGAAATTTTATAATGAATTTCATGATCATGAGTTTGTAAAAAAGAAAAAAACTTACTGCACATCCGCTGTGTGATCAAGATCTGAAAAATAATTGTAATTAATATAAGATATTAAAGCCATATATTAAAATTGGTTTTTATTTTTTGTGAAATCAGCTGATCAATACATATGTATACAATAGTTTTACTTTTTTTCTGTTTAATAAATACACATTACTATTATACATATTTACACTTTGTATATTTTTGCTCAAAAAATGTTATAGAATAAGACTGCAAATGAGAACAATTACTATATTATGCGTGATTGATATCATAAAACACGTGATTTCAAATACGTAGTTAAATATTATAGAAATTTTATTACAACAAAAACCAAATGGAGATATTATCTTACATTCATATTTGATCGATGGAATCGTTAAGCTTTCCAGACCTTCCTCAATGTCAGTCATGTTTATTCAATATAAACTCTACACTTTTCTTCCGGCAAATCCACGACTGTCAAAATAATTAGTGCTGCCAGTATTCACAAGAATCCTTTTGAATATGTATTTATTTAGTTTGCATGGATATTAATTTTAAATATATTTTTTAATACTTTCTCAGCGATATAGAAACGTGATGGATATTTACTAATAATATAATATAAAATTTGTCCAGAAAGTATTTTCACAATGGCAATATTCTCATGACAGATGTCATTTTAGTCCAATAGAACTAAACTCACTTTCCCAATTTGTGTATTTACTTATCTGAAAATCAACTTTTTAATAAAAAAAAATTAATAACAATAATGGATTCCATATTAATTCTCGAAAAACGTATTGAAAATTTAGAACAGAAACTGGGTGTCCTTGATGACTCATCATTCGACAAAAGTGCTATTGAAGAAATTAAATCGATATCTTCAGTGTTGAATTCGATTAGCTCAGTGCACGAAAAAATAAATGAATTTAATAACAGATTGTATGAGTTGAATCGCTATTTAGATCCCCAATACGCTGTCAATGTAAGTAGTCACTATTTTATTTATCTTATTACTTTGTATTTAAAAAAAAATCAAAATGTTACAGATCACAGATTCCAAAATCAAATCTAATTATATCATTTCAAACGAAGCAAGTATTCGTCAACATTGTCAATACATGCAAATTTGTCAAGAAAAGTCTGGAGTTTTGAATTCCGAACCGCTTACAAATATTTTATCGCTTACTGGCATGGTGGATAAACTGAAAACAACTAATTTAGAAAACAAAGATCAGTGTGACCAGGTAAATAAATATCAATTTCAACTAAAGTGAATACAATTTCATAAATACTTTATTTTTCATAATCACTACACACTTAAAATTTTACAGGTTGAAAAATGTGTCCAACAAGCTATGGAAACATATAATCAAGTTTCAATGTCAATAATGGAGAATTTAGCTTCTTTGAACAGTAAAATTGATGCAATTGAAAAAATAAAAGCATAATTTATAATCATTTAAAAAAAAAAATTGTATTATTATTTATAAAGGGTAATAAATAAATCATGTTTTTTCCCGTATTAAAAGACATTTTTCTTTGGAGTCATTGTGGATTTGTTCATATTACTGACTTTTCGTTTTTTGACTTGTCTTTCATGTGTCCTTTTCATTTCTAATATCTCCTTCATTTCTTCTTTATCAGCTTCCTAAAGAGTGTAATAATATAACATTATCAAAAAGATAATGATACATTGCAGTATATCAAGTATAAAAAAACATATTACTGATTGGTTTAGTCTCAAAACTAATGCTCTCCGACCATCTGACATTGGTTGGGAATAGGCTAAGAGATTCTTCAATCTCTCTTTGGGCGGAACCCCTCTTTCCACTACTAAAACAATTCTCGCCCACTGTCTTTGCCATTCGTTTCTGGTTTCAGCAATTTTTTGATATGTATTTCCCATCATAGCAATTAACATGTTAACCAGTAAAATTGCCACAATTACCATGTATACAACAAATAAAAACTGAAATTTATTCCATATATGTAAAAAACTGTTGAATTTGTGTTAAAATAGTAGATCTTATCAAATATACTTTCGCTTCAATTTCATGATCAGTTCTTTCAAATGCGCTATAATAGTCACCAAAAGAAGTCATGGACATCAGAAACATTGCCATTATACTTTCCATTGGACTAGGCATTGGATTTGAGATAGAATCATCCACCCCTTCTGGAGTATTTGGATTATCAAAAGACAAAAATATGATGTAGTAAGCTGAAAATTCATTTATATAGTGATCATACATGTTTGCATACAAGTATATTTTTTCATAATATTTACCTTGTGAAAATCCCATAACAAAAACCAAGTAAATGCAAACAAAGCGTAGAAGATCTCCCATTACCATTCTATAAATCATCACCACGAATGGACCAACAGTTTTGAAACCTCTTTGATTTTATTATATTAAATTAAAGTTTTCACAATAATATTAGATCAATGAAAAGACATAATTTACCTGCAATAAAATAGGAAATAAGGAGCGGTAGTTAACATAATGATGACAGCTACATGGTCTTCTGCTTCATCTAAACAAGCCAAGCGAAGAAATGGTAAAATTAACATTAGCCAACAAGAAAATAAAAACATCACTCTTGATGGAGCCGTCATCAAATTTTCAATAAACATTTTGTATCCAAGAAACCTGGCTTCTCTTAATGCTGCCATAATATAAAGAATGGCACCAAACCACAAAGTTATTTCTGCACAAATTCTGATCTAAAATAAAATAAATAAAACGTATAGTGTGTATCTACTTTAATTATTCACTGTGTATGAAATAAAACCTTTGCATTGTATGATACAAATTGCATCAAACGACATTCTTCTGTTAGATCGTCCCACCATTCTTCAACATCATTTTCATCAATTTTTTTTGTATCTAAAAGAGACATTTCAATTAATGTTTAGAAAAATCATAATTGTTTAGTAAACCTTTGGGTGTATAGTCCTTGCTGCCTCCACTGTTACTTCTTATTTGTTGACAAATGCTTGTTTTATTTTTTTCTGTATCACGTGCGCATTTATCACTTGGACTCTCAATAGGTAAGATTTCTTTTGAAATATTTTGCAGTGATTCTTCATTGATGATGTTTGCATCGGTAAATGAAACGTTGGTCGTGTTTAAAATTGTTCCATTATAATATGTAAGAATAGTAGATGGTATTGTAGGTATGTTAGTGGTATTTTGGATTCCTGGACTTGTTGTGGTATTTGGTGATGATGATATGGATTTATCCGGTGGTCCTGGGCGCAAAGTGAAGCATACAAGTGAGATCATAAAATATAAAGCAAATAGGAAAAATTGACGGTAGAATCGTCTTTTGACAAATGCATTCCACTTTGTCTTCAATAAATCTACTAAAACACCATCCATAAGTTCTAAATGTTCGTCTTTATCCTGAAATCACGTAGATAATAATGGCGATTCAGTAGTTTAATAATAAATAATTGTAAAATATTCAACTCACACCAAAGACTACCAAATTAAGGGCAGAGTCTTTGCTGATATTACCAGTTTCAATATCAATTGTGTCGATTTGTGATAATGGATATGCCGCGCAAGTAATACTCCCTATTTGCCAATATATTTCTCTTTCGATATTCATAATGTGGAAAAATATTTCAATACGTGCCAATTTCGCAGCCAGTGTCAATGGAGTCAAATTTAAAATATTGCGAACAGACAGTGAACTCCCCATTTCATATGCCATATCAAATGTACTCTATATTAAAAAAATACATTATGCATGAAATAAATATGATATGGTAATAAAATTACCAGTTTTTCGTAAATAACAAGCATATGCAGAACAGTATTTCCATTAGTATCTTGATTGTCTGGATTTGCGCCCCTGGCTAACATTAATCTATAACATTCTTCTTGGCCTAAGCACGCTGCAAAACTTAAGGGATACTCTCCCCAATATACGTAGCTAAAAAATAATATGAAAATAATATATTTAAATGTCAGTAAAGAAATATCGTACCCTTCGTAGTTGGTAACAGGTTGAACGTTAACCCATTCATGATCTTGAGAATCATTTCTGGATGCTTTTTGATCTTCTGGACACATAAAGTTCCCAAAACATCGTTCATGATAATCTGCCCCAGCGTCTAGAAGAAACTTTACCATGGACGGGTCTTCATTAACTATCGCTATATGAAGAACGCTTTCTCCTGTAAGTATTTATAATAAACAACGATACAATTTATTAATTATAAAAAGAACTTTCTATTACCGTAGTATTCATCACTCATGTATATATCGTTTATAAGTTTTGGATAAAATCTTAGGAGACGTTTTCCAAGATCAGCGTGTAGTGAAGTAGCATTCAAAAGACAAAGGTGAAGGATAGTTTCACCCACTGCGCCACGTTCCTTGATTTTTAATAAAATATTATTTAATTTGTTAATAATGTGTATGGTTAATATAATAAAATTACTTTCAAATCCCAACAAATGTCCCTGTAAGCTGAAGGATTACGGTCAAATTCTTCCTGGCTTACGTCAGGCCAATCTTTTTCAATATCAAAGTCTTCGTCTGGATTTTCCATCAACCTTAAAACTGGCAACTGTATTTTTTAATTTAATAAAATTACTATAACAAGAATAGGTGTACCAATTTATGTCTTGCCCTCTCCTTATTTCTCAGAAGAACGAGTTGCGATATTGGAATATATCTACCGTTACCTTTGTTGTAAAGAAATGGTTCTACTTTTGTTTTTATTGCGTGATCTATTTCAGCATATTGCTTGCTCTGAACAGCTCTTTTCATCATATCTACTAATAAACCCCCACCTGTAAATATCATAATCAAATATTTTGTAATCGCGGTTCTTTCTAATAGAGTATTTCTTGATTTACCTTTAAGATCCACAAATTTATATAGCTTTTGGGTGGAAGTTCCAGCTTGTTTTTTAACGCCGCTTGTGACATTACTTTCAGTATTACCCATGTTGAATTTTAATCGATTTTTATTTTTAAGGAATCACATAAGAGTGCATGGCTTTAGCTGTGCGACATTATTGATCAAGCAGATTCAGTCTTGGCAACCGATTATGTTATTGAAATAAATATAATCGATCACAACAGTCATGTAATTATAAAATTGTCTTAAATATAATTGGGGTATTTTCTAACGACTAAAAAATATACAGCTTCAACGAGAGTCAATAAAGACGCACCGAAAAATAACCCGATCAAACCACCGATTGAAACTGAAAGTATGTTTTCATAATTAAAATAATCTTATTTGTGGTATAAACAAGCAATTTTCATACCGACTAAATCTAATGTAGTTCTAACAACATTTCTACGATATCGTATATGAGGCAGGCTTATCATTTGAATTTCTATGTGAGAATCTTCTTCGCTTTCTTCATCACTACATTTAATATTAGGATGTGAAAATTCTCATTTTGATAAAAAATATATTGGTTACTTACGAATCTTCGTAAAACAAAACCTTCTTGATCTGTGTTTCTTCACAAGATGGCAAACAGTGGATGCAAAATTTACTAGATTCAACAGCAGTCAACTTTTTCTTTTCCTCGGCTAAAGAATGTAGTTTTATATAAAATATACAATGAATCTTTTTAAATATAACATACCAAATGCAGCCATACATCCCAAGCCCGTATTATTGCAATATAAATGTTTATCTATGAATAAATTTACATTGAATAATATACCAGACGATAATTTAATAATAATGTACCTACTCACATATTTTATCCCTCACATGCATAACACAACCGCATTCTTTATACATTAATTCTGTTTCGCACATTACAATACAAGTGGAATAACTATAAATCTGAAATCGTAAAATTATATATGGATATTAAAAAATTCAACCACGGGCATCCATATTTTTCCTTACTTGATAAGACTCTTCGAATATATTATTTAATTTTTCATCGTAATATCGACATTTTCGTAAATCCAAGTCAATATTTTTAACTTCGCCGTCATTAACCATTTCAACCACCTATAATAAAATAGAGGGATGATACGAAAATTCCCCCAAATGTATTTTTACCATACCTGAAAATAAAAATATATACTATCCGCTGCTTCGAATGCTGAATCCATATCTGTGGTCTTCCAGGGAATCTCTTCAGTGCCATGTATATAAACCTATATTTTTTTATTTCTTTGTCATAATATGCATAGTAATGAAATCAATATGGTAAAAAAACAAACCATGAGTTCTTCGTAAAAGTAAAATTTTAGAAACCCTGGACCGGTTGTTCTGTTGTTTTTAAATGTGGGAACGCTTCCTGTTAATCTTGTACAAATATTTATTGATTTTGCTTCAAATCGAAATTATTAGAAATGTGGATATTTTCAGTACCTACTCTGTTTGGTGTTGAAAGAATAACAATTCCCAAAGTCACTGTCTACTGGTAAAAAATATTGACAGCAATCTATCTCTTGATCCATCCATTTGCACGTATGAATCAACTCTTCACATGGAAGTCTAGCCTGAAAAAAAATTATAATGTAATTTTTATGTTTTACGTTGTAACGTGAATCTATTTACACTTTCATAAAGGATTGAAAAATCAACCGAGCAATTGACATCTTTATCACAACCAGTTTTACACAACTCACATATGCCATCACCAAAACTGGCATCAGCAAACATTTTTCTATAAGTGTGATCGTATTGTTTCATGAAATCGGCTGTAAATATAATCTGGATTGTTAAATATATGCAAAATTATTTTTAAATTAAGAGAGACGTACGTTGATTTTTATTAAGACGTTTAAGTACCACTGGATAAATGTACTTTTCACAAATAGTTACTGCAGGAAAGACAGTTTGCCAATTGAGGTGATTTGTATCCAGGGTGAAACTTAAAGCTCCATCTCTTGCACTCTTGACAGATTCTTTTAACATTTCATGCAAACCAAAACCGCAAGCAAACAGACTGCATATCCAAAATAACCTGCAATACAATACGTGTTTTATTTGTTATAATTGAATATTTTAAATTAAAATTACCGGCAGGCAGGTCCCCTGTGTTGTTCAGTTAAGTAACGTATTCCGTGCAAACTGCTGTGGTTTCCAAAATATATAATTCTCTTGTAGGCTTTCATTGTGAATTCTAAAAAGGGTTCTGTCATTTTTATTTTTTATGTTAAATTGTTCGATGGGCGATTGTGATAAAATAATACCTTCTAATAGAAGGAAGGTATTGACTGAATGCGATATTTTTGGTGGCGTGACTAACGTGATTTTTCAAGGGTTTTTAACAATAATAATTACATAGTCATGATATTGCGATTATGAAGCATTTAACCGCACATATAAAAAGTATAAATTTAATTTTATAAAATTATCTACACTAAAAAGAAATATCTAGTCCTCCTTAATCAATGTGAAATCGTTCTCGCCTATCCTCACTTAAATCGAAATATCTTTTACTTTTACCTAAAAAATATAAGAGCATAAGTTATTTACGTTGTTTATAGGGAAGATTTTTAAGGAAATATTTTGGTATTTAGTAAGCATTAGGGTAATAAAGAAATACAAGTACTCCTAAGAACACAAAACTGATATAAAAAAGTTAAGATTTACTCAATAATTTATCAATATTGAGCTGGGTCAATCATTGAAAAAGATGATGATATACATTAAAAATATTGTCTAGATAGCAATAGAGTAAAGAATTTATACATAATTAATAATTCAAGGAGCAGTATAATACTCGAAATACTCTAATAGAAAGTATTTAAAGTTATTAATTCATTTTATTAAAAAAATATTACTAGTTATTTCAAGATGTCTATTTTTTTAAATTAATTTGAAAGTATTACTTAATATTACTTAAATTTCCACGAGGTAACATCAAAGTAACCTATTTTTCAAGTGATTTTAAATAATCCCAGTGTACAAAAATGTATTTTATCGAAATGTATTATATAGGGTATAAACTTGCAATATAAAACTAATTAATATTTGTCGTGACATATGGTAACTTTGATAAAATCACCCTACACATATTTTCACTCACATTTGATGATATTTTTGTCGTGTGTATCTATTTTACTTTTTATTATATTTTCGACCGACGGTTATTCAATGTGCTTATAAATAAACTAACACATATTTATATTTTTTGTTAAATAAAATATTTAAATTTAATTTTGTTAATATATTAAAAGGCATCTTAGTTAATGATTTATATAAAATAAAAGTATATAATGTAAAATAAACCGCTCTCTGTGGATAGAACCGAGTAACTGTTGGTAAAATTGTGTGGGGTTTGTATTCAGTATTTACTATTTCATTCTACAACCAGATGACACACCCCTATATTGAAATATCAGTTTAACAAAGGCAATGTTTAGTTAAAAGATATTCAACTTGTATGATTAATAATTATATGAATCAGTCATCTAAGAATGCAGACAGGAAGACATCGGTAAAAATATGCTTAATCAGTGATATTTATATGATACATCTTGAAATTAGTAATATTGTAGTTTGATAAATCGATCTATTCTTTGTTAAAAGTGTGACAGAATCTAGGATGAATTTATTATGACACCATCACACAAAGAATAATAGCTTCATTTTAAGATATCGCTGAAAGTTGAAGAGTGTCATATTAGAATGATTTTAATATTATTAATTAATAGCTGTATTGGTATATTATTATTTTCTCTATTGCTATTATTATATTAAATTTTGGTTTAAAATATTAAGACATTTCGGTTAGTAATAACAAAAAGTATATAATAAGGTGTATTTTAAAAATATGAAATTGGCGTATTTTTCGGATAATCGATGTTATGTAGAAGTACATATTATCATGCGCTGTCTCTGTCTGGCGAGATATGTCTGTCTCTGTCTATTGCCGAACAGCTGAGTACCAAAACAAACCGGCGAGAGAGAGGGAAGGCCGTGCCGGGTGTCAGTGTGTTAGTGAGTACACGTGCTACTTGCTTGTGTGCGTGCCTGTGTAGTGTACACTGTGTATGTACAGCGGCGGGCAAGGTGGTGTGAGTTCGCGTGCGAGTGTAGTGGTGTGGTTTGGCATTAGCCGGCCGGCTGCAGTTCCTGTTAGAAATCAGTGTTGTGTGAACTGCCGCAGAGTGAGGTTGTCGCTCTGTCAGCTGACAGTTATCCGCTCTTCAGTCGTGTTCTATTACTGAGTGTTACGTCTCTTACAGCGGTGCCCTTGCGCCCTTTGTTATGTCCACTCGAGTGATGTCTTCAATGTTCGTGGCCAATAATAATATATCGCTGGTATGCGCTTCTGTAACTATTCCTCCGGTTCGAATCCCGTTTCGTTGTGAACTAGTGCCGGCATTCTTCAAGGACGTGTTGTTGTGAACTCGTCCCGTACTAACTTTTAGACTGTACGATTCATAAAGTGAGAGACTGTTTTTACACTGTGTTAGTTACTGAAAATGTCGACTGGCAAACGGTTGGCCAAGAGGTCCATCATCGGAACCAGGGTGGTGGCTCCCGGAGACGACGGAATGTTCTACTCCGGCATGATTAACGCCGTAAAGACTCCTGCTATGTATCCTGAAAACAATAACTGCATTAATTTGACTCCTCACACTCGTTATTCGGTTCGGTTCGACCCTAAAAGCAGCGGAGGGAAGAGAGCTCCCAGAGAATACGGGGCTCACGAATTAATTGGACCTGGATTCCGCGGTACTCAAGGCTTAGTCCTCGCCCCGGGACAGAAGGTCTTCATCACATTCAACGGCAGAGAGGTCAGCGGAACTGTTCAAAACCATAGACCTGACCTGGACGAAGTCGTTGTGGATATCAATCCTGTGGGATTAGAGGTAAATTCATATCAAACATTACACAGCCATTAACATTTCAAAAACTTTTGGGTACTTGAAAGTTTTTCGCGGTCGTGGAGAGTCATATTTGAAAGCGTATAGCGGGGTAGCGTTCGAATTAACCCGGCCCCCCTGGCTCTACGCTTCGTAGCGCTACGAACGCTTTACTTTCACTCGCATTTTATACCAAATGCATTTTTAATTAACAACATATTTTCAAATAAATGACTTGGGGACTATCAATTAACTGATCCATGTTTATTGCCGCTTATAATTTAGAAGCGAAGCATAAGTAAATAATAATAAATTTCTAGTTTCCACGCGCAGCAGAGACAAAGACAGACCTTGACGACTTGTGATATCTCGTATACACATACACTCAATGATAATGTCGTGTATAGTATTATTATATTTATAATATAACAATTGATATGCACGTGTATTGCGCAACTTGAGTGGCCGGCCGGTTTTACTCTTTACCATTACAAGTGTTGTACTTACTCTCTAGAATGGCAGCCCTTCATGGCGTCGCCATTAGTGTTCATATACTCACTACTGCCTTTTCAAGAAACCCCTTCGAGCACAGTCACCATGTCGACGGGAATGGAAATCGCATAAGCAGTAGGCACATATTTATTACCAAGTTAACTTTCATCTTTCTCCCTAATACAATAAAATGACTCAAGAAATAAGATGATTATTGATAAAGTAATTGTAATGCAATTAGTTATACGATGCATCGATTGTAAATGAAGTCGTCGACATGTTTATCGGCCGAGAAATTCTTGGGTGCCTATTTGAAATGCAAACGATTAACAAACGATGAAGAGAAAGTCGAATTTGTGTTGTTTTTTTTTTTTGTATTTGTCGATAGATTGAGTGCCACTACATTAATACGCGACCATAAAATCCTTTATTCGCGTTCAGGCCAAGTGACACAAGATCGAGTTCGACGATAACCTCGACAGTTTGATATAAACAGGTTGCAGTGATGTCAAGCATAGTGCACGCTATTGGAGCAAGTTTTTAAACATGTATCAATTTATTTGAACGAGAGTGTGCGTGAGTGTGTTATAAAACGGGACATCTTTTATCAGAGGTCTTTGACCGGCTTTATATAAACAGTGGATCGCCGCATGTAACATCATCGTAAATTCACAATGAATGGTTCAAATCCGCAGCGGTGAACTGTTCGTCCAAAATATAAATGTAATGGAAGAGCGGCACCGACGGAAATAACTTCACCTGAGATTCTTGGGACCGACCCATGCATTCTTTAACGGATGGATGAAGGGATTTTGTGGTTGATAACGTCGCATTCTTTTCATGGACATGTGATATTAGTGTAGCTGAAAATGCCTATTGCACATTTGGCAATTCACGGTTTTGATATTTCAGTGGGTTGATAGTTAGTAGTGCGTTGGTGGTATTAATTTAAAAATACCCGTCCTCTCTGATGACGTAATCCTTGTGACACGACCTTGCATTTTAACATAGATCGATCTGCTCGCCAACAACTACATACAATACAGTTACTATGCGCTCGATTATTACGATCTGAATATGGATTATTATTATGCGTTTCCTATGATTGGACAACGGGAATATCCCATAGTGACAGATGATGAATATAATTGACCTGGAAAATGTCGAAAGTGTATTCTATTTTAGGAGGCGGTGGTTCCAAACCGCAAGAACACGTGGAAAAACGTTTCGGAAACATTGTGGCCAATGTTGATTGGCCACTATATACATATAATATATTTTTTATAGTGCACTCATAGACAAAGGACAGATGTAATGCGTACTATTAAATGTAGAATGGCCTTCGTTGATCGTATTAAATGCATTTTAATGAATCTCGAGTACGCAATCGAGACGATACAATGTAGGCGTGTACATTGATTGGATATTGTAATAGTGAAAAGTGTTAATTTTGGAAATGATCATATTATTTGGTAGCTCGAAGTAACGGGTGTGGTGTGTTTGGATAATATTAGATGTGCAGCGATGGTAGAAAGGAAAACCGGCTTGTAAAAATAACCGTTATGGCGGACCAAGCTTCTTCTCTTCTCCAACAACTCTTGCTGCTCTTCTTTCTTACTCGATATCTTCGTTTGTCGCTTACTTACCGCTTTCCCGGTAGAAACCTGCCTGCTACTTATGCTCTCCATCTTTTTGTGAGAAAATCTATCAGTATAATATATAAATTATTTCATAATACGTTTTTTGCACAGCCGCAGAGGATAACAGATCGGTGTACTATTTTATGAAATTCTCTGTTTAATGTTAAACGGCCGATTACAGCAGTATGTATAGCAATAAGGACAATTTACATTCACCACACTGAAAATATGAAAAGTACTCTTTGCATCGTACATTCCGTTAAAATAGACCGCAAGCAGAGAAACGTACTTTGATTGCTCTACCAGCAGGGCAGACTAATCTTTATTTTATTAAACAATAATAATACACATTTAGTCCACATAAAAAATCAGTCAACCAGACATTGATTCATTTAATAATGTGATTCATATCGAAATGACTAACAGGAAGATAAACCTACGTCTCAGCGATTTGTAATTATTTATGCTGCGTATGCTGACGATGGAATCACAGCCCTTAATAAGCATTATTCTATATTAACGATAAAAACCAGCAAAGTGCCAGTTTAACTACTTTTTATAATTTCTGCAGATGCTGTCTGAAGAATGTTGATATGTTTTTATGGCGGTTATGCGAAAAATTTTCCTTTTGATTACGTTGTTGCATTTTAAATTAAACAAGTAATTATTTTATTTAAAAAATTGATGGACATATTTTTCCTATAATTTTACTGATATTTTGTAAAACTTTCTTTGCCACTTGAATCGAATCTGTGAAAAGAGGTTCGATCACCGTTAGACGGAAAATCACCTCAGTCATTGCAATATATGTATATAATGCAATCTAATTTTATTGCAATGACTTCAATCGAAATACATCATTAAAATCACCAATAAACTCTAGAGTCTGCATGATTGTTGAATATATTATGTTAGCTAATTAATTATACAGTCTCCTTTCGTAAAAATAGTACAACTCGACGATTGTACACTTTTATCCAACAGCATAAACAGGTTCGGCGAGTTTAACAGCGATTAATCAGACACGGCGTGTTTATTTTTATCATTAATTTCTTAAAAGGTTGACTTTAAGAAATACATGTTAGTGTAGTGTGTGATCTAGCTGCAAGTATTGATTGGTCAGGTGTGTTTCTACTGTACGTAACTACCTGCTAAGGCTACTTTCTCTAGATGTCATTCTGCAGCATTACCGAATTCCCACAATATATAAATAATTAGTTAATTTAGTAAATTACCTATACTATAGTATTTATTACTTGCGAGTATACACTGGACTGTAGTGTGTAAGTTGAATCTATATGTAACCGTGTTGAAGTGTTTCATAAATTACCCATAATCTTCCATACAATCGTCTCGCTCGACACGCGCATACCCCACTAGGTGATTTTCTAGCCAATAAATATACAATCAACATGTGTGTTTCTCGATTGAATATTAGTAAAGTGGAACAGAAGGAAGAGGGAGGAAGCAGGTGAATTGGATGCAGCAGTGTGACCACGTACAGTTAAATAGTGTCCGGGTGTACAGTTATATTTAGACAACGAACACTCATGGCCCACATCATAGTGTCCATTATCATATTATTCTAATAAAACATAACTGGTTTTTTGACATCCCAATTAAATCACTCACATTCAAGGATTATCAATTATCATCGTGTCTGTATGGTAATGGAGTGTTTTTCACACCAGTTAGGTGCTAACTCGGATGATTATGCGATAGTTAGGTATCAGGTGTTGAAGTGTTGAAGGTTTCACTCTCGCTACAAACGAATAGATCGTAAACATTTAACAGCCTGTTGTTAGTTAATGCCGTGCACTTGTCTTTGTGTGCTTTAAATGTAATTATTGAAATTGCATTTTGAAAAAGTCACGGTGATTAGCACACGCACCGGGGAATTACCCTTTGTTTTAGCGTGCGTTGTTCAACAGCCATTGTGTTCTATAAGATCACTCTCACCGTCTGTGTGGACATATAATTAAGGTATATTGAGATATTATTTGATCTTCTGTTTCTTATTTGTGTTGCCGCAATGCATAGTTGCAATTGTCGGTATATTTGTAAGTGGCAATTATAATCTTTCCACGGGCGAATTCCGCGAAAGCATTTAAAACATAAGACCTTCCGCACTCCTCAATATAAAAAGTAGTTTACCTTCACAGTTTATCATAAAATTGTACATATTATGACAAATGCACAGCTTTTTGATAATCTAACACGTATTACTATTATCATTTGTATACTGACAATATACTATTGTTCTATCTCAAGAAACGTGACATATCTACTTTCCTTTGCATTACGTATCGCCAAAGGCACGTTTTTAATCTATCTTGCAATTATATTTCTTTGCATTAAGTTGTCCTTGGCAATTGCTGATTATATTGGTTAGATTGCATTTCCTGTTGCAAAATGGCGTGTGTTGAACGAGACTCAATATTTCCGTCTTCTTATTTAATATAAAGCAAATAATATATTTTTTTAATTTTATAAATTGCATGTAATCCATGTGTATAAAAATATAATAAAATGAGAGTGAATGTGCCACGAATGAACATCGGAGAATTGAAAGTTGCCTGTTTCGTCACAAGACGATCGACTGACAAAAAAGTTATCAAATATGCGTTAACAGAATTCAAACAACCTTGAATATTTATGTGAACGGTACAAATTAGCAATTTGTTTGCTATGTACGCGAAGAAAAACCGAATCTTGACACACTTACATGTGTTACGAAAATGAAGACGCTTCGGTTATAAATAAAAAGTAAACATTGTGTGTTTTTTTTTTACTTTCCATTTCAAGTTTAACCCATTATATAATCGATTTTTTTTTAAATTTTTGGAAATAATATTATTCCATTTGAATATGAATGTAAAATTGAATATTATTTGTGGTGAATATAAATACATTCAACGAGTGAATGCGCACCTTGTTAACCAGGTCACTGTAAAAATACACGCCTGAAGATACTTTTCTTTTTTATCACAAATTCCTATTACTTTCGCTCATTGGTAATCGATATACATACATTGTAACGATAAATACTAATAGTTTATACTGTACATTAAAGTACACTTTGGATGATTATTTCTATAAATTAGAGGAAGTGTGTTGAGCGACCTCGGCACACTTTGGCCTTGCATCCATATGCACTTTTATGCAGCCATTCCATCAATTTAACATTAACAATTAATTTAATTAAAAACATTGGCGGATGTGAATAAACATGAGAGAACTCGCTCATCAAGAGGCATCGCAGTACTACTTACATAATTTTTTATACGTTTAATAATTTGGCGGGGGTTATTAATTGTATACAATTATGAACCGAACTCAGATCAAGATATCTAAGTAGAAGTGCCAAGGTAGAATTATACAAGATGATAATTAAGCCAGTACTAACCTACGGTGCAGAAACATGGGTTATTACCAAAACTGAAGAGGATAGGTTACTTAGGTTCGAGCGGAAGATTCTTAGGAGGATCTTGGGTCCTGTTCAGGAGGCACCGGGACTATTTAGAATTAGACGGAACGATGAGATTTACTCATTATATAAGAGCGTGAACGTAGTGCAGTTTATTAGGGCTTTAACATTAGGTTGGGTTAAAGAGCAGGAGGGATAGTATCGGAAATACTATCCAGCAAGCCTGTGGGTAAGAGAAGGCAGGGTAGACCTAGGCTAAGGTGGGCGGACGAGTTCTATAAGGTAGTTAGGAGTTTAGGTATTAATAACTGGAGGAGCATTAAGTGCGGGAAGCCTTGGGTCATCACTGAACTGCAGTGCTAATGATGATGATGAACCGAATTATAAAACCTATGACAAAATGTCAAATGTAATCAAATATGAGTCTAACAACATGAACCAATTAAAAAATACTACAAGTAACTCGAAGTTGTCTGAAAACGAGCTATATGATGGCGTAAACGTTGCACAGTTTTAATAAAATAATGTGCGGTTAATTTTAGTGAATGGTTCTTGAGTAAGAGCTGAACTGGTTGCAGTTTAAAAAGTTGCCATATCGGTAGATTGTTTAGCAAGATTACAGTGTTAGTGTATGTGGTTATTTATGATTTGATAATTGAACAGGATAATCGAGAGCCATGGATAACAGGTTCTACTTCCGTTATTTTCATATAGTTGGCCTTCGATAGTCATTTATATTCTGTTGCAATCGCCACTGGCCCGAGGTATTACAGGCGCCATCCCTTATTATATGTACCATCATCATCATTTTGATACCCCTATCAGTAAAACTAGTTTATTTAGAATTTAGCTATACATCAAAATAGACACTTGCTTCGTTTACTTCGTGTTATGCTGATTTTACTACGTCAAATTACTGTATAATGAGAAAGCTCCAGCAATGACTGAATATTACATAATTGTATTCGATTACATTGTTATACGAATGATGAGTACAATCTCTTCTTTATTAGTCATATCGAGTCTCAGCAGGTTGTCTTGGCCCTGGCATGAGCCCAATCAAAACTAATGTTCTCCGCTGTCCAAATATTTGATGGACCATTGTAAACAAATAGACGGTATCTTTTTATAGCGTCTATCAAGTACTTTGTTCACGTGTAGAACGTATCGCTGGTTTTAAATTATATGTTGGTCAGAATTGGAGGATGCACAGTACTTGGCCTTAGATGTTGACATGGCCTTGCGCTCTTAGGGCCATTGGTATGACCTAACCTAGAAACAGTGAGTATCAGCCCCCAAAAAGTAGGTCACACCAGGGGCACAACCACTACCAGGACTCTGTAGCCATACTCCTGACGATCGATTCGAGACCAGCGCGTGTTACCTGACCCAAATACGTCTCGTCCTCTTTTTAACAATCTAATCCAAATACGTCTCGTACTCTTCACTACCATTTCTAAAACAACCCAACAATATCACCTACTGTGAAGTAGACGGCTGATAAAATTACGTTACGAAACTTGTTTTGTATCCGGTAATATGATTGAGATTACAGTCGAAGCGCTAAAATTTTATAAAAAAATTTAGAATAGGGTTTGTTTAAAAACAGTTAAAGTTTAACGGTCGTCGTGGTGCAGTCGTAAAGATCGGGATACACAAATAAAAGCAGTGCATATGGTTTATTTATTATGAACGTACATCATTGAATGCGTTGGTTATTTTTAGAAAAGGCAGCGTCGCGACGCGTCGGTCGGTTCCTCGAAAAGGCGACCTATTTCCTGGAATCGTCTCCCTGAAAGAGCATGGTGTTAGTGAGTGATGGTGAATGGTTGTGGTGGTGGTGTGTCATGGGCTGGGGAGTGCATGGTGTGTGTGGGGGATATAGGTCAACCAACAGGCATGCGCTTTGCACCACCTTCTGCCACCCCCATCACAACCCGCCAGCCAGCCACCCTCAATTTCATTTTCCTTTGTTTGACGTATCTCTCACACCCTCTCTTTGTGCATATCTATCTTTAGAACATTCTCAAGTTCAATCATACGACCACGCTCAAGGTTCTTATTGCATTCTATGTCACACACATGTGCCTTTAATACGTGATTAAAAACAGTATTAATCTCAATTTGAATTACAAAATACTGCAAAAAGACTGTTATATCAATCATACTAAATTATATATTGTACACCCCAAAAAGTAATTTATTTTAAATCGAAATACTCTAATAAACAACATATTAAATCTCGGATATAGTCTTTAATACAGTAAATTATTTGCTCAGTTCAATAGGACGTACATATTTATATTTTTCTACATTCTTATTGGATATTTCTTTTGTTTTTGGTACTCCTGAATTCTTTGTTATTCAGAATTTAAGGCTGTTTCTTGTTCTCCTCTGAAATGTCTGAAAAAAATCTTACATTGAAATTTTCGCACATATTTTGTCTTATAGGACATATTAGTATTGATTCATTCTCATCAAATTCTTTCGTGATGACTATTTATTTATTTATTTATAATATAATATATACAAGAAATATATCAGACTGCAATATCGCAATAGCATTACCAGAGGCTATCCCAAGACGCTATGGCGATACCGCAGTCCTAAAGGAAAATAATATATTATAGGAACAATAAAAACAAGAATATTAATAACAAGAATCAAAGTAAAATAATAAACTCTAAGGCACACAGGAATAAGTGAACCAAAAAATACATAATATAATAACAGTTGTATATAATAATTGAGTTGGTTATTTATATGAAACAATATGGGAGGCAACATATCATATAAATGATGGTGAATAATTCTAGTGGTTCCTTTGTGGGAAGATGTCTTTGTTGTTTGTACATCCCTTAAGAGATTTACATACATACATGTATAATACGAGGCGTTATGGCTTGTTTCGCGTATTGAATATAAGTTGTAAGTGGTATATTTATGAAGCAAAAAAGTGTAGTAGTTATTTGTATTGTCAAGAGTGTTTGTTGGTGTTTCAGTAATGAGATTAGGCGTGGTCTGAGGTGGTAACAGGAGGCGCTGCTCAATTCTGTTGACCTACTTGCACCACTGTTATTTCTATCGTTCCCTATCTATTTCAACACTCCTTGCTTGGATATACGTACTACAACAAGAACAAAGGCATGCTGTACTCCCTGTACGGAGTTTTCAAATATTATCTACTTTGATAATTGCATTGAGAATAGTGCGACGTCAAGAGGTACTTCACTCTCGCCTTTTGCAAGTTCACTTTCATTGTCTGACGGTACATTCAGCCACCTTTCACCGACAGATTCTCTTCTATTATATTCTACTCAATTCCATTTTATTACATTACATGCATCTACTGACCGCTCGCCTTTCTCTTTGAGATGGGACGCTTCTAATCAACCCATAATCATCACGACTCTGTTTACTCAATGACGCAATATACGTGAATATATATTGAAATAGATAGTATTTTTAACTAAATGTTTGTTGTTATGACCCAGTTGAAGTTGTCCGCTGCCGAATTTCTTTATCTCGACCGGTTCCGTTCTCTCTTTTTTTGTGAGAGGTGGAAATTTCTCTGGTGGAAAAGCTTATTGCCGTTTGAAGGCGAATCTCGCACGTGTTTTATAACTTCGTAACAAAATACTAACGGCACACCGTTATTAACGCTCATTCATATCAATTATACGTATTAGAGAGTGAGGCGTTTATTTCATAGTGATCACTTATGTCAGCCACTTCTCATTCTGTTGTATATAAATAATAATTGGTTATTCGACATCATTTAATTGCGATGAACAAAGCGTTCTGAAAGCATCCACTCTTTGTTCGGTGTTTTTGAATACGGGGAAAACTGACGAGTTTCTTTCATGCGCGTAAATCGTTTCTTTGTTGCAACGGTAGTCCTGAAGGTTCGTTTATGGTGCGTTAGGGTGGCGGCATGGGGGTGGTGTTCTATTTTAGGCCATGGAGGCTATTTATAGGGCGGGGCGGCGCGTGTTCCAGTTTCACGTTGTGGTTGCAACCCCCGGGACTTCGCTTTTATCCCAAAGCGGTTTTTCATTTTAAAAACGCTTTGAAGATTTTCGCGGATAATATAATGATTATATAAATAATGTCTAAGGTCACGTCTGTGTTTTGAATGTATATTTTGTTTCATAATGAAAATTAGCTCGTGTGATACATTGTTACGGATGTACAATTTTGTTTGATTGTTCGATATTTCCTTGTGTTTGATGGCTAATGGGGATGTTTACCGATGTTTTAGGTAATAAAATGGCATTAACAATAAATTGTTAGTGACCCAGTGGATGATATGGCCCAGTTTAGGACACCACCTTAATGTGGGGCACGAGGCTGTGGCAGTAGTACCATCACACTATGAGAACAGACCGGGGTAGTATGCCTAGGTCAACCACCACTACCACCCCCATTACGCCTTTCATTGATTTCATAATTACTATTACATCGACCATACTTGATAATGAAACTAAACATTACTATACACTTCAAAAGTGTAAATAGAAGTTGTTGGGTGACGGTTGTAAATAAAAATAGTATGTCCTTGCTGATGAATGGAACCGAATAAAATAAAGTTATTTTAAAATATCCACACTGTGGAGAGTGAACGAGGGCACCTCTGTCTTCTTAAAACCGGCCAGGATATAATGACCTTTCGTGATTAAGATAGATGATCTTCTCTACACATTCCTTTCCACAATATGACATAATGCACGCTAGATGATTTTATTACATTACGGTATTTTCATGTTATTGAACGACCAATAAAATGCGGCCCGGCATTGAAGCTATTCTGATTCTAAATATAATTATATTTGAACGTTGGGTTTCGTCACATCATTGCCATGTGAAATTTCAACACGAGCTGGAAAATTGTTGCCAAGGTGGGGAAAATCGTATTGTGTAACATTGTTATTGGTCGGTTGTGCGATATCAGAATGCGTGCAATATGCATATTGATTAATATTCAAATCCAGATGCACTGTCGACTGCAATTTGAATAATTTACAGTACTCGGCAATATAGCGTTTTACCTTCAATATGAGGTCTCCACTCATTGTCACTGATGAGCTCGTCCACAACTGTGCCAATTATTCATATTCTACCCAGGGGCGCCAGCAATTTTGTCGCATTTGACCGCATTCATGCCATTAGCACTATCTTAAGTATATGTTTAATTTCCATAGATATAAGCGCATTAGATATCGCATTGCATATAAATAATTCGTGTCAATTTCGTGTAAAACGGTGTATTGTTGCACTCTTCTCTCCTATTCGATAAAGGCATAAGTGTGTCTCCCTCACTCAACACAATTATAGTGACCACTGAGAGTGATTGTGACAATACTTTGGTGATTAAAACGCAATAATTTTAAACATCTTAAAAAAGTTCTCTGCGGTAAAAACTGAGCCTAGATGTATTTGAATGTATGTTTAAGTCCATATGACATGTAGTAACAATGCATTTACCCATTTTACTGTGAAATATAACTGAAGATATGAAGAAAGATGTTTACAGTATAATGTTTACCAGGTAACTCATGTTTTTGACCACTTGATCCACTTGAACTAAACACGCATCTAGCCACTCATGCGATATCTTATGTTTATATCTATGGTTTGAGATTAAGTATGATAAGAGAAATAAATAAATGAAGGTAAATAAGTCAATAAATACTGTATGATGATTTGACATAAGGGTAGGATTACAACACTCAACACATTTCTAGTGACCACTGAGAGTGATTGTGACAATGTTTTGCCGATAAAAACGCAATAATATTTTTTAAAAAACTGAGCCCATCCATATGACATGTAGTAACAATGCATTTACCCATTTTACTGTGAAATATAACTGAAGATATGATGAGAGATATTTACAGTATAATGTTTGCCGGGTAACTGATGTTTTTGGCTACTTGATGTACTTGAACTAAAAACGCATTTAGCCACTCATGCGATATCTATGATAATTTTCTTGGAAGCTCCACAATGGTTGTAGTCTGCGAAGAGACAAAGAGGCGACACGAGAGTGAGTTGTGGATCATTGCCAGGTTGTTCCGGTGCGATTTCCATTATTTTCCTTGATGACATTTGCACGTCCTCTACAAAGGATGACATTAAGTTCCCGCTGCATGTATAAATACACTGTAGATAGTTACACTGTTACGAAATGTGGTATTTAATAGTAGTGGTGGTGGTGGAATGGTGAATGTAGGTTAGAACGCCGGCCGGTGCGGGGATGTCCCACTTTACAAGGCCCATATAAATATAGCGGTGCATCACATCACACCTACTTGCTTTTAAATTAACACTATTTATATGCAAAGGATTGGATTCCGTTACGCATTATCATTATGGCGAGGTCATCCTGTTCAGGAAGAAGCGTTTTGCGACGCATCCATATCAATTTTGTGTTTCCGCTTCAAACGGGTTTTATTGCATTATCTTATGATATTACCAACAACTCAAAGAAGCAAATATTCTTCATTGTTGTATTTTTCTGGGTAAGCTTTTACAGTTTATTGCATATTGAGTGCGATTTCTTATTACGATTTTTCTCATACAAAACATCGTAAATATTAACGAGGCAGCAATAGAGAATGTGAGGTTCGATTTGGTAGATGTGCGTAACACACATTTTCCATTACAACGTCTCTTTTGTGAAAATATAAATTGATGCAGCGTTTTATAAAAAGGGATGGCATAAGGTCAGGCCTATGCGTGTTCTGGTTAAATGGATATTGCGATGATGCTGCTGTTACTGATGATGGTGATGATTGTACAGCTATATTGTGACCTATTTGTCGCTACTGCCGATTAGCTAGCTGTTCACTTGTTACTTGTCCCCGCCTTACTTCTATCTGCTAGTATTACTTGCCTGCATTATCAGGGCTATCACAATCGGGATCCAATAAAAAAAAATAAAAAAAAATACTATTGATTTGGCTCTCTAAACCGCATATAACCCATCAGTACGAGGCTTTAGAAATATATTAATTTAGTAATCTTTACCTTGATGTGTTTTTTTATGTATAATTTGTTTTCACAATTATCGAATATTGGATGGTTATAAACATAGCACTGGATACTGAACGGGTTATATTTTAATTAAATTGATAAATTGTATCATTCTATTGAATTCTCGGATATTATGATATCAACAGAACAATCTAATAATATTATTATTTTTGAAATTTGCCCATCCACACATTATTAGACCACATTCAACATTCTAATTCCTCCCATGACTATAAAAAGTTGTAACATATTTAATACCGAGAATTATACGCGCTGTCGCTCTCACTCCTTGTTTGCAACCCCTAGGACCCATACTAACATACTCTGTCACTCCCCATTACCCAGATATATTGTTCTTTTGAATGAATGGAATGCCAGTGGGGCGGAAAATGACATATTTATCATGCCCTACTGTGCATTCATGAGAAGTATGAAAGAAATCCTCTACCTTAAGCATTCGTGATGTTCTTTACTAGATATTTTTTTTATATATTTACGTTTCTTTTATCTTTTCTGTTTTTTATATTCTTACTTCTATAATTCTGAAAAATGTCATTGCCGCATTAGGTTTCTCCTGTAATGGCAAGGTGATGATGGTTCATGCTTTACTATTATGATTGATTGTATAAATAAATAAACAATGTGTAAATAAACCAGAATTTAAATAGAATGATACAATTTATCAATATAAACAGCGTAGTGTCCAGTGCACTCACTAATCCAAGCTATGGTTATAAATTCATATATTATTAAGAAGTATTCAGTTTGGAGAACTTATATTTTAATATTATGTTTATAACCCTTTATTTTGTTGCGATTATCCCGTATGATTGAGGAGTTACGCAATAGTTTAGTATCCTATTTTTTGATAACTTATTGAAATGGTTTGGTTGGAATGACATGGTATTATTGAGAGTTGACACCAATACGTCCCTGAGTGGACATAGGTACCAATAGTACTAGTAATATAAGTAGTAACACAGCACATAGAATGAGGTCAGCCTGTTCTTCTACCGGCTCTACTCTAACGGTGGGTTACGAAATTTTTCCACGTGTACCGGCGTAGCTTCTTTACTACTACGCAATAATACACCATGCCAAACAGACGAAACTTTAACATTAATATCAAGCACTGTTTTAATTATCGACGGGTAGATAAAAAAACGTGTATCGCAAGCATTGAAACGTTTCTAGTTTCCAGTCACTTCTATGTTAGGCATAAGAAATGTAGGCCTGCCTTGGAAAAGTAAATAGGTTCTGCTAGAAGTAAGTACTCGTATGTACCTTCAGGCTGACGACCGAAAAGTGTTTCGCGCGAAGAATGGTGAAACACAATGGAGCAATTTTCCTAACATTTCGAAAGTGAGAAGTGTACATCGAGATCATATTGTTGTTTGATCCCCGAATTACGGGGTGAAAGTTACACGCAATATAACAATAACGTATGTGATACAAACAATACTATTGCAAAATATTTCAACGGAGCCCTTTTAATATATTTAGCCCTTTTTATATATTTGTATATTGTGAAATATATATATATATATATATATATATATATATATATATATATATATATATATATATATATATATATATATATATATATATATATATATATATATATATATATATATATATATATATATATATATATATATATATATATATGAGCCGCCTTGTGGCCCAGTGGTTAGTGTAACGGATTCGTGAGTGAAGACTCCCGGGTTCGATTCACGGCACCGGAGTCACTTGGTAGATCTAGCTTAGCAAACTAGATCTTAAGTACTCATTGCTGTGTGGTGGCCTGGGAAACCATCTCTACTATATTCTCCCGTAAAGGCCAAGGTGGCCTGGCCAACCCCTTATAAAGGGACTCCCGCCAATAGGGAAGGCGTCACGATATACGAAATATATATTATTTTGTTAAATATTAACTTGTTTCCAAATACAAACGCATTAAACATTCCATAACAAGACTTTGATGGGTTTATCATACGTATATATGTATATATTAAATATTGAGAGAATCAGGACAACAGCTTGGTAAAAATACTCACAGTTCAGTAAAAATAGTTGTAATGAAAAATGTAATTTGATATAAATCATACAGTTATTTATACAAACTATAGATATGCCTAGAGACGAGATAACTTAAGAACGACCGTGACTGGTCACACCGCAAAACAATATTATGCTCCGATTAGGACAACAGTTTAGTAAAACTATTCATAGGAATAATCTGTTTTGTTATATTGAAATATATAATTTGATATAAATCATACAGTTACATGTACAAACTGTAGTTATGCTCAGAGGCAAGATAACTTTTCGATTTATGTTTCGATATCAACAATTAATAAAACAATGATTAGATCATACAGAAGTGGGATTATCGGTCAAGGAATATTATTGGGGTTTAATAAAGAATAAAATCTTAAATAATCCTATTCACATTTGAATTTAGAAGAGAGACGATATCAAATATTCAGTATTGCTAAGGTTACTATAAGAAAGTATTGGTGACAAATCCAAATTTTAAATATACTTGGTATCAAATTGGATTGTTCTGATTCAATATGCAATTTTCGAAATAATTCACCGTGAATATCTGAGTAAATGCATAATAGTTTTATTGTGTGACTCCCGTATAAAACAGCTTTATCAGTAGTCAGAGTGTTGGTAAAGCGGTGGTTATGATAAGTGGCAGCTGTCAGTAAAGCCTAATAAGAACATAGCTTAACGCACACATAGCTAATAGTTTTAGTTGGAGTGAAAACCTGATCTGGTAGTCCCAGTTCACCTTGCCGAATATCCATGACAGAACCTAGTCGTGACTATTCTAGATACCGATCTATTCCAATACAACCCTTCTGTCGCATGCAAACCAAACTTGTCCGTTAGATAATCGAAATCAAACCACACCATACTTTATAATTGCATGACTTAAAAAGGTTGTCGAGTCAAAAAATATTTAATTAATTAAAAGGTCTGTATCAGATAAGAGCACTGTTGTTACCACATATTAATATTCACTGTCAATTACATAAAATTTCATCAAAAAGTATCGGAATTCTGTTTTAAAAACTTCCCTTATATAGTGATCTTCCTCTTGTTTTAAAGCATTGTGTTTTTTTTCTCTATCATATTACATACCTCTATTATTTTATTATACAGTTACATAGCTAAAAAATTACATAGCTTGGGTGCTGTGGAAGCTACGACAATTTTTTCAGAGTAATTTGGAATGAGATTGCATTTTTATTATTATTAGCAGAAAGAAATATCGTTGCCACAAACAGATGACCCAAAATTTTATATTCAAAATACCCTAACACTCCAAAAATTTTCTTTCTCATTGATTAAAAGTCCATCTTTCCATAACTCGAAAATCTATCAATCAAATTTTCTCCTTGATGCATTAATAATAATAGTGGAAAACGTCATTAAAAGAAGTTTAGTTGAAATATTTTGTGCTAAAAAAGTAATGGTAACCACTGCCCCAAATCGATTCACGGTTTTTTGCATGTAGGTTAACTTTAGGCTGTCCCATTTGCGGCGTCTGGGGCTCAATATAATATAAAAATAATTGTATTCAAATACAAATGTATACCTAAAACATGATTATCGATATATTTTTTATTCATAATCGACCGCAAATACAAGACGAGAAAAATACCTATCGAATGACAAATGCGGAAAATGTTCTTTGTACAAATATATAAATGGTAAAATGGCTTACGAAGGTGTGAATGCATATGTTATGACACGGTTATACGATATGGTCACAAATCTAAAATAGTTTTATGGTTTATGGGCAAGTTCCACTCTTACACACGGCAATGTAGTCGGTTTTGATGCATTACCTCTTCTAGTATTATGGTCATGATGATAAATCATTCCGTCTGCAAATATGTCACTTTAGCGCGTATCGCTGTCTAGGAAGAAAGATAGATTCATCACTAATAATTATTAAAATACTATATGTTTATATTATGAACGTAATAGAGCGTGATGTAGCGAGGCTACGGTTGCGTAAAATGGGGAAAGTGTAAATAACATTTATTGTGGATAACACGTTCCTAAACTAATAATTCATAATTTGTAATACCCCTATTATTTTAGATAACCGTGATGGAATAATATATTGATCGAATGATTGAAATGTTTTATACAAGATGCTAACTAGGCCAGTACTAACCTACGGTGCAGAAACATGGATTATTACCAAGACTGAAGAGGATAGGCTACTTAGGTTCTTAGGAGGATCTTGGGTCCTGTTCAGGAGGCACCGGGACTATTTAGAATTAGACGGAACGATGAGATTTACTCATTATATAAGAGCGTGAACGTAGTGCAGTTCATTAGGGCTTTAACATTAGGTTGGGTTAAAGATCAGGAGGGATAGTATCGGAAATACTATCCAGCAAGCCTGTGGGTAAGAGAAGGCAGGGTAGACCTAGGCTAAGGTGGGCGGACGAGTTCTATAAGGTAGTTAGGAGTTTAGGTATTAATAACTGGAGGAGCATTAAGTGCGGGAAGCCTTGGGTCATCACTGAACTGGAGTGCTTATGATGATGATGATTGAAATCTTATATTAAAGAAGGCAGATTGTCTATTAAAATATTAAACCAAATAGTAAAAACCTTCTGCAGGGCAATAAAAATACTATTTGTGTAATTTTCTTAAATGTAGGTGTGTCTTTAAAAAAATATTAAGTGTTAATTTTAAGTCCTTTGTTAAAGGATATATTCCCATATTATTGAATACATTGTAAGAGGACAATGTGTACAAAGTCGTTTCTGTTCTGGTGCGAGGGAAGAGTGTGACATGATGCATTCTCGCCAGGAATCGATTTCGTCATCGTTTTATTTGGTGTAGGGACAAACGGTGAATAATGTAAGGGACAATGGTGGCTGAGTTGTTTACGATGACGTTTATCGCATCAGATTCAGCAGAGATTGTGTAGAAGCGACCCTGCCTTTCATTGCTGTATTCATACCGAACAGGGGTTGGGACGGATGTGTTCCCATTTAATATTGTAATACCTAATGCTAATTATTTGTTTTTTTCTTCTTTTCTAGGTGAGTCACAATGTTGCAACTCCATGGCCGTGTCCTCTTCTCAGGGTATGTACTGTCGGTTATTGCAAATACCAAGTTAGTAGATTATCATCGTCTATTTTGGTATTCGGCCTGGAGGTGGCACTCAAGATGGCGATGCAAGAAGTGGAGCAAGACCGTGACATCCCTCTTCGCTTTCAGTATTCACCATCATCTATTGCAAAACTAGTCGTGACCGAGTCATCTTACCTCATATCATCAATACGCCCACTTGTTTTACCTTCAAGTGTCGTGAGAATACAAATTTCAATAATTTGCTCACATAATATGGGTCGAGTTGAAACTCCATTCGTTGCACTATCCGAACATTGCACCTTTGACATCGTCGTTATGAATGAATATTCGCAATGGTTCAATGTGCTACTGGATGTGCTATTGATTCATTTTTCCGGTGCTCGATTTATTTTCGTTTGTTGATTTCTTTTGTTACAATGGAAAGTGAATTTTCTCATTGTTGGCAATCAACAGGCAATACAATAGTGTGAATAAGAATTTCAGGTTGATATTTAACAAACAGTAAGAGATACATTAATTGATTTTACAACAGCGGCCCACTTTCACGGAATTTAAAGCCCCGCCCCATAATGTCTTATATAACGGTAATTTATGTATCCATTTTCCAAATGATATTGCATTCGTAATCGTTTAGACAACCGCAACGCTACCGAAAAAAACCTTTCATATCTACAATATTATATGTTACATATTAGAACGTGCAATATTCCAAGGTGTGATTATTAAAATGTCAATTTTTGATTGAGAAATAGCGAGCAGTACTTGATACAGTAGTACATGCAATAAAAGAGACAGGCATCGGCCACAAAAGTTCGATTTGTCGTGCTTCTCAGGTCGATCGAAAATTGGAAAGTCTGTTTTCATTGTTAAAATTATAGTTTTTATTCATCCGACTCGCTCCGCTTATTTTATCCATCTCTGTGTGTGCTTCAAATGTGTTCCGTCAACATAGTTTAGGTAAAGTGTTTTTTTAATTGTTCCGTTACGGAATGCTGTTGCCTGATTGATTTTTGACGACTGCATTACGTTGTCCAGGTGATAAGTTTTCATGTCCGTGGACAATTTTAATGCATTAACTTTAATTACGTTATTGGTTGGGTGTTGGGTTATCGACCTTGTTGATGACGACCGCTGCGATGTCAATTGTATTCGGCGGCGCGTGTGCATATTTATAAGCCAAAGTAAAAATACACAAACGACGTCGTCGTAAATTAGCTTTTCGTAAATTTTCGCTCAAAATTAAATACATTTATGCTTCGATTGTAGTTAAAAGATGATGTAGATGTTGTAACAACAAAGGAATGTTAAGCCGGAACAAAGTCCCGATTATACAGAATGCGTGTTCTTCGGTTACGGCATTCTGATTTCTGTTCGTCCGTTATACTGAAATCACTTCCTTAACACTGTTCTCGGTAGAAAAAAAACCACATACGTGCACTTTGCTTTGATTTTTTTATTAATCATGTTACGTCCCGAATATTTGAGTTTCGCCGTATCATCGTTTGCCAATTAGAGTAGAGTTGACCGTAGCATAAAATATTTTTGTACCGACTCAATTATTCTGGTCTGAGTGTATGTAACGGGATTTTAGTAGTATAAGTTACTCCACCAACTCTGACATTTACGGCAAGAGATCTTGCAAAGTTGCTTATTGCATCCATGCTCGATTCTAATGATGCCAGGTAATTTATACCTGTACTACAACTAATACTAAAGTCACTTCTACAAGGTCACATTACAGCCTGTTTAATTTGCATTGATAAAAAAATTGTAATGAAACTAAAATACAAAGTAAAATAATAAATTTTACTTTTAATACCCAGTAAGACACGCGCAGAGTTACGAGTATATTTATAGAAACGAGTTTATAATTGCGATGTCCAGTATACATATTTGTAGCTTTTCTCTCAGCATAAATATAAATACAGGTATTCTAAAGTGAATAAAGGGTGAAAAGTCAACTTATTAAAATACACTTGATAATCGATATATTGTTTTTGCATCCAAAATTATTGCACAGTCAATTTAATATAAATCTTAAAATGACCGATGAAATATTCAATCTTAGTGAAAGTGCAGTATATTTAGTTCATGCATGTGTTCGAGAGATAGTAATTTTCTGAAAAGGCTGTGATTAGTCTCATTATACAGTCGTTTCGTGTTGTTTCTATAAACCACACGCATCATTCAAACCACCAAGAAAGTTAATTTTCACCCATTATACTGTGCGAATCATTCTTATTAGATCAACACTCTTTCAGCTTCAAGGCTAATATGTAAAGAATGTACGATGTACGTTTTTTGATTTGTAATTGTTCAGGTGTGTTCAAGATACGTTAGCCCCTCGATTATTGTAAACACTCATGTTTGCATATTTCATTGCAAATATTTATTAATGTTATTGATCGGATCCCACCTCCAAAGTCATTCAGCAAGGACACTGACTTCATTTCTTCCCTGGAGAGTGTGAAAGCAACAGGTATTTTGAAATGGGGAACTTATTGTAGGCGGTGACATAATACACGATAATATATTTACATATAAATTGCCGTTGTTGGAGTACGTTATTACGAAATATGACCGCACTTAACTTGTTCCAGGCGATTAAAATAAAAGGGATTCATTTTTTAGATAGAACTTTCTATCGAAGACATTGATTGATAATGTACACAAAGAGAACAATATCGCAGAGTGCTGATGGATGAAGTCACTACTTGAGTACAACCAAATTAGCTACCTGTTATTTTTTAAGTGCTGTGCCTGACAGCTACATTACATCGTAATTAATTGATACTTCGAATGCTGTAACAAAGATCTCTCATTTAATATTATACACACACATATCTTAATATTCATATGATTTCAACGTGACAACCAGATGTGAATAATAACGTCATGCATTAATGCGTCCGTTTGGTGTATCTAAATAAAAAGGGGCCAATTTCACTCGAGGAAACGAATGGGATTGGAAATTGAATAAAAAGCAAAGCGTAACGGTTTAATATGTTATTTCAAAGTGCAGTCGTTTACGCAATTCACCAAAGCGGAAACACACTCAAAATAATAAAAATCATCGGCCAATTTGGAAAGCAAGTCTTTCGACAGACATCTTGCACTTTCTCGCGTTGCCAACCGACACAATTAATTTACACATTGTCCGCATCAGTTTTAAGTATGGGGAATACTGATTTTTTTTGCGGTTTTTGGCGTGAACAAATAGTGAGTCATTTAAGACACGGTCAGCCTCTTAACCGAGTGTGTCAAGGGTGTTACCTATATCAGGGTTGTGATCCTATTCCATGTGTCAATCGAAGGTCTCCGGAATAGAAGAGAATGCATTCGCCTGAAGTTAATAGCTGTGGGTATTGGTGTAAATAAAATATCGTAATTTGTTAGAGTATAATAGTGTCAAGTCCACAGTAGAGTGGGTGAGTATAGTAACACGGGTCAACGATCCTAGACTGTGCACTGCGAGTGTGTGTATCTTTTATTTTCATTTTGACAATGCTCCTTTACATGTAGTCCATTGTATGGGTTTTCGGGAAGCACTGTTGTATATTTTGTAATTGGTAAATGTTGTGTTAACTCCATCTGAATCACAATAATGTGCAACTCAATTTGGTAATGAGGTCACCGTATCATTCTGAGCGTATTGCGCAATTGTGCTAGTGTAAAATATGACTATGATCCACTTTCATGCCGGGCGTTGTCACTTGCTCTTATATCACAATTAATATTATGTATATTATTTATTGGTGATAGTTATCAGTCGAGGTTGTTTAATTTGTTCATTTCCCCACTCGATAGATATGTTAATTTATATTCATTATTAATTCAAGCAATGTTGATATATGATCAAACAAACACCTTCTCGTTCGCTGTTATCACTTCGATAAATGATTAAAACAAATACGTATCTATAAAAAATTCCGTTTTTAAGATAAATTTACAGTTTTACTTGCTATCATCGATACTATCTATGCGTATTTATAAACACATGTGAAAGCATATATTTTAATAATGAGATTATATTATTGAAAGCCATGCATATATTTTTGCAATAAAATATCATAATCAGAGGTCCAATACTTTTATTAAATTAGTAAATTGTATCATAATACTAAAATTATCAAATATTGATACACAATTTAATTTTATATTTTTATTTGAATACTCTAATAATTACAGAAAAAAAATATGGGAAAAAATAGAATGTTGAATGTGGCCACCATAGATATAAACTTTATATATCGCATTGCATATAAATAATTCGCGAATCCCATGTATTGTTGCACTCTATTCTCCTATTCGATAAAGGCATAAGTGTGTCTCCCTCATTCAACACATTTCAAGTGACCACTGAGAGTGGCTGTGACAATACTTTGGCGATTTAAACGCAATAATATTTTAAACATGTTAAAGAAATAGTCTTGGGAAAACTATGCCTAGATGTATTGGATTGTATGTTTGAGTCCATATGACATGTAGTAACAATGCATTTACCCATTTTACTATGAAATATAACTGAAGATATGAAGAGAGATGTTTAATGTTTGCCAGGCAACTGATGTTTTTGGCCACTTGATCCACTAGAACTAACTTATGGTTATATCTATGATGTGGCCTAATACTGAGTAGTCTAATTTATAATATCCGATCATTTAAGTAGAATGATACAATTTACCAATTTAATAAAATTATAACCCGTGCAGTGTCCAGTGGTCCAAGGCATTTAAGTGCACCCACTTATCCGAGCAATGATCATAAATAAATATTTGAAGTAAACTGTAAATTTGTAGATAGGTTTTTGTGTTAAATTATCATTATCACCAATTATTGGAGCTGCACTGGACTTCCATACTCCATATCCATTGTCTCTATGCAACCTGAATATTCCCCATATTCAAATACTATTGTGCTCTAAAAATAAAATGTCTCCCGTCGAGATTTCCCACTTATAAAAAAAACTAAATCCACCTTTATAGCACGCCAGTGTACAGTCACCATATTCACAAAAACTACACACTGTGTCATTGTGCCGTTCTTTATAAAATAAATGTACGATTATGTACCGAGGGCACCTTTGCAGGTCACTTACGTCGAATCAAAGTGCTTCTACGAATAAATCTAACGATTTTTTGACAAATTAATAATGACGCGTTCATGCCGATACATCGATCGTGTCGTCATTGTCGATATATTATAATATTTTTATCAGCTTATCTCATTGTCAATCAGTTACCGTTTCCGCATTTGCATGAAGGTTGATCGCGTGCTTGTCAATACGACGTCGGTTCTTAGTTTTATAAACCTCGAGTTGGTGTGAAATATTGCATTATTAAAATTCACTTGCATTGTTTAATTTAACATCATTTGGCGATACACGAAACGTGTCGTTATCGGAGATCATACAAGGTTGACTTTATCATTCCCATATTATGATAGTGCGTTTGTGATAAACGGGAAAAAGTTAGCGTTCCTGCCTTGACCTCGATATAGCAGCGTAGTTTGAATACTCATATTGATATTTTCAAAATATTAAATAAATAATTCTTTATCTACCATAAACACGTCATATACTAGAAGTTGTATTTTGAAATAAACTACTAATTAATATCCGCATACTCACCAATATCTTAGTGAGTGACTACATACACAATATTTCTAACGTTCTTGAATCCCACAAATCAAGTGTGTATGTTCTCTGATGGGATTCAATATGCATGCTAATGTGTGTGCCACCACTTAGGTAAATAGGCAGATTAAATATATTTAGGGTAAATGTCAATTGTATTTTCTAATGTATATGAAAAATAATTACATACGCTTTAATTTTTTTTACTGCAAATGTGAGGAACCTTCTTACTGAAAATAGATAGCAACATAGCAACGTTCTCATTACCTACTTTGTCCATTCTTATCAATATTGTCTTTTATCAATCTGTTGACGGTTACTAGAAATATGCTAGACATACATATTAAGCATCAACTTATGTTCATTGTAGATTTGGCTCTTTCTTGTAGTTGTTATTGTCAAAAAAATGTTCAAATATACAGGGTGGACTTGAAATCATTGAGAATATTTCTAATAGTGGTAGGGTATCGCAAATATAAGTGATTTTTTTTAAATATTAGTTATGTATAACCGATACAATACACACGTAAATGTCACTAATGAGTACTTCATACAAAACAGCTGATTCCAAGATGATGTTCCAAACTCGATTCTAAAATAACTATTAATATTATTAATTATATTTTCATTTTTAATTAATATATAAAAAAATATATAATATTTTTTTTGCTTATATTTGCGATACTCTACCACCCCCTTAAATATTCTCAGTCATTTATAGTCCACCCTGTATGAAAATCATATTTTACATCGTTCGTTGCCACATGAAGAAAAAAACCACAATTTAAATTGTAGGGGTTTAAATTTTGGCGATTAAAAAATCTTCGAAAGACACAATTATTGAAGCCTAAGTGAGATATGAATGTTTTGATTACAATCGATCTCGAATGTGTTGCCGAACAAAGACGACATACACTTGACCTCTCCTCGTTATTAATATAAAACGTGATAATCACATAATAATTTATTCAATATATATTATTGTTACAACAATGGTGTGTCGGTAAACACGTGTGCTCATCCACGTGGACCAAGTTCATACAAAAGGGCCTAATAATAATAAATACTAGTACCGCTAACCCCGCTGGCTAGCTGACATACAACCTCCATTATAAATACTATCTTCTTAGTACAATAGCAAACAAGTCATCACCACTATCACGCCAACTCTGAGGGAAATCATTTGAGTTTTTAATGAATATCATGAATTATTCATGACAATTAAAATACAGAGCGATGTTTGGTATTATATTATTGCATTCAACATGTAATAATGTAAATTAGGTGATAGTCGAATACAGAGGGGTTGATAGGAATAATAATTTAAGAACGATTGATTTAGAAAAAGGACAAAATAATGCAATGATTAACAAGAGATATAAACCACATATTTTTTGTGAGTTAAACAAACAAATCGATCTTAATAAAATTATCATTAGGTACATTACAGCGATACCTTGAATTATTATAGTTAACTAACTGATACAAAGCCAATGTTAGAATATTTAACGTGAATATCCAGGTGGATGAACTTAAAAAGAGGGTGTTTAGTAGCCAACCGAGGTGTGTGTGTCCACTCTGCTGGAAAGTTGACATTTTACACCGGAACTTTTTTATTTTACTACGGGCGAATATGAATTAATTTGTTCCATTCAACCTTACATCTAATTATTAAACCATACACCATTTCCTATTGTGTTTTAATTTAATTACAGTGCAACGTTTCCTGGGAAAAATATTTTATTTAAAAAAATATATTAATCATTAATTATTCAATCACGATGGACATTATAAATACATACATTTTCCTGATCCTACAAAACTATAAACTTTTGTCACAATGTGACACTGAAAATAATTATTTTAATGTTGTTTCGTATTTAGGAGAGGAGTTAGTCAGTAGTAATAAGGTTTTTTCCTAGGCTTTTAGCTTAAAACGTGAATGTTAAAAGCTCCACTATTGTGGGATTTAAAAACTTGCCGTATATTTTCTAAGGCCGTTTAATTCTCTCTTATATGAGATTGAGTTTAACTACGTAAATGATTTCAGCATAGATATAAACATTAGATATCGCATTGCATATAAATAATTCGTGTAATTTTGTTTATCCCGTGTATTTTTGCACTCTTATCTCCTATTCGATAAAGTCATAAGTGTGTCTCCCTCACTCAACACATTTCTAGTGACCACTGAGAGTGGCTGTGACAATACTTTAGTGATTAAAACGCAATCATATTTTAAACATCTTAAAGAAGTAGTCAGTGGTAAAATCTGAGCCTAGATGTATTTGAGTGTATGTTTGAGTCCATATGACATGTAGTAACAATGTATTTACCCATTTTACTGTGAAATATAACTGAAGATATGAAGAGTGATGTTTACAGTATAATGTTTGACAGGTAACTCATGTTTTTGGCCACTAATGCGTTATCTTATGTTTATATCTATGTATTTCAGTTAGTATATTTATTTATATAGGATTCATGCCGTTTTATATGTGATTTCAGCGGTAGTGTTTATCTAGTATCTTCTCACATATGATTTTAGTAGTTTCGGACATTCTGTTTGCTTGTGTAAGGAAGTACTGAGGGAAACACCGTAGTTTACGTGACGTAAATTAAATCCGGATACAGTTATGTCACTTCCTCTAACCTTACCTCCATCCATCGTGTGTGAAACGTGAGGTCAACTCCATTAGTGACCGTCTATGAAAAAAACACTTACATACATGTGCCGTCATATCATTGTGCAAGTAATACCATGAGAAAACTATCAAACATGCTCATTGCGTCCACGATTACTATTGACAAGGGTCAATCTATTACTCGTGATATATAAAATTAAAAATATATGTATTTCATTGATATTAAACAAGCCGTGTAATGGAAAATTCTCATCGTTTACTATCGCTCATTCATTTGTTGTATTGAGGGGAATATTTCTCGCAATTGTTAACAGTTTACCGCTTATTATCGAACGGATGGATACATTGTTTTATATTTATTATTATAAATATAACAAGTTCGTGTGATGCAACGGTTCCAGTTATATTCAATGAAGCATGCCGTGCACGTACTAAGTGTGTCCTTATGCGAGTGCCGTTATTATACAATATTCGGCTTTAAGAATAGAACATTGAATACAACCGGGGCCACCGAAAGTTGCTTACACGGGCCTCCAGGTTCCAATGTGTGACGTTAGAGCTGTAGTCGCAGATACAGTACGCGAAGTATGGAAATCGGGCGATATATACATTTCAAGCATTACACCACTCTAATATACATATTTACACTACGATCACAATGAAATCTAAAAATCACCTATTTCCACACACCTACTCTACACTATTATTATATATTTATATACATAACTATCATATTTACATTTGTATTAAATCAATACCACCAAAATATCTAATAAAACTCGGTTAACGGTCATTTTTTAAAAGTTTTTTGTACAAGTTTTAATTAATTCTTGTTGTAGAAACGATATATTATATTATCGATGAAATATTTTGCGTGATATAGTTATGCGTATAAAAATGGGAATAGGTGATATTTTTTTCATTGTGATCGTAGGGTAAATAAGTTGTATAGAGTAGTGTAACTGTTGAAAATTATATAATTTAGCCGAATTCAAACGACTACCATTCACAGCTGTACGGAGGAACTCTGCTGTGGAGTATTTTGGTCTGTATACTCGATACAATCCAACAATAAGGTTTACGGACAGTCATTAGACTTATACAGTGCTTTATGGACTCGAGTGATATTTAATTAATGAGGTGGTTTATTTTGATATTATAGTGTTGGGGTAAATGTATGTTTTAGTGTGCGTGTCCAAGTAGTGCGTGTTCTCCATTAGGTCGCCATTATGAAATTGCTTCGTTCGTCTATCATTAACTAATTTTATTCACGGGGAAAATTACGTGTTTTATTTCATTGCCACATTTAATTCGTCTTTCTATTTCCTTACGTGATTATTATTGTTTAATTTCAGCAGGCCGCCGTCGAAGTACGCAAAAGACTGGACGAGGTTCGTCTCCTGGAATCTCGCAAATCAGCCAGATTGGCTGATCAAGATACTGACTTCGCCAGGTTGGCAGATATGGCCGGCGACAGGAAGGCCAGGATCCCCCAGCATATAGACATGCCCTTCACATTATTCAAGTAAGCTTCAAATAAATATTCGCTACTTACGTCTAGACTTTCAAACGATTACCTAACACTGTTGAGAAACATCACAATATATGATCATAATTATTTTTTATAGTGTTTAATTGGCATTTGGCTCACGAGAAAATTTTATCGCTCATGATTGAGTTCACTATCAACTCTAATAACACACACAGGTTGTTTCCGTGTCAGTAGGACATTGCCAGCCTCGGGCATCTCTCACTAACTTTTATTATTTAGATTCGATAGTGAATGTATGAATGTTTTTAGACACTGATTAAATAATCACCAAAGCTGGGGACAAACAGGAGATATTGTTGAAACAGAAACTGTTGATTAATTACAGTATGAGCCGATCGTATGCAAATTAATTTTTATTTTCATATCAATTATTATGGAGAAGATAGGTTACAACATGTTAGTCATTAAAAGAATACCTTTATCCGTTAGAAAGTAATTAATTTACATAAGTATTACATAAACATATTATAAAATATCATGAAAAAAAGGTTTGATTTAAGTTAAATTTTTTTTTAGCTGCACAAGATATAATAAAAATCGCGTTTATTTTCATCAAAAGTAAACTAATAAATCAGGAATACATAAGTTAACCCAAAAAGGTGTAATTATTTTCAATTATATATTTTTTTAAATTTCAAATACCGTATAATTGGGATTGGCACACATTGGATATAAAAAATATATAATCAATAATTGAATATATAATAATATAGTGCTGATAATACCGCTAATATTTGGCTACGGAGCATTGAGGTAGGTTACCGTTGATTGTGTGTATAGTATGTTTGATTATGATGATGATAAATATTGTGGTGTAAGTGGTTCTCGCTACCGGTTTCCACTTCTATTAAATACATATATTATCATTATATACAATGTGCTTTGGAGGCCACAATATTACTTTCTATCTTATTTGACCAGCTCACTCTTGGTGTTTCTCAACTGTGATGCAACCATTGTGTATTTGCACCTGACACTAATTACATAATGACTTTTAAGAAATTATCAATCTATTCAAAATATTTCCACACGCTGAAGATCTATTTCTGCGGTTGATTGAATCGTGACTGCAGTGTTGCACTCTTTCGTATATATATATATTGCTCAAATGCACACGCTTTTTGTTCCGTTTTAGAAATCGTCCATTCTGTCAAAATGGCACCTCGATGATTTATTATTAAAGTAAAAAGTGCACAGCGTTTAGCAACGAGGCCATTCCGAACAGCATATCCGCCCCGCTACCTTGTTTTGTTAATGACTGATCAAGTTCTGACCGTAAATCAAATGACTAGAATGATTTAAATTCATAATTCAATAATATTGCCATAAGCATTACATTAAACAAAAAAATCGGACGAACGAAATAGCAAAACCAATTTAAAATACACCTACTAATGACTATTTATAAAAATAATTTATATACAAAGAAAATTTTAATAGCTTATATTTATTTAATTAAATGACTAGTGTGTTAAAATTAATTGAAAATATAGAAACATACATTCTAATGAGATGTAATTTTGTGAAGTATATTATTAATAACGACTGACAACTATCCCAACCGTTAGTAAAGCTTGGGATTCCTAGGCGTGCGTCGCCGTAAACGTACATCGTAAAGACGGTAATAGAGTTGCTTTGCTGTACTTTTATCGGTTTTTTGTTAGTTAGTCGCCTCGGGCTCTTAAAAAACTGATCATAAGTGTAGCTAAGTGACTACTATCGTATTTACGGTGTACGTTTACGGTATCGTATGCCTGTTAATCCATTACTTAACTAAGGCCCGGTTTCTACAACTGGTGTTAGATCTCGAGCTCGTGTCATTCGCCGATTTACACGCCAAATGCGTTACTTCAAGATTTAGATCGAGCTACCAGCTGTCAAAATCCAGCTCGTTGATATCGGGATGTTATATTTAAATCTCGTGCTATCCCCTCCATTCCAGTTTCGAGCAGAACGCGTCGCTTCAGCTCGAGTTGCCTGTATGCAAGTTCTCTTGAATGCTTCGGATACACACATAGGAACCGCTCGGCTATAGTTTTGACAGGCGCTGAAGAAACGTAATATTTGTATATGACGCGAGATTCGTACAATCTCTATCACAACACTTGAAGAAACTGGCTCTAGAATACGCAGGTTAGATTCCTGCACCTGGTGGTTACTGTAACGAGGTGATTCATTAATTCTGAATTTAATACACTTTATAATTATATCGGTGTGTCCAATTAATATAAGAATGCAGGCATATTTTGTGAATAATGTTTCAGGGTAATTGTGATTTTGGTAGTTTAATTCGCTGATTCAAACAGTATGAAATGCGGTCACTGAATATAGAAGTAATATTAGAGTTGACATGGTAACAGTTTTAACTGTGGTAGTGTAGAGTTAGAAACAGGGGCACTTGCAACATGCAGCTCTGACTGCAAATGAAGGATTTACAGCCTTGGTTCACTCTGCACACCATCATCATGGATATTTGATTTTCGTCACGACACCCTCTTCCATTACGAGGTCATCTCATCTCTTCATTGCATCAATCTCAAAAGATTTTCTTAATAGAACAAGACGTGATTTCCGGCGCCGCAGTTGTCCGATTTCCCTTTTGATAAAGGTCTCTTCCGAATTGACCTTTTTGGTTTTTCTCTCTCTCCATACTATCTCTCTATCTATATCTCCCTGTCACTGGCTAACAGCAGTTTCACTTTTACGTAAGGCTGGCCAGCTAGCTAGCTTTCTATAATTTATTCAAGTGGATTTTCTCGCGCTTTGTGAAAGTCGCATTCGGCTGTGTTCTTGTTACGTGTGTATATACATTCACATATGACTCTTGTATCAATGTACAAGAAAATGCGCTTCTTTACACGCACATGCCGAATGCCACTTTTTTATATAAATCTCATTGAATGCAATAAATTATGGGATTTTTCCTGGATTATCAGCTCAATTATTCAGTGAAGGTTTCCTGACAACCTTTCACTAACCACGTTATGAATGAATAAGGATGAATTGAAAGCGAACAAACTCCAGTCTACATCAACTTGTGCTGTTTAATCTCGATAATTTTATAGTTTGTGCATGCATATATTATCATATATTACTAATACACGACCTCAATAAAACTGCTAGATATGCATAATTTTCTGATGTTATAAATGCTAGACATACCTACAAATTAAATAATAAAATCATATAACGTGAGCCTAATACATATAAAAAAAGTTTTTTATGTATAGTGAATCAACCACCACGTATTTTATGAGCACCGCAATTCAACACGATCATAAAACACACACTTGTTGTTGCGGCTTTCGTCATAATAAATCATTGCAGTTTTATTTCCAAAAGTCCAAAGATTGGTCCGAGTTCGATCACCGTCATTTAATATGTACTCGTTCTGTCGGATATTTGAATTGTTAATACAAATTTGCTGTCGAAGGGAGATTTTATCTATTATTTAGTAGTATAAAACATTTGCTTGCCATTTGTCACCTGTAATGAATAAACAGTGTGTCTTGAGCAATAAATACGACCAGTCTCTGTGTGTGGGATAAGTACTTAATGTATGTATGCATTTGAAAGCCTCATAAAATACGCTCATCCTCATACACTTTATATATTGTGTGTACAGGCATTTGGAAACACTATTTAAATGCCAATTTCATACTTAGATTTATCCCTACTGGAAACCTGCACGTTATTAATATTTAATCACAATTTGTTAAAGAATCTAGATTATTATGAATATATCCCGTACATTTCCGTATGGGTTCTATAATTACGAATTTTCCAAATGAGTAAATTAGACGAGTTGTAACTCTTTGAAGAGTTCCCGAAATAAACTTTTACAAACTATGTTTAGTTGAAATAACAGCGTGATAGCTCATGGGATAAGACATGAGGCTACAAATACTGTGGTCATGGGTTCAAATCCCGCTCAACTCATTTTTTTTAATTGACTTGATCGATTAATAAATAAAATATTAATAAAATCCCGATCGATCGTCTTGATCCAGGTTTACTCTGATTTCCTGGATTGTAAGGTAAATATTGATTATTAAGTCGGTGACCTGTGTAACTAGTAATGGTTAAGATCACCGACAGACAATTAACACGTTGTTGTGTATAAAAAACCCTCTCAAAAAACCTCCATCAGAGATGTAGGTTCTCTGGTATTCCAGACGACTGTGTTCTCTTAATAATAATTTAAAAAAGCTAAAAGTTGCTCAAAATAAATTAGACAAATTTTTAAATTTGTATTTGGGAATCATAAAATAAGTTTAGTAATAGTCAAGCCGGAAATTTTTCACATAATGTGGTTGGTTGTAAACTTTTGACATTATAGATTTAGAAAAAGACGAATGCAAGGCAAATGTGATGAATATTTCAGTAGGGGATGCTCACAGAGTATTGGTTTATTTAATATTTAAAATAGTGACAATGCGAGTAGTGTTAGTTTCACAGCTAGTAAGCAGCAAGCATATTACGACATAAGCTCAATGTGTTACTAAGCGCACTGGCTGCATCGCTTGCCTAACTATTCTCCTTTTCAATAATACAGTGACCCAGATTCCACTACCGAGGTCCACCGAGCCTCTGTGGATGGGTGACCGGCACGATTAATTGGGTTTGCACATTTTCGATTACAGTTGCAAAATCCCAAGGCTGACTAAATCACAATTTCAAAGTGCATAATGACCTTCTGTCTCTCGGTTGCATTTGTCGATTGAAAAAACTGTACAGAGAGCGTTGATGAAATCTTCAAATGCATGATGATGACTAACCTTCGACGAGGAGGCCATTCTCCAATGCTAGTTGCTCGTTGCACACAATTGCATTGTTATGGAGGTCTCTTGAGCTTTTTCATTGTCTTCCACTTGTTTCCGTCTCCCAGATTTTCGTTGATTATTCATAAGGTAATGTTTTACGTCACTCGTTACGAGAGAAAGATTGCCGAGGTCTACTTTATATGCGATTCTGTTCGCAATTGCGTGACTTTACCGAATGCGCCAGACAATTTGTCTCCGTAAATCGAACAAATTGAGACAGCAATCACAAGTTGAATTTTAATCAGTTTAACATTAAATAAGTCATGAAAATAAATTGCAGTTTCCTTTCTATCTCGGTCGCCTTGGTCCCGTTCAATTTAATTATTTGAAGTATAGTTTTTATTTTTATAAATCGTCACGTATGACGTATGATTAAACATCTAACGTCATTGAAATGACGGAAAATTGCATTAGATTGTATTGCAGATCACTCGGTAACCGTGTTACTGGATAAACCTTGTAACACTTCTATGTGATTTGTACATATATGGTTTCTAATAGCATCGATGCATTTCGACAATCGTTCAATTTCATCCATGATCTAAGCTGGATCATCAAGTCAACTTGCGCATTGTCTTAATGATAATCATATTAATTAAATATAACATATTGTGTACTTGTGATGAGGCGGCACTCCTGTACGTGGTTACATTGATGACCTGCATAATAACTAGGACGCATCCATCCGCCATACTTTTCCCGACATACCATAACCAAACCTACCTCCTTCATTTGCAATGCATTCGCAAAAACATCTGCATAAATCAATCTTGTTTTGATCAGCGATAAATTATTTCAAGCATTATTGAATAAGGTTCAAAAATTAGCAATAATACATATATCACAGCGTGTTTGAGTGGGTGAAATGAATTCTCGAATTAAACAGATGTTGATATATCGAAAATAGGACAGTTGCTAATGAAACGATAATGTTTTCTGTCCGAAGCTACTCTATGTTTAGTAACATGAATAATAAATATGGTACTTTATAAATCGTTGCATCGCCCACTATGTTCAGCGTCTACGGCGGCGTAGCTCGTAGGCGGATGACTCGTAGCACATGAAAAATGTAATGCTAGATTAGCTCGAATCCCTGACGCAATATTGATAACATTGTAGGACAGGAAGCGGAACATTCATATTATTTATATCAAAATCTGTGGTGCATGTACTTAATTAGTATTTCGTGTATGTATTGTCAACTACACGTTTGAGTCTATTATCAATACATGGCCGGCATTTTGAAACACACACACATCAATGCAATAGATAGTAGGTCACTCAAATATGATGTATTTAGTGAGACGGTGTGTTTAAGTTCTTTCCGGATTCACCTGCAAAATGGTTTTTAGGTTAAGTTTACACAATTGCGTATTTAACTAACTAAGAGTGAATACCTTAGATATAAACATAAGATATCGCATGAGTGGCTAAATGCGTGGTTAGTTCAAGTGGATCAAGTGGCCAAAAACATCAGTTACCTGGCAAACATTATACTGTAAACATCTCTCTTCATATCTTCAGTTATATTTCACAGTAAAATGGGTTATTGTTACTACATATCATATGGACTCAAACATACACTCAAATAGATTTTACCGCTGACTACTTTAAGATGTTTAACATATTATTGCGTTTTAATAGACAAATTACTGTCACAGCCACTCTCAGTGGTCACTAGAAACGTGTTGAGTGAGGGAGACACACTTATGCCTTTATCGAATAGGAGAGAAGAGTGCAACAATACACGGGATAAACAAAATTACACGAATTATGTATATACAATGCGATATCTAATGTTTATAATCTATGGTGAATACGTTATTATAACTCTCCTTGTTTGCTTATGATCTAACCGATACCACCGATATATTAGCAGGCCACATCTGAATGCGTAAATATCAAGGCGGGCAAGTAGACCAGTCTGAGTGAGATAAAACTAATTGTTTAAGCGCGAGTTTGTTAAATTATTCTCGATAGTGGTGTACTTGTCTACATTGTTGCCCCAGTCAAACTCAACTGCATGGTCTGTAACCTTGATATTTATGGATCCAGTTGCATGGCCTGGTAATATATCGGTGGTATTGATCTAACCCACTAACAAATAAAAATGGAAAGTACAATGAGTGGCCTCCAAAAAGACCCCTTCCTTATCTGGCAATACTACGTCAGCATCCGCCAGAGGTGACAAGCCATCCTCGACTCTATTATATATTTCTCCGATAGACTTTCACTCGATTACAGCCTGAATTCTGTCGATTATGTTTTTGCAATATTGCACACGATCGTGCCGTATCACAATCACTTTCACATCGTATCCGCCTTACATCTCGATGACAATTTTTCTCTCGGAAAAATACTTTTCCACAACTCAAACTTGACCCAAATACAGCGTGTGCGTGTTGAACTGATGTTGTAATGTCCGAAACCACTAGAGAAATCGCCGATTGATTGCAATGAACACACATTCGATGAGACTAACATATAAACGATTTCCAGTGCAATGAAGTATGTCGGTTGTTTTATTTGACTAGGTGTGTAAATATGTATTGATATATATAATTGTCTAACTGTCTGTCTGTACGGGTCAATCTTTCAAATATCCTCAGCGTATACAGAGTCGCTATATACAGAAAAATGGTCCTTAATATATCAGGGTACAAGCATTAAAATTCCGTGTGCTCTTAAGTCTTTATGGAACTGAGCCATATATTCAAAATAGAATAGAATATTTGGTAGTGAGACTGCATTTAAATTTGTTGATTATTGAAGATATGCGAAAGTAGTCCTTAATATGTATCGAATACCTTCGAGATATCGTATACTTTCGTTTGAAATATGTTTGCTGTCAGTATAGTTCGCAATGTATGGAAAGTAAAAAAAATTTCATTTTCAATGATTGTTTAAACTATTAAATGGGACATTTTCGAAATAGTAAATTATTCCTATCTGACCGGCAACTAATGTAGATTCATCCATTATCTATTACACTTTTCATGTCTCTGTCAATAGAAGGTAGTTAATCGTAATCTGTAAAATTTTATATATACAATTCGAATTTTTTGACACATGAAACGTAGTGTTGCCAGGTTTATAAATAATTCAATTTAAATATTTAATCATAATTAATACATATCTAAAATCTCGAAACGGGTATTTTAATGATAATATTATTAAATTAATTTCAAAATAATTTTAGAGATATTTAATAATGCATAATAAATGAAAATTCTCAAAAAAAGTATTTATCGGGAGATTCGCTTTTTAAATATTGTGATGAGTGTTGTCATCATATGAAAACCGCGTTATATTATTTTATTAATAATTTTAATAAAAAAATTCAAACTTCTTTCGAATGAAAAAACAAAAAACGTATTATCTTCGTATTAAAAAACAAATCAGAGCATTAAAAAATATTAAATAATTTCATAATATTGTTAGATGTATTTAATTTGATAATGCATTACATTTTCATACTTCATTTTTAAAATCAAAAAATTTCTTCTAATCGATAAAAAAAAACACTTTAAAGCAAAAATGAAATCAAAACTCAAAGATAAACGTCCTATTAAAAAACCAGGCAGAACATAAAAAAACATCAACAAATTGAAAATTTCAATTAAAATTACCCTAGTTGATAATAAATGTGGTGGAAGGCGCGGCCGGTTGGTTGCATCGGCCTAACATAGTTGGCTTTTCATTGTCGGCGGCCATCTTGTAGGCCTTGTGCCCGTTTTGAATTAGGAATTCTGATCGTATGCGTGTTTCTTTGTATTAGTATACATAATATTAATATGCGTGTTGCAATAATGCACCAGGACAACGTGATACTCTTGATCAAGGATTGTGGCGAAACCGATCCAGCACAATGCAATGCATCTACCGTTAAAACTACACTCTTTTCTATGAACTAAAGGCCGAATTATTATAGACAACATGTTAATTCTATTATATTTTTGGAAACAGCAATCAGATTTACGAGTATAATTATTACCTTTGAATTGTGTCATTCTACTATCAAACGAGAGATACGATATGGTAATATACAACTTGTTTTTAATTGACACAAAAATATTTTTATTAGTAGCCAGTACAATAACAATAACAAGTATGACAACAAAATGTTGTCATAATGCCTAAAGTCACTGACAACTAATTGTAAACACTATACTGTCATAATGACTCAGGTTGCTAACTGAGAGTGCCATTTGAGGTTATGTTGTTTACGTACTATTGTTGTTTCATGAATTCTATGACGTATGCTTATAATAATACAAATTCAAATCAGGTTGGTCAATTACCTAATAAGTAAAATGCAAGATTCTCAAACTTTTTAAAATAATAATTAAAAATTGAAAAAATTAACTAGCCGACTTGGACCATTAATTAAGGTGTGGTTTGTATTACATTTAATTATGTTAGTATCAATAAAAGACATTTTACCAATTATAGATTTTACATACTAGCATAGTGGTTAGTGCCAGAACAGACAGGTTCGAGTCCTGCTTGAGATGATTGGATTTTTTTTATTTTTTAAGAATTATTTCGCTTCAATACACTTAAATATAATGTTAAAATATGTTATAATATAGGTATATCAGCGTAATAGTTCAGGGGATAAGACGCGTGGCTACAAATACTGTGGTCATGGGTTCAAATCTCACTCGAGTAAAAAAAAAAATTGATTTGATCGGTTATTCCGACTAAAATTAATAAAATCCCGATCGATCGTCTTGATAAAGGTTTACTCTGATTACCTGTATTGTAAGGTAAATACTGAAAATTAAGTCGGTGACCTGTGTAACTAGTAATAGTTAAGATCACCGACAGACAATTAACACGTTGTTATGTATTAAAAAAACCCTCTCAAAAAAGCTCCTCGGGGCGTACTTAAGTATAGCCAAATTTTTATTCATTTTTAATCAACCAATCAATAATTGTAAAAATATAATATATTATGTAATAATTCATTATTTAAGATGTTATAACTAACCGTATACAGAAACAGGTTAGTAGTTTAGATTCTGTGAATATGCATTTGGCATAAAGTAATATTACCGGGCAGAGCCGATCTGTCGGTGACCTGTGTAACTAGTAATAATTATGATCACCGATAAAGAAATTAAATCGTTGTTTTGTCCAAAAAACCGTCTCAAAAAAAAGCTTTTCGGAGCGTAAATAAATATGAATAATGCCGAAAAATAGTAGAGAAGTAGGACATCTGCTATCTACGTCGCGTCGCATGGAATTCGTAACGTGAAAGTAAACTAGCAAAAATACCACATAATGTTTATTTTTACGCAAAGCTCAACCTTGGCTAACGTATCTCGGAATTGTTTGTCTGTTTTCCTCAACGATTACGACTTATTACGCATATTTTTCACGTGATCGAAAACATATTGACGCGTAATTTAGTTTGTTAGCTGGTTTTTTGAAATGTGTGCTAATCGTAATTAGCGCGATGGTTTGGAGGCAATCTTGACCTATGTCAAGGATCCACGCGCTATGTTGGTTCGCAAAAAATAAACTACACGTCCGTTCACTTTCGCACCAACTGTACCGGTTGTAACAATACTGTATCAGTAAACAGTAAAGAGTGGTGGTAGATTGCCGCCATTCTCTGCTTGTTGTTTATTAACTAACCGTCAGGGTCATCGTTATGTGCGTAGCTACTAGCTACAAGCCATTAGCCACTAGCTACGCTTACTTTGTGTTCTACTACGATCCTCATGGTTAACACTCGTCGAGCGTCGAGCGTCTAAATATTTTCTGTAATAATTATTAAAATTATCTTTATCGCTTTTATCCATAGATATACATAAGATATCGCATGATGGCTAAATGCATAATTAGTTCAAGTGGCTCAAAGTGGCCAAAAACATCAGTTACCTGTCAAACATTATACTGTAAACATCTCTCTTCATATTTTCAGTTATATTTCACAGTAAAATGGGTAAATGCATTGTTACTACATGTCATATAGACTCAAACATACACTCAAATACATCTAGACTCAGTTTTTACCAAAGACTACTTCTTTAACATGTTTCAAATATTATTACGTTTCAATCACTAAAGTATTGTCAAAACCACTCTCAGAGGTCACTAGAAATGTATTTAGAGAGAGAAACACACTTATGCCTACTTTTATATATATAAAAGTGCAACAATACGGGTTTACACGAAATCGACATGAATTATTTATATTCAATGCGATATCTAATGATTATATCTATCAAGCTTGCTTTTAAGTCAAACATTATTTGTTTTGAAATTTTCCTCTTCTAATCATTGACGTTATAATTTTTGTTATGCTTGGAATTTGATTATGAATGTTGATACATTTTATATATTTATTTATTTATTTTACGCCCCAAGGAGCTTTTGTACGAGGGTTATTTTAAAAACAACAACGTGTTATTTTCTGTCGGTGATCTCAACTATTACTAGTAACACAGATCACCGACATAATAATCAGTATATACCTTACAATACAGGAAATCAGAGTAAACCTGGATCAAAACGATCGATCTGGATTTTTTTAATATTATTCCCGATGTCACAGTCGTAAAAACTGATCAAATCAATTTAATTTTGATTTGAACTAATGACCACGGTATTTGTAGCCACGCGTCTTAACGCATTAATAAATATTTTTGTTGATACATATTATATAATTAAAAAAAAAATGCATGAGCTTTGGTATTCTATTTTGGGATGTTTGTTCTTTCCATATTTTACTTTTAATCAAACGAATATTATTTTGCATAAATGTAATAATTGCACTAACGTCAATAGTAGAACGTACTTGAAAACCCACCTGTTTACACGGTGGTGAATGAAATGATCGCAAATTCTGTTCAAACATTGCCGTCGTTTATCCTCCAGAATAGTCCACATTGATGTTAAATTGTGTTATCACATTCTAAAAAATACAAACAGAATGGCGGTGGGCGACGAGGGCCTTCAATAAATCACGAGGGATTGCGTAATATGTGCGTTGCCCTGAATCTATACATTGACTTTTATCTGTATTTTTTGTCTATAATACGATTGGATACATATTATGTTGAATATGTTCGAAATGCCGTCTATTCCTCGATGATAAACTAATTGAAAGAATGAGTGTTGGGCAATGTGAATATGATGAAGAGTACCAACAAAATGGCCCTGATGTGACGCATGATAGATGTTTATATCGAGATACACGTGACGTACAAGGATGACGTTTGACTAGTATTAATAAAAGTAGCTAAAGGACCAATGTGCAGGGTAACTGTGTCACTGGGTCACGACCTGCCCTATATAACATTACTAACCGTGAATCGCTGGAAGTCGATATTCTCAACCCTGGCGTAAATTATACAACTGATTACAAACTTCATGCGTAATACTTGCATACGATCGGTACACGTGATTCGTTTTTCCTTGTGTGATAATATTCATGTTTATTGCGAGTCGTTAACTGTGACCACAAATTGGTTAAGACGAAAGGAATTCTCACATCTACAAACTATTACGGCTTATCGTATAAATGCGACGATTTTTATTATGCCAATGTAATGTCGTCTTATCTGGGATACTTGGCAATCCGCAACATGATATTGAAGCCAGTCACGTTTATGTTGAACTAACCTTGGAGTTTTAAGTGTTTCACGTGTTATTTGCAATACGCTGCAGCTGCAATTCTAACAGAAAGAAAATCGATTGTATGTAATTTTAATGGAAAATCACCGATAGTTTTAATAGGCGCACGCGTACATAATTATCACCGGGGAAAAACGTGATCATTAAATATTTAACTCGAATTAAATATAAAACACCTAATACATAGATATAAACATAAGATATCGCACGAGTGGCTAAATGGGTGTTTAGTTCAAGTGGCCAAAAACATCAGTTGCTTGGCAAACATTATACTGTAAATATCGTTATATTTCACAGTAAAATGGGTAAATGCATTGTTACTACATGTCATATGGACTCAAACATACACTCAAATACATCTAGGCTCACTTTTTACCGCTAAGTACTTCTTTAGGATGAAAAATGAATCTTGAAATGTGTTGAATGAAGGAGACAGGACAGCCTTTATCGAATAGGAGAGAAGAGTGCAATAATACACGGGCTTCACGAATAATGTTCATAACTATGACCTAGTGCAAGATATATTTTTAGATTGTTAGTATTTGAGTATCTGCTAAATGCTATTATTAGCATTGCGATTGAACACGTGAAAGATGCTGGCATAAGAGCAGATCGCATGTCACCTCGCTACAGAGTAACCAAACTGTATTGTAATGTACTGATCCTTCGTAGTTTTCCTAGTAATTGTTGCATCGTGTCAATGAATATGAATAGAAAATTGCGCGATAAGTCGTTACACGTGCGGTAGGGTGACACTGCGTCGTGGGTTCAGTTAATATAATTGAAATGAAAACAAGTATGTACATAATATATAATGAGTTGAGTGAGTATTATATGAATGTGTGGTAATATTGCGAGAATGTGTAATTGGTAGAGCAAATAGAGTGAGTTGAATGTTGCCGAGTTCGAGCGATAGGAGGAGTCATGTGCAATACAGAACATTATAAGCAAGCCGGCCGGCAAAACACAACCGGCTCTCGACCAGCACACTCGTCTCTTTACATTTATTAATTATATATATACACAGTACCGGTCGATAAGTGAGTATAACCATACATTATCATCTATCTGATCACTTTTAATTCATCAATCACAGCTTTACGCACCGCTCGATACGGTTCGTCCTTCAACGCACATAAACCACGAGACACGACAAATAAATGTGTTTATAAAATGCGCAACACTCTCGGCCGTGCTATTTTTTATTATCAAAGAAGCTTTGTGACGTAGTGACAAGAGTGCCGGTAAACAAGAACCGAAGCGATACTCAATTATCGTGTTTTTGAACGTCATCCCGCTAAACTTGTTTCGGTTTCTATTCCACATCGTCAACGGTGGTAGCTTAGTTTGTTCTGTTTGCGTAACTCTCGAACTTAAGTTATCGGCGGGGTTGAATAATTAATTTGAGGCTGCGAAAAGTTCGAAGAGGGCGCAGGTTGAACGCTTTTATAGGTCACCGCACGGCGAGACGGCGGTCAGGGGTCACTGTACACAAGGTCATATAGACACCCTTTTCACGTTTATTAATGTCTTATACATATTAATATTATGTAATCATCGTGATTGCTTACAGTTAATACAGGGTGATTAATATTGTTTTTGTTTTCGTTACAGTTCTCGCAAGAGACGGCCATCTAGTTCTGGAGATAGTGACATGAAAGACGACATGATGGACGAGTGCAACGCCGCTCTAGTCCTGATGTCACTCAGCTGCTCGCCACATTCACCCAGAGGAGGTAAGCTTATCTATGATTTATCTCATTTCGTTATCGGTTTCCTTATTGAATTGCATTGTTGTGGGGAATTTGGAAGGCATCGTATAGTTGCGGTAACATCTGCCGGTGATAAGATAACAGAGTCTGTTCATGATGTTGGCGAACATCCTCGGCAGGTCCACGTCCGATAACGACGCAATCAACTTTAGGAAATATTGTAGAAAACATGTGTTTTGAAAGAGTCATTGAAAAGCGGGTCAAACACCCCATGGCAATGAATAGGACGACTCGTAGACGTCACTCGGCAGGTCGTTGTTTCAGTCGATAATCGAAGGACGACTCTTATAATTAGAATATCTCTCTTGAACAAGATTTAAATTAGTGTATTAATTAAATGTTTTTATGTAACAGGTGCGTGGGGCGGCAGATCGTCGGCGTCTCCCGGAGGCTCCAGCAGCGGGTCCTGGCGCTCCGGCACCCCTTCACCCCCACTGGGCGGCTCCCCAGGCAGTTGGCCAGCCTCCCTTAGTGACGAAGGCATAGGCTTAGACTACTGCGATAGAGACGAATTACCCAAGAAGAAAAAGGTCAGACGATTTTTTTTCAATGTACTATTTTTAATGTTCCACTACTTCTTGATTTTATGTGCAAATATTATATAGAAATGTCGTCAATACTCAATAAGCTGTTAAGTGATCTGTTCAATTGACCGCTCATGCCTATTGGACGCAATTGTTGTCAAATATTATTTAATATACAAGTGTGTGTTAAAAAGATAATGAGAAGTATTATAACAAAGACATGTAGACATGTCAGTTCTGTTATCATCGTTTTGTTCTTTGCCTTAGATATATTATCACTGTCATACTTTAGTCATTATAATTATTTGTGGCCAGCAGCACCACGTCCAAATGACTTTTATGATAAAGCCGGTCGTGTACCTGATGCCTGATATACAATATTTTTACTCTCCACATCATTCATTACCCTCTAGTATTTTTTTTTGTTATTGCAGCTCGTAAATATATCAATATTGTATTTATTTAAATTAAAATACAGTATCACCTGTAGTATGAAGATTATAATGACATATGAAAAGAAATATTTACAGAATTCTCATAATCACAGCTTTTCTATTTGGTAATCAATCTCAAATAACCCACAAAATTCATCCCTCTATTTTAGATAAGTCTTATTTCAGCTACTATTTTACCCATGCTTAATTTTTTTCATCTTAATATAATCCGTATATTGTATGGTTTTTCTTGTAATCCTACCCTTTTGTCAAATCATCATACAGTATTTATTGATTTATTTACCTTCATTTATTTATACCTCTTATCATACTTAATCTCAAACCATAGATATAAACATAAGATATCGCATGAGTGGCTAGATGCGTGTTTAGTTCAAGTGGATCAAGTGGCAAAAAACATAAGTTACCTGGCAAAAATTATACTGTAAACATCTCTCTTCATATCTTCAGTTATATTTCACAGTAAAATGGATAAATGCATTGTTACTACATGTCATATGGACTCAAACATACACTCAAATACATCTAGGCTCAGTTTTTACCGCAGAGAACTTTTTTAAGATGTTTAAAATTATTGCGTTTTAATCACCAAAGTATTGTCACAACCATTCTCAGTGGTCACTAGAAATGTGTAAAGTGAGGGAGACACACCTATGCCTTTATCGAATAGGAGAGAAGAGTGAAACAATACACGAGTTTACACCAAATTGATACGAATTATTTATATGCAATGGGATATCTAATGTTTATATCTATGCGTCAAACACAATGTGCCGGCAATATACTCCCGTAAAAGCCACGGTGTCTTGGCCAAACCTTTACAAGGTATTTTTACAAATATTTGCTGGTAGAGAATGATAATGTAACCGAATATGATTGGTTTACTCGATGAGCACCAAGAAAGGGACGATCCGATCGTAGATAATATGAATAGATTAGAAATATGCAGTGATGAGTGAGTTTAGTTGCGAGATGACATTTGAGTAACCTTTGTAAGTGTTCCGGCCGGCATCAGTTAAGTCTTGTGACCCGAATAGTTGACCATGTTACACAACTGTTGCTGCCACTGCCATACTGTGCTATTACTGGACATCATCTCTACCGCCTGCCAACCGACCTGTGAAGATCCCATGGCGGTGTGGATATTATTCAGTGATGTCAGTGCGAAAAAACAGTGTATCGGTAGTTGTGATAATAGACGCGTGGTTGTGTAGCAGCGCCGAGTTGGCTGGCAAGGCGACCTGACCTTGCTCACATTATATTTTTGCATTGCATTGGACACTTGTTCACGCTTATGTCATTACTCTGCATCACATACACTACCTATAACAATATTATATTATTTAAAGACGATTCAACTTGATTTGAAAGTGCGTCTAGTCCATACATATAAACATAAGATATCGCATGAGTGGCTAAATGCGTGGTTAGTTCAAGTACACCAAGTGGCCAAAAACATCAGTTACCTGGCAAAAATTATACTGTAAACATCTCTCTTCATATCTTCAGTTATATTTCACATTAAAATGGGTAAATGCATTGTTACTACATGTCATATGGACTCAAACATACATTCAAATACATCTAGGCTCAGTTTTTACCAAAGACCACTTCTTTAACATTTTTAAAATATTATTGCGGTTTAATCGCGAAAGTATTGTAATAACCACTCTCGGAGATCACTAGAAATGTGTTGAGTGAGGGAGACACACTTATGTTTTTATCGAATAGGAGAGAAGAGTAATCTCTAATGTTTATATCTATGGTGAATACGTTATTATATCTCTCCTTGTCTGTTTTTGATCTCACTGATACCACCAATATATTAGCAGGCCATACAACTGGATGCATAAATATCAAGATGGCGGGCCAAGTAGACGAGTCAGAGTGAGATAAAACTAATTGTTTAAGCGTGCTAAATGTCGATTCTCGATAGTGGTGTACATACTTGATTACAGTGTTGCCTCAGTCAAACCTTGATATTTATGCAATGCGATATGTAATGTTTATATCTATTGTATTTCCATCTTTAGGACTAATGTACTGTCGCCATGCAATTTTTCTTGTAGATCCCTTGTGTGTTTTGTGATATTAACTTTTTTTTAATTGATCAATTCCACTTGAAAATCCTACATGCTGGAAAAACATCACAGTAAATTAATGATTTTCTAGTTTTTCCACATCCAGTTGGAAAAATAGAATCCTTTTATGTGGCTCTATGAGTAACTTGAGTTAGATGTATTAATTTAATTAATAACCTTGTAAGATTCAGTGCATGATGGGCGTCGTGTTGACATTTAAATTTATAAAATATACCAGCAGTTACCGAGACTTTGTTATAGGATGCTTTTAAAGGTAAATGATTGATATGGTAAGCAAAGTAGCCACATATACATAAATGCCGGCTTAGTGTTGCTATGCGCAAAATATCACCGCACCGTTCCTATGACGTAACAAGTATTCAAACATTATAGTATGTACTTTATCCTTGCAATGGTGACTATCCCCAAACCACCGTTGCTTTAGACTAATCGCTAAAGCGTTGCTATATATAACAGTGGTGTAATAATTATGTAGCTACAAAAGCGACCTTGTAGCACTAGCAGGGTTGTGGTCAAGGTCTTCAGTTCCACTACGCCACTATTATATGTGTTGGTTTCAGTGGGACCTAGATCACATTTAGCGTTGAACTCAAATCGTCGACACCTGTCTTGTCTTCCCATTTCAACTATTGTCGATGTGTTGGCATATTTCCCTGTTCACACAAGTGGACGATTTGAATAATGATCATACGTGTGACTTATGCATGACAAATGAAAATCTCATCCAAAATGTTTTCTAACAGTTAAACATCAATACAATTTTTAATTATTTTTTGACCGCGAGGTTCCCCCTCGATCTGGGTCATGGCTTCTTTGACATCAGCAGTAAAACGCGTGATAATGGGGAATAATTAATTAGTGCGGTTGGTTTCCCAGATCAACCACACACTGGTGACCAATGCGTCTCCTAGTTTGCCAAAAAAAAAATCCGCGCTGTATTTTTTTATTTTTTATTTAGCACTTAAATAAATAAATAAATACCGTGACCCTATTGGCGGGAGTCCCTTTATAAGGGGTTGGCCAGGCCACCTTGGCCTTTACGGTAGAATATAGTAGAGATGGTTTCCCAGGCCACCACACAGCAATGAGTACTTAAGATCTAGTTTGCTAAGCTAGATCTACCAAGTGACTCCGGTGCCGTGAATCGAACCCGGGAGTCTTCACTCACGAATCCGTTACACTAACCACTGGGCCACAAGGCGGCTCAAATTTTAATTTAGTAATACAATTTAAATTAGTTAATAAAATTTAGCACTTTTTCACAAAAAAACAATTTTAACGATAGTGCGGAAATATTTTCCATTATATCGCTGCAATTATAGTTAAAAATTTATATTGTTTTTCACTTTGATTCAAGGATATGTTATTTACAAACTTCATATATTGATTCATTTTTCACCGTATACGTTCGAAGTTCAATGTTACACGATATCGTAAATGATTAATAGTATTAAACAAATTGAATATAAATCACTTAATAGAATATTCTACGAATAGTGTCAGGCATATTTTCAATTTTCCGGTTACTCGTTGACTACTTCGTGTGTGTGATTGTGAGACTGTATTTGTGTTTTATTTATATATATATATATATATATATATATATATATATATATATATATATATATATATATATATATATATATATATATATATGTAGTATAATGTAGTTGTGACCTTCCCGCCCATATCGACATAAATGCAACCTTGTTAATCTATGCACCTATAAAATCACTAAGTACTCTGTAAATAAAATATAAGGACATCCATTGCTATGACCGTGGGTGTCTGTGTGTATAAAGTAGGAATGGTAGTCTAATACTCGAGACGGCGTGTTTAAAATCAATATTTCTTAGTGACACCAGTAAAGTATAGTTTATGTGATTGTAAATCTTGTGTCTCCTGCTCTATTTGCCATGACCTCGCACTTCCAGTACATCTATAATCATTATATAATATCGTCATCATGCTGAATGATTATGCACGTTCTGGTGTTGCATTTGACAACACCACTCCCCCACAGTCCTAATATAATATCAGCGTACCTATTTATCGATTTTCAGTATGACTGGTTTTCAGTTCTCGCTATGTGTTTCCATTTTCACAGAATAGTACAATGGTTCGGTCTTTAGAGGGTATGTGAGTCATGTACACAATGGTTTCACCTTTACAGTGCTGGTGTTGGAAATCTTGTCGTGGACTGTTAAGGTGCATTTTGTGACCCGCTGACACCTTATACACGTACATTTGAAAATCAATACTTGAACAAAGAAAGTAGAATCCAACTCTTTTGATAGACAGCATCAGGTTATGCTTAAACTTACGACTGTGCATCTTCGGGGTTTCTTTGCAAAAAGAACTCCACATAACGTGGGGCTTCTCAGCAACGATCCTCACCTGTCTAACTATGATCGAATGTAATTATAAGTAAACGGAAACGGTAAGCAAGAGACTTTAAACAGTAGAACTGCCAAGTTTCAGCTTATTGATCAAACAAACAAAGTGACATTTACTTGTTACATGTATATACATATTCCGGACACAGCGGGACATAATTGATGTCTTTCAGACTAAAATCGTGTCCGTTTCTGTATCCGGCTTTGTTTTGCGGTTTTCTTACATTTCACTAATACAACGCTGTTTTTGTTCCAGGTAGGTCAAACACCATATCGAGTCTCCGGATCATCAATTTAAGGTATTTATGATTGGTCTTTAGTAATTTGTTATGGCGCGTAGCACATACACAAATATGGACAGTGATTTATGTGTTTTAAGACGGTTCGTGCGTCTGTCGAATGACTTTTTCCCTCTTGTTACAAAACACGTACAGCGAGAGAGAAAGCACCTCATACTAAGTAGCGAGTGAAGTATAATAGCGAAAGAATCCTGCATATGTGTCGGTCGAGGAAGGTAACAGCACGAGCAGGTTATTTATCGATGTGCATGTCTACTGAGAGTTTCATGTTAAGCCATCGAATAACCGGTGCGTTTGGATTCCTGTCATGCAACAATGGATACTTGCAATAGGAGAAAGCTATTGCCTCTGTCTCTGGCCATCCTAATTGTACTATCGTTAAATACCATCAATGCACCAAACCTAGCAATAACCACATGCAGTTAGTTCCTCGATGATGTATTTCAATTTGAATCTGTTCGGTTCCAATACCAAAATCGATACGTATTCAAATGTCGTGATCGTGGAGCCAGAAATTGCATCACGCCTGTCTTTTTGGACGTATTGTAACGGTGTTCATGAAGTTTTTATCCAGTTGATGTGTTCTCCCGTATTTTTACTGTTTTATTGCCTATTCGCATACACTCCATACCGAAGTTGACATTTCTGGCCCACGCCAATGGAGTTTCTCTCTTCTTAACGTGTTCACTTTTCCATCGTTGACCTTTGATGCTTCTTGAGTGGTTTCATGAAACCCCAAGTCGTATAGTAAATACACATATAGTTCATATAATGCGACGGGACCTTGAATATAGCTGGTCCACAGCCAGTAATGATGTGGAGTATATTATGAGATACGCTGTATTGCTCATCATTGTATCATTGCACAACTCGGCACTTTGCCCTGCCAATATGAATTCCGGGTGCATTACACACAATAAATTTTATTCTTATTTTTGCTGTCGTAGAACTCTATCAAGGTCGTAATTTCGAGCCAAAAACACATATTTAATATGAATGTGGAAAGTGTTACGTTTCGTTTAAATGCGTAATTAGGCTGCGATCTCCATAGTGCTGACCGTTGACCTACTGATATCATTTTCGCCGTTGTTTTGTCTTTGAGTTGTTCAGTAGTCGATTGGGAAAACCTAACGTATTGTTTAGTTGATTTTAAATGGCATGCATTACTTGTTTCAATATTCCAACACGCGTCGTATTTGTGTCCCTTTGTCTTCTTTCCTGTTTCGGGGTCGTCGTCTCCATTCTCCGACGGATCATGTCTCAACCTGTTCAACTGACTTCCCCATAATCCTTAATAATCACCTCCATAAAAGATGATATCTCCTCCTCGGGAGGCTGGGGTTAGATCCGCTTGCTATTTTTCTCAGTACTCGTATTTGCATAATTGTTTTCAAATGGAAGCGTGACGATCTCGGCGACGGATTTAACATAATCTTTGAAAACGATTTTATTATTTTATTTGTTATCGAATCATGGACAATATTTATGATTCTAGCACGTTTTAAATCGTGCCTGTGGTTTCTTATCATATTCATGAAATGTGGGCTTTATACGTTTGCGTATTTTTTTAGTTGTTATTTTGGTTTTACGGTGTATCGTTGATTTGTAGATAATATTATTTTTCAATATAATGTATCAGTTGCGGTCATAAGTATTGTGTAAAATATAGTTGTTAGATGGCAGAATTGCAAGAGAAGTTGGGCGGTGGAAGGTCAGAGTAGGCGAGCCCTGCGTAGGGCGGTTGCGCAACGGAGTAGACCTTGGGCTTACAACTACTACTTCTGTCTACCTTCTAACCCACCGAACGATACGGTCTTGACCCCATATCCACTGGATTGTACTTTCAGTCACTAATCAACAGATATTTCCTAATATGTCGCTCACTTCTTTATAATAATTGACATTATAAACTAAAATAGTTCGGACGTAGTGCAATTTATTAGGGCTAATTAGGCCAGTACCTAACCTACGGTGCAGAAACATGGGTTATTACCAAGACTGAAGAGGATAGGCTACTTAGGTTCTTAGGAGGATCTTGGGTCCTGTTCAGGAGGCACCGGGACTATTTAGAATTAGACGGAACGATGAGATTTACTCATTATATAAGAGCGTGAACGTAGTGCAGTTCATTAGGGCTTTAACATTAGGTTGGGCCGGACACGTGGAAAGAGCAGGAGGATAGTATCGGAAATACTATCCAGCAAGCCTGTGGGTAAGAGAAGGCAGGGTAGACCTAGGCTAAGGTGGGCGGACGAGTTCTATAAGGTAGTTAGGAGTTTAGGAGTTTAATAACTGGAGGAGCATTAAGTGGAAGATGCTGGTGCGGGAAGCCTTGGTTCTTCACTAAACTGGAGTGCTTATGATGATGATGATGATAAACTAGTTCTTGAAATCAGAACAAAAATATATTCCAAAACAGTGTAAGCTCTGTTATTATCAGTTATCGAGGGAACGATTAGCAGGTGAAAGATGTGTTCAAGCCCTGACACGTATTAATAGTGATAACAAAATACGTAGAAGGTCAAATTTTTGTATGTGTTAGCGTGTAAATAACGCTTTTCCAAACTCGTTTTTCCTGCAGCCAGTCTGTTAGTGACTGGATGTGGAAGAAGGTCGTTTCTATTGAGAGACTGCTTGAAAAGGTCGAAGGGATGACCTCGAGATCGTTGGGCAGAGCCGAATTTTCATCATACACAACCGCGTGATAAATTACGAAAACATACATTGTTAATGAAGGACAATTTATTTGTACACTCTCAATAGCCGGCCGGCAAACATACATTTAATTTATAATAATAGCAACAATGATTAGATTGTAACAGTAGGTAAATAAAGCACTCAAGACTATATTTTGCAAAACATGTAGCAATTTATAATATAAATTATGATGCACATCGTCTGATTTATGATCGTCGTTGAGTTTCCTAGTAGCATCTTCATATTTTGCATTATCTATAACCAAAACACGTGTAGGATGGTTTAAGTTTGGCCGCTGTTTAATGCGTTTTAACAAGTGTTGGGATGCTGTGCCAAAAGCCGATATCGAAGCCAAGTCTATTTTGGGCACCCTGCGATTTGACGTGGTTTCGTTTATTGTTTTATTTAATATCTATCTACATTGTTATTATTATTGTATGTGGCTTTGGTCGTGTATCTAAAAATCCTATTTGAGTTTAGTTGGTCGTTCAGGTCACGGCAGCCTTGTAGTTGACGTCATTATGACAAGACACGTGAGCTAGTCTCTGACACGTGAGTTTACATTATCGTACTTTAGTGTCTTAAGAAATATATTAAAATAGCCGTGAACAAAAAATATGTTCGATGACTTATTAACCATTTGATTGAATTTATATTCAATATTAGCAAGTTAAATTATGTAACCTTTGTTCGCAATGAATCGACGGCACCTTGGACTTTTTAACTATGTTATTGAATAATATGACGAGTTCATCGGTGATGTCACACTAACGTGAGGGCGTTCCTTAGTACATACACGGAAAACCACTTCCTTTACTGACGTCATAGAGTTTCCACGCACAATTCAGGTAATAATATGTGTCATGATGATACTGTATTTGATTGGCATCAAGAGCAATATGACATAGTGAAGCCGGGTCAATTGAAGTCCCACCTTCCTCATCATTACATCATTACCAACTCACTACAAAGTTTTACCTATTCTACCTAAGCAGGTTTAGTAGTAAGACATGACAAGTGATCGCTGCTAAAGTAGATATATACAATTCATGGTCGGTAATGTGTAATTATTTAATACGATCTTAGAGAGGAAGATATCTTGTCCGTAATAGGTGAATACAGTTGTTGTTAGTCCTTAGTTAACGGTAACTTTGTGCGTATTACGGGAACATGTCGACGAACCCGTTAAAACAGAACTTTGCTAGCCACTCTTACTATATAATATTTTATAATAAATAAAGTGGTATTAGTCAATTTGCCGGATTAGTATAGTGATTCGCTCGATCGGATTCACGTCGTGACCCTTCATCACCGTGACCGATCTCATTCAAACCGGCTACGTTTTCATTTATTAGACATTTTCAAAAAACCAACATTTAATCTTATCTGTAGAATTGTTTTCCGTCGGCTAGTGCGTTGATATGTATTCTTTGTTCTGCAAAAGACTCCCATATTGTAACGTGTATGATAAAACAAAGGATAGGCATTGTGTATTCTCATCATGCGGAGTGATCAGCGCGTTGTATACATAGTGGCTTATTGTTTGCCCTTTTGAGCCGCGATACGTTTAATAGAATCAGTTAAGTAGTCGGCCACAGTGAAGTGTTTATATGTATGTTTGGAGCATCACTATCGGCAGTGAGTTGCGGCATAGTTGTGTGAACATTGTAGTGGTAATAGGGAAGAGATCTCACAAGTAGAGCAGAAGAAGATGTAGGTGCACGTGTGCAGGAGCAAGCAATACGCCAAAGTGGGCAGGGTCAATAGCCTTGTGAAGGGGGACTGTGCCCCTTTCCTCGGTGCCTCCTCTCGGCGCCATCATATGCAACAGTCTCCACCTAGACGACGCCGGCCGGCTTCCACACTGACTACTAGTACTACAACTACCACCACCAATCATTCACCATCATCACATCTCCCTGACTATTGCCTAACCAAAAAAAACTACAATCATACTGTCGACTAGGCACCGTGACTAAATTCATAACTAGCGTCAACACTCTGCCGAATTTTCCACTTCATTTTCTTACAGGCTTCCTCCGACAAAATGTACACACAAAAAATATACATATATCGCCTGCTCCAGCGTAGAAAATCGTAAGAGCAAAAAAATATCTGTGTGCTCTTAAGTCTTTATGGAACTGAGCCACATATTGCATGTATGAAACGTCAAAAAAATGTTGATTTTCAATCATTATTTAACCTATTAAGTGGGACTTTTTCGAAATAGTAAAATAGTCCTATTTGACCGGCAACTAATGTAGATTCATCCATTATCTATAACACATTTCATGTCTCTGTCAATAGAAGGTATTTAATCATAAACTGTTATATGTTATAAATAATAATTAAATCGAGTGACACGTGACAGGCAGTGTTACCAGATTGAATGTGTGGCTCAGTTCCATAAAGACTTAAGAGCACAGAGATTTTTTTTTTGCACTTACGATATTATACGCTGGAGCAGGCGATATACCTATAAGCCCACAACCGCGTTAATTAGGGTATTATTGAGAATCCATGGGATATCTTGTTTAGTTGTTGGTTTATAACGGGACCAAAGAGAATGCGTTTATCAGAGTATTGAGTCACTCTTTACCCACAGTGGAGATGTTTTTACGAACATATCAAACGATTCATTTTCTTTGTTCGCCAGTAGTACCTGACTAGGAAGCACCCTTCTACTTTTTCACGAAACTAATGATATGTAGGGGTCGGTGGTTATGTAGTTTAGTCTTCGAAGATATTTACTTATCCACTCTCGTTTCGTGGTGATACGAGTCGGAAGCACTTTCGCCAAAATGACCCCCGTCAGCTTACGCACACTTACGACCCCTTGCACTTTCGATATAAGAATATAACTATGTCCGAAGATAAATAGAGTATTGACCTCGTGTTTAGGGAGTGATGGAAATCTGTACGAAGGGTGTGCCTTGTCACCGGTACCTAGGAATTGAATATTGCGCACAATTTGGCCCCCCGCCGCCCCCTGACACTAACATCACCGAAACCATCACCCCCTTGCAACCGAGGGTCGTCGAACTTACTTACGACCACTGACGATGACGTCACACACGCACTCGCGACTATTGCTCTTGGTCGTTGACTTCATTGATGCTGCAGGGGTGCCTCCATGACTGTGTGACTCCATCACAAATAGAACTGGTGTACGAGATGGACTACGCTTATAAGATACTTCACGACACATTCTCATGATTTAAGTAGAGCACATGCCACTGCCTTCGAACACATGGTCACTTGAGTATGATGTCCTATTCGTGAATCATGTCGTCACACGTGTGAAGAGGAATCTTCAAGATCTGGTTGATTTAAAGTTTCGGTAATATAAAGAGTGTTGCAGTGTTTTGATGTGGTATCTGCGTATAATGGCGTAGTAGTTGCGGACACAGCCACCTGTAGCTGTAGTTGTCGTGATCCACGGTCGATGAACCGGGTTCGCTTCTCGGGGTGTATTCTGGTATTATACCTATTCTATACTACATTCCCCCATCAATGTTACTCGTGCTATTGCTGACGAGGCGTACCCAACATTTTTAAACCCATTGTTGTGACCACCTCTGAGAATTCATCTTTAAAACACCATTTAGATACCACGGTGATTCACACTCCATATTGGGCAGTCAGCCAATATATGTATTATGATACATAATTAAATACATTCTCGGAGGAAACATCCTCCCCTTATTTGGAATAGCTCGTGATTCATCCCCTTGTTAATAATCAACAGGTCGACTCTGAACTTCTTTGTTCGTTAACACATTTTATCTTATTGTTTTATTATCAAATCTGTCTAAATTGTTATCAACGTTTCGATTCTCAATGTGACCTAGATATCGCACAATGCATTGCGATAATTATATAAAAAAATAATAATCTGATTGGTATACTCCAAGAATCATTTAAGTTTAGAGGATGGAAAAACCACGTGAATTGATGAGTTGGCAATACATTTTGCGGCTTAGATTACAATAAAATCTTAAAAACTTTCAAATAAACAGATTATAAGATTATTGTATATGCCATATGCCATTACATCTGTTGCAGGCATAATACAATTCAGGCTTATAAAAGGACACATTGCGGGTTCGCATCTGTAGGATATACACGAGTGGTTTATATAAAATGTATACAATTAGTTATAATTTTTTGTTGAAAGATTCGTCCTTGAAGTTTAGGATCACGGGGATGCAGCCTGCAGGTGTGATGGACCCTGGGAGCTAGTTATCTAAATACATACATACACCCTCTCTTTCTATCAAAACCGTGTATTTTACAATAAAAGATACTGATTTTTAAATATACATCATTCTCATTTATTTCCGGTCGTTGTGAAATAAATGAAGCGTATGTATAGCGAGACTTGTGTAACTCTGATAATAAATAGACCGAATGCGTGTTGTCCGAAAAAATGTCGGTATTCGTCTGTCAAGGTGTTCAGAATGCGGCTGTTACTTCATACTATTCAACCTTGATACCGTTGCTCGAACAAACCATCCATATTTAGAAGACATACTAGATATTATTACATATGTAGCTACAATACATTTCAACTACGGCGATAGTGAAGGGAACGGACATTTTTTTGCAAATGTCTACAATTTTCCAGGTCACAATTAATTATATTGACTCAGAAATATTATTACGAACCTATAACATTGTCATAAATATTCCAAAAAGTGTTAAAGAATAATTTGTGTTGCACAAAAGTTGCATTTATAAATGAAATTCGTTTTTCCATGATGTTATTGCGTGATAGTTGGCAGCCCTGTCCTAGAAAACGACCAATTGCAATGATGCCGGCCATGCGTGTGTTGGTGAGAATTTATTGTGCCAGTGAGCGAGAGAGACACAACGAAAACAAAGCTATCCGGCGCCGCGAGAGCGAAAGAGAGAGAAATAGTGACAGAACATTTGCAACTGTATATGTGCGTGCGTGAATAAAAAAAACAACACGCATTTCACCAAATATTATAACACAAAGTAAACTTCATCAATTAGAACACGATTGAATAAAATAAAATATAATAAATATTCGATAGATTGAAGAAATTTTGTTAGTTTGTCATTTAAATTACCCGCCGCAGCAGAAAGGGACAGCAATATAACAGTCGTATCAAAGGCGCTAGAAAGAGAGGCCTTTATGCGATACTCTGTTGCGGGACAAAGACGCAGCGAAAACAAATCGATACTGTGAGCGGCCGACAGAGACGCCATCAAAACAAAGTCAAAATGCCGGTCTTTTGTCCGCAGTTTAACATTTAAAAATGTTAATTAGTGCGGAATGCGTGTCACCACATGATTGACAAATCGTGCACATTGCAGATACGAGTTCCTTTGTTCTCTAATACATGTTATCTTGTATCTGCAGAAGGACATGGAGGCCTGGCTCCGGCTCCCCGTGCTTGGCTTTCATCCTTTTTTCCTTCTTTGTTCGGGTGCTTTTGTACAGTTTATTGACACCGTTGCAATTCGCCTAGAAATAAGTCTTTAATTAAATCACTCACACAACCAATTATTATTCCATAGATATTTTAACGAATAATTAATCAATCACAGAAAAAAAAACAATTGATCTGGAATGTTGTATAATGAAGTGTTATTTCACAATTATTATGGCGCAAGCTATGTAAATAAAATGCACATACATATATCGAGGGTATACTGCTAAATTGCACTAAGTCATATTTTGAGGTATGGGTGCATTTTTATAAGTTTTTTATTATTTTATCTACTGCCAAAAACCCCTAATCGTATCACATTTTTAGTTTCTGTTAGTTAGTTACTTAAAATAGAGATATTTTTTATAATTGCATTATATTTAGATAGATAAATGAAGTCATTGACTTATACCACATTGTAAATTATTCAAATATACATATACCATACATTTATAGTTCTCTCAAGACTTTTTTTACACTAATTCGCCACTATCTCAAAATGATGAAATTTGACTTTGTGCATTTTGGCAGTATACCCTCGATATGTATTAATGAAAAAAATAAACGCCTATTATGTACAGTAGGACTTCGATTATTCGGACTGTTTTGGGACAAACCTACTAGTCGTAAACGTCTACCTTTGACTAACGTAAACCTTTTTACTAAAAAAAAGTCAACTATGGCATTGTTAGAATGGTGTTAATATTCTTTTAAATGAGTTGTTGAAATATTTATTTTGAAGGAAATGCATTGAAGGGCGGAGTGTGGGGATGTGAACTAGCACCTTCATTATTAGAGTAGGAGCATGCGCACTGAAACATCACAACAACCCCTTTGTTTACGTTTTTGACCGGTGCATATTTCGAAACTGAACACATGACAAAGACAATCATGATTTTATTAAATAACGGACTAAAAGGGCGTGGACGATTATCAAACGAGTGCTGAGTAAATCAGGTTTGTTGGCAAATGAGCCGTGGTTTAATGCTCGGACACGATTGATTGAGCATCCTGTTTGTTAGATAGACATTATTTATAATCAACACGTGTGGGATTGTTTTACGCAGTTAGGATGCCATCGCGATATTGCAGTGGGGGTGTGGATCGATACAAGGGTTGCTCCATCCATCGCATCCTGTGAATGATCATCCTAACTGGGTCACACCGGCTCCCTGCATGCAATCCACGTTAATATTACAAATATGTATTCATTAGGCTTCTGCTGAAAACCAATGTAGGCACAAAGAGCAGCAGGATTGAGGGGGTGAAGTGCACCCCTCCGCCCACACTGCTCTGCTTACGTCACAAACCCTGCACCCTATTTACTTCCGCCCCTGACTGCGTAGGCGGTGAACTCATGACGTACTACATTATTACTACGTCACTAGCATATTTGCACACTTCTATAAATAGAATATATGTAGCACACATAATAAACTTGTTATAAACAATTAATTGAATCTCTTAAAAGGTGCATTTGATATGAAAAGTATGTTTTTAGTTGCACATGCGCGGGGCACTCCTTTGTCCGTGGCGGGATAGCTAAAGTGCAATGCGCTTGCTCCGTGGTCTAATTTCACTCTTTTCGGTACATTGCATATTCATAAGTTTTACAAAGCATCGCCCGTGCATTTTTATGATGCCATTAAAATAATATATTTTTATATTTTCACCCCGCAGATCAATCGTATGGTGTTCCAGTGCACTTGGCCTCGTTGTACTCACACCACGAACACACGTTCATCGATAGAAGCACACGTTAGAAATTCACATCTCGGGTGAGTATTCCACATTAATTAATATGAAAATATTAAAAATTATTGTTTTAACGTGTCTATTTGTCAATCCACAGCCCGAAATCAAATAAACCCGAGGAATCTGATCACGAAGAAGAATTCTATTATACAGAACGCGAAGTTCCTCCGCCACCCACTTTGTCCCACAGAGATATGTGCAGACCTCCGCATGAGGATCCTGACTATCAAAGACAGCTGGTTGGCTCTTTTAGGTAATTTACACTTAATTTAATTGCAATAATGTAGTATGAATACAAATTACAATATGTTAGATTGTGGGTATACGAATGATCAAATCAAAAACGCTTATCTAACATTTTTGAAAAAAAAAAATGAGTTAGGAAATACGTTTTACAGAGAGAAGACATTAGATATCGCATTGCTTATAAATAAGTCGTGTAGGCCGTGTATTGTTGCACTCTTCTCTCCAATTCGATAAAGGCATAAGTGTGTCTCCCTCACACAATACATTTCTAGTGATCCCCGAGAGTGGTTGTTACAATACTTTGGCGATTAAACCGCAATAATATTTTAAACATGTTAAAGAAGTGGTCTTTGGTAAAAACTGAGCCTAGATGTATTTGAGTGTATGTTTGAGTCCATATGACATGTAGTAACAATGCATTTACCCATTTTACTGTGAAATATAACTGAAGATATGAAGAGAGATGTTTACAGTATAATGTTTGCCAAGTAACTGGTGTTTTTGGCCACTTGAACTAAGCACGCATCTAGCCACTCATGCGATATCTTATGTTTATATCTATGAATACATCGTAGTCGACATTTCAAATTCGCTTAACTGCAAATGGACCATCAGTGCGCATTGTTTTCCCCCACTCTGTTGTATTTTGACAGCGTGTTGCACATTTTCACACACACACTTCAATTTGCAATTATAAAAAACGTATTATTGTTTACAAATCAACACATTTTGTCAACTCTCATATTATATTGACTGTCCCCGACAGTGATTTTTAATAAACTAACCTCTAAGACGCTTTGTACAAATCAAAACTGCTTAAATGCATGAATTCATTTTTCAAAAAAGCTTAAATACACACTGTGCATGTCAAAATCGCTTAAGTGCATAATAAATATGCATTTTTTTAATTTGTGCCATCTTTTCATTTTTTTTACATTTCCTTGTTTTCTACCACAATAGCTTCCCCTTTATAAAAATATTTTTGAAATAGTTTGAATATCTCAGAATTAGGAAGGTGCGAGATAAGTGTTTTTGATTTTTAACGACACATTGACGAATAATTTTCTTAAACTGTGTTAAAGACACAGACAATCTGCAAAAAGACTTGTCCTCGTCTTGAATTACCACAAAGTTTGGTAGAATTAATTAAATGGTGTATCATCTCGTATGATCGTCTATATTAAATCTGTTTCCATGCACAGATGGACTAAATATTATTTTAATTGTAGACAAGGACTATTATCGACGATACAGACGCATCCCAATGGCTTGAACCTCCTCTCCGCTGGACCCATTACAATTCCTGGAGTTATTCAAACACCCTGGGCCTCCAACTCACCGGTGAGTACACAACCGTATGATCTTACGATATGTAAATGGTGTTAATCAACTTGATATATTTAAATATTGCAGAATTCACCTCAAAAGCACGTGAAGTTGTCCGGAGGTCCCGTGAGTCCAGCTAGGAGGTCAAGAGATAGTAAAAAGTGTCGTAAAGCATACGGCATGGAACGCCGCGATCAATGGTGTACGCAGTGCAAATGGAAGAAAGCTTGCTCCAGGTTCGGAGACTAGCTTATCAGGAGCCGTTAAGCTCACCAACAATACTTTTAGTACAAGTAACAAATCCAAGTGTTCCGATCGACACAATCGTCAAGGTGTCGGTCAAAAGTGCGAACTGAACTAATCGTCCATAATCAATTAATTCTTCCAGAGTTGCGCTCTACGAAAGTATACCGAAGCGAGTATACACACACGATAAATCAAATATTTATACCGGCCAGTGTGTGGAAAGCGAAGTGTTTTGGACAAAGTATAAACAATATTATTGTACAAAGAACGATAAAATATGGATAAATATGCGTAATTGAGTATGTCGTGAGGTGTTTAGTATTTCACACTCCAAAATCAAATCGTATTCGTCTTACGTCCATAATGCTGGTGGGGCATTATTTTGCAAATTTATTTACATAATTTCATAGAACTGTATAAATCTATATATATTGATTATAACGTATAGTTTCTAAGTATAGGTAGGATATAATATATTTACAAACCATTATGCTGTTTCTCCCATCGATGATAGTCCTTGACAAAAAATATACAATCAAAAGGAGAAACAAAATTTTGAATTAAATGATAAGTACTACATTCTAAAACAAAATTTGTATGTCTGAGTATCTCTAATCTGCAATATTGCAAACCAATAGTAGTTTAAGATCTAATAGAAGGAACTGATGATTAAATGGTATAAATATATCTCAGATTAGAGGTATTCGTATTCACATTATTTCAATATTATTTATACAATGTTAGAATACCATAAATATATCAATAGAAAATGGCCATAATTTATTCTTCGAAACTGATTTAATTAATTTATAAAATACTTTCATAATTCAAATCGCTTAATTGAGATTAACATAGGACAATTATTTTACCATTTACTTAATTCTTTATTAATTATTATTGTTAAAATATATCAAAATTACTGAAGTATCTCATATCTTCTTTTACGGATCTCAATATCCAAATATGTTGTTAAACCTCAAAATAGTATTTATGTTTGTGTATGTATATACACATGAAGATACATTTTGTTAACGTATGAAATGATAATAATTGTTAATTCCTGTGCAAATAATAATTTATTAATTGTCATAAAAGTCTGAGTTAAAGTTCACCCTTTTTGGTTAGAAAATCAAATTTCCAAAGTAATAATTTTTGTGTTATCAAAAATCAGTTATACAGAATGCTGCATATCTTTCAAATACCCAAGATGTAAATAAAGTATATATTTATATATATTAAATACAATAATTTTATTCCTGCATAAATTTTATGCATTAAAAACTTGCTTCTAAGAATAGAGTAGAACACCAAAAACTAAAAAACCTAGTGTCTTGAATATTGTGAAATGCTTTGAAGTATAAATATTTATATATATTTACATTACATATTATATTTATCTTTGGACATTCATTAAGAAACATCTCATGTTTCAAAAATGTGCTTCTTTCGCAATAATAATTGAAATGTTTTGTGATGACAAAATATAAAGTGCCGGTAGAATTAACAAATGGGCTAAATATGCAATACATTTAAATATATATATTATAAATACGTAATGTGATGAAAATAATAATTTTAATATACGTGTATCTGTAAAAATATATAATATTGTGTTCGAGTGATAATTTGCATAATGTAGATGTTGTTACATATTCGTCATTAAGTAAGTGAATGTTGTGACATCACTTGTTTCTTTTCTATACTTCTAATATTAATCTTCTCATTCTTGTAATTCAGAATACATTGATACTTTCAAGTGTGCATGTATGACTTATTTATTATGTTATTTAATATATTGGTTGTGTATAGAATTAAGTATGTGACATACGTCCCTTTGTCGAGTACCACTGCTTCTGCCATTGCATCAATCATATCTCGAAAGGGTTACCGACGATTACTCTTTGATCATGTCACACGCTTGATGAATATTTGTCAATATTTAAAAACTAATGTGATACATTTAATAATTACGAATACTATTGAAACAATCAATGAATTGATTAAGATATCAAATCATTTTCATATTTATCAAACGCAATCAAATTTTATTCAAAATAAACTCTATTTTCTGTTTATAATCACATGCAAGGTGCTTAAACGAGGTCGTTTGGGATTTCTTTAGGTGTGTGTACTGTAATAGTAATGATAATATTAAAAGTCTGTTCAATTCAATATATTTTGCATCTTGAAAACTGAGTCGGATGGTATTTTCATAATGTGTAATTTCTCACTCGAATGTGTGATGTCAATCTGATATTCTTTTACTTCAGATTATATTGTCAAACAAAATATTTTTGTATATTAAGTGATAAACATTGATGTCTACTTTAAAAGTAAATCAATGGTTCATTTTTATTTTTACAACTTCATTTTTTTAAGGAAAGATATCACATTTTTTCATAAAATGATTCAAAATCACACAATTCAAAAATAATTTACTGGTTGTTGCATACTTGCAACAATGAAATATTTTTATACCTTTAACTGTGTAAGAGTAAAAGTAATATAAATTAAATAATATAAGATTATTGAGTATCGATAAGAAAATTATGACCATTCAAAATGCTTTTTGTGATTGCTCAAACAGTTCATTTTTTTATTTGTTTCTCGATAATCAATTATGAAATGTTGCTTTGATTTTAATCCTTAAAGTTTTTGTACTCTCATGTAAAAATATATTTTTATTGCCTCGATAACACCAAAACACAAAGTTGATTTTTGTATACTCGTGTTGTGCATGATTCAAATTAGAAAACGATTTAAAAGCCGATACAAATATATTCCAAACTCAATGCAATAATTATATAGCAGTCAGTAATTAGTTTTTTAATCCACTGCAAGGTTTCAATTACTTAATATTTAAATGAGCTGCATGATATGGTTAATATTAATTTATTGTGAATTAAATGTGACAAAGTAGAGGAGACTTCATGATGTGTATCTAATTTTATAATTTTAGAGTAGATCTTAATTAGATTCTAAAACAATGTATGTATATGTGATCTAACATCACACAATTAACAAGATTTTATTTCTGATATTTTTACAGACTTTGTATCCATTCAAGTGCAATGGTGCAACTGTATTTTGTCAAAATAGTACTCGACTTGCTAAACTCGGAACCACACATTGCAATAAAGAATATTAAAAAAATAAACATCTTAACGAAGAATGTGTTGTTGAACAGTATTTAAAAGACAAAATGATGATAAAGTACAAAATATTGAGTCTTTACATAGTCTATATTTGATCTCATGTTTATGATATAGTTATTAATATCAATAAATAGTTTTTTTTTCATTGAATTCAGCCGCTATTCTGAAATTTAAATTGATCTGAAAAATATCAGGAAATTATACTCATTAATTGTAAACGTTTTGCTTGTATTTTTAATTGTTATTTGTATTTTCAATATTTTAATACCATTTCATATATTTTAATTCATGTAAAGTTACCATACATCGGCCATTTATCGAAGTGTGCCTATAAATGTACATTTGTTCTTATATACAATTATTTAAGGAATTTGCTCACATCAAGTTTTCTTTTATTAAAACTGAGACCTCATAGATAATGTTTTATGTTCTCAATGAATTTTAGTTTTTTTTACAGAATATCTTTGTAATTATTAAATTTAGTTAGACATTTATGTATTTATTATTGATAGATTTCTGTCTTATTTATTTTACCTTTGGAACAAAAGATGCATATACATATAAATTTGTACTAGCTATTAAGAATATTATGAAATATAATGTTTACATATTTATTTATCAATATTAAAAATGTTTTGTCTGTGGTTATTCGTTAAATGTGTGTGTTAAGTTTGAATTACAAATTTGGTTCATGATTTCTATAAAGTATGGATAAGAGACTTGATGTAGTTGTAATTTTTCATCGTACAAGTGTTAAGGATAAAGATATGTGTTGCGAGATTTGGTTGGATATTAATATTATAATGTATATTTATTAAATATAATACTGAATTATATATAGATTTATATTGAGAAAAGAAATAAGAAAACATTATTATTATTATTATTATGATTATTATTATACACCTGTGTGAAAAAAATAATTTGAAGCATATATTATATACACGAAATATATCCGTTTAGATTTGAACATATTTTGACTTTTATTTATATACTTAGCAATGAAAAAAATAATTATACCTACAGTTAAAGATTAGAAAAGTGATAAGAGGACTTACCGAAAAAGTGTTTGGGTGAGTATAATTGTTGAGGACTGTAAAAAGAAATTATACATAATTTTTTATCAAGGGATTAAGGTATTTTCAATTTTCAATGAGAACCTTAAACATTGTTGCTGGTCATATAATATTTTTGGTCTCTCGAAATGGAACCCCGGCATAAAACATCGTTCACCTGTATTTTTCTTTCAATTATTATAACCATTAGCTAATAAAAACTAAACTATACTTGCAATAGTTTAAGAAAAATCATCAGTGCACTAGTTGTAGATATCAGTTTATATGATATTATGATAGAAGTCAGTTTATAAAATTTTTAAGGATTTCTTATTTGTTTACACAGATTAGAGAGAATGGCTCCTTTGAGGAATGTTATGAAAATTATTTTATATTTGTAAAAGATGTGCTAATAAATTCCAAATAAAATTTATCAGTTTCTCGATGCACACATCTAAATTAGACATATTTTAATGAAAGTAAGATTAAAAATCTTTTAATATAAAAAACAAGAAAAATTTTAAACCAATTTTATTAATAATTAATAAATAAAATATAAAATATGTAACACAATATCATTAATTAGATACAATTCACATTATCTATTTTAAAAAAATCTTATAATAAAATATTTGCAAATATAAAAAAAATTATGTGTTAGAATGTACAACATTCACTAGAGAAGCACCTTGTCGTTTCTTCTTCCTATCACATTTTGGACACAGATCAGAAGAATTTAAACAGTTTATATGAAATACGCTGCAGCAAACATTACAACGGAATGTTGATTCTATATCGAATGGGTATAGAATTTTAGGGTTGTGACAGACTTCACAGATGAAACCTTTTTGAGAGCAGAGCCAACAATCACTTACATGATTCTGAGCAAAACTTACTACCTTTTGAAGCTGACACGCAAAAGATCCATTTGCTATTTGAGCCAAATCTGATATGGAGTACACATGGACCTTTTCATATAAATATTCCCGGGGCCATACACGTTTTTGTAAATCTTTTATGACTGGTTCACGACAAGAGAACAAGTAATTTTTTAGGAAGTTTAATTTGATTCGTAAAATTAGAAGTTTCATCATTTCATCCACTCCTTCGTAAATTAAAGGATTCATTTTTTTCATGTTTAATAGAGGGTGATGTTGGAATTCTAATAGAAATTCAGCAGATTTTTTTGATACTGTGTATCTCTTGAAGTCCCAGTTATGGATTACTTTTGCCGGTATCATGAATACATCTGGGTGAATACAGTTTTCACAATAATACCTTCCGGTATAATGACAGACTCTAGCATCCGATGCACCCTTTCCAACTGTTCTAAGCATGTTTGTACAAATTTCACATTGATAAAATTGGGAATCTAATCCCTGCTCTCTAGATATTTTACTCAACATTCCTCTCATATAACTCAATTCTTCAGAATTAAAAAACAATGTTGATTCAGAAGATACCATTTCAAAGCCTAGTCCTGTAGCCATGGGATCATTTTGATCTTCCTCATTTGATTTAACGGTTTCATTTTCTGTAACTGGCTCCTCACTGACAATCTTTAGCTCTTCTCTTAATTCTCTTATCAATTCGGTGTGTACAGCTTCATGTTCGATGTCGAATTCTAATAAAGATAATGAACTTCTTGAATTAATTGACTGATTTTCAAATTCTTCTGAGCAAATATCTTCATCATTAAAAAAATCAACATCTTCTTCAGGTTTTTGTTGTTCACTTTCAGGGATAACATTGTGCGATTTTTTTTCATCTTTTTCATGAATTTCACATTCATTATTTTCCAAAGTTGTTGTCTTCAAGTCTTTGATAATATCAGTTTCAAAATTGTTTGAATTATTATCATCTTCTCGGGGAGCTGCTACATTTGAAATAATGTAATTTAAAGCTTCGTCTTGATCCATTGCTAACATTCTACCGAGGCCCAAAAGATCAGGGTCGAGATCCGGAGCACAAGGTGGCACAGGAATAGGTGATTCTCCCGCTTCAAGTGCACTTGCTACATCGAAGGCTGGAGCTACACCACGAAAAGTCGAGCTAGTGGAACAAATCCCTGCCAAAACTAATGCTTCTTCTGTCCAACTATTTAAAAGGCTTGAATTGATTGCTAATTCAAATGAAACACAGGATTCTAAACCATCCAGAAGACGACGGCCTACATCGAGGAGTTCAGTATCCATTAGCATTGCTGATTTCCGATAGAAAGGTTTCGCTGTAGATTGATCTCTACATAGAGAGCTAAGATGGGATGAAACAAGACCTTCATTTAGAGCTAATCTGATCCAAGCTCTGCAAAGACCAACATCATTTTTTATCTGTCCGAGGCTGTTTAATGTTTTGACAGTATCCCTGTGAGACAAAACTAATGCACAAGGCCAGAAAGATGGATCCGGTCTCTTATTAGACTCACTGAATACCATCCTGGCCTTGGACATGAACGAGTCCTTAAGTCCATGTAAGAATAGTGCTTCTAAGGCAGTACATAGTGCTCCTTCCTCATCTCCCGTGTCGGTATAAGTCCCGCCCACTTCTGTCCTGGCTCCGAACTGTAATGCCTTCACGCACTCTGACAGGTTATCAATGATACTCTTCTTGAGGGCGGAGTCAGCGCCCTTGAACAAGGAATTCATCGCGAAGCAAGACTGTTTACAATTGACATTTTGACGTTTAGAATGACATCTGATATAATATTTATGGTTGTTATAAATTCCACATATTTTGTATTTCTACGAAAACGTAATATACTATACAATATGATTAGTAAATAGAATATTTCTCATAAATAAATGAATATACATATTATGAAATCAAGTATTAAAAGGAAAAAAAAACTTGTATAATTTATATTTATGAAGTCAACAAAAATGAATGTCACAGTCGTAGCTTGAGGTCGTTTGTTTTGTGCTGTCTTCTTGACGTTGAAATTTTCGGTTGACATTGTTGTTTTCGTATTTATTGTTTTATTACAAGAACTGGAAATTAAGCATTCAGGTTAACTATTATAATTAGTTTTAAAAGATTATAACAATATGGTTTTAGTTTTTCTGTGTTATGTATAATATTTACAGGTTATATTATATACCCAATGATATTGTCCTCATAATTTAGGCATATTATTTTGAATAAAATAGATTAGAGAATCAGTAAAGTACCAGTTGGTATTACACTTTACTTCCTGCTCTACTTTTAGTTTTCATATTTTCGGGTTTCTACGAGTTGAGTTGTTCTTAGAACTTTACTCGTCTGTTTACGACATCTGTGTAAATCAGAAACAATACGAAAAAAAATTACCTTTAATTTTATGTTAACTAAACATTTATTTAAACTGATAGGTGCGGTAGTTTTCCAGTTTGAATTAGCCGGCATTCTACTGTATGCCACAAATATATTTTTATTATTATAGCGTTGTGTATTCTATTTATACGTACTTTTTAAATTACAGAAGCGCTGAAGTAATCCAAAAAGAGAAGATAAAAAGAGAGATATTCATAATGGCTGACACTACCAATAAAGTTCCGAATGAACTGACTGAAGAACAGAAAAAGTTTCTTGAACAGTGTGAAATTGACTTTGCTGATCGATACACGGATAAAGATGAAGATTTTTTAAAAGAGACTGAAATCACTAAAAGTCCACCTATTATAGAGTTTCATAATCAACATCATAATCACAATCGAGGATACAACGATAGACGTAATCATAAAAGAAATCAACACAGAAGTTATGATAGATACTGAACAATTATTACTATCAATGGGTTTTGACTTTTTAATAATAAGTATTAAATAACATATATTGTACTAATGTTTTTTATCGTAATAAAATATAACTTTACAAACTGTATTTCATTATTAGAATTATTAATATACTTATAAAATGTGGTATCTTTTTAAAATTGCGCTATCATTACTTTGTTGTTTATTTAGCGCTTAAGATAAACTTTGGCTCTAGAATATATTAAATATACTTAAATGTTTTTAGTTTTGTTTTTAATAAAAATAAAATATATTTTACTAAAATTAATATTTAAATCTGCTGTTATAAAAGAAAACTACTATTTCCTAGAATACTATACAATTTGCATATAATTGCACAACCTTCTGGCCGTTTATTAAAAAAAACAAGCATTTAGGCTTATGGTGTTTTTACTTCTTTAGTAATAGTAGAAATAAAAAAAAATAGTATATTTGGAAATACATTACACAACCGATATTTATGAATGTTGAATTTCATGATTACGTGTTGACAGATGTGTCATTGAAAGGTCAAACTTTGCGGTGTTCAGTCATATAATATCAGATTATTTCAAGTACGCTTTTATTAATTTTAAGTATCTAAACTATTTATTCAAAAATATTTTTTTCAGCAGAAAATGTCCGTCTTCAGCGAAGTTGAACAAGGACCGCCAATCGAGGTGTTCGCCCTTATGAAAGCTTTTGCTGATGATACGTTCCCCCAAAAAGTAAATTTAGGAGCTGGCGGTAATTTAAATATATTTTTTAATATAAATATTCAAAGAATGACATTTAATTCTCCTGATTATATAATTTTAAAACCAATTTGCTCGATTCAGTATTCCATTTTTGTTTTTATAGTTTACAGAGATAATGACGCTAAACCTTGGGTATTGCCTGTTGTTCGTAAAACTGAGAAAATTATGTCTGAAGATCCCACGTTGAACCATGAATATCTTCCAATTTTAGGTAAACTATATGTAAATGTTGATAAAAAATTATATATATATATATATATATCGTGACGCACTACTCCCTTTCGGGGTTGGCCCGGTCTGTTGCTGCACTCAGATTTATAAATTTACGATCTTTCTCCATTCACTCCTGTCCTTGCATATCTCCCTTGCTTCCTCTAGATTCATTATTCTAGTCATACATCTTCTTTTATTCTTGGTGCTCCTAACTGCTTTCTTCTTAAGAGCAGCACCAACCACATCCATCCACGTCTTCTTCGGTCTTCCTTTTCCTCTCTTTCCGCTAATCTCGCCCACATAAATCACCTTAGTCAGTCTTTCATCACTCATTCTCTCGACATGTCCAAACCATCGCAGAAGGTTCTTCTCCTGAAGTTGTAACATGGATTCCTTTACTCCACATTCATTCCTCACTTCTTCATTTCTCACTCTATCATATCTGGTCTTTCCACACATGCTGCGTAAGTAATCCATGTCAACCGCGTTGATTCTGCTCTCATGCTTCGCCTGACATACCCATGATTCCGATCCATACAGCATTGTTGGGGCCAACACTGCCCGGCGAATCGTGAGTTTCGCCTTCTTTGACAGAAAGTCACTCCTCACCAGAAATTTTGTCCCCCCCAACACTCTTCTTCCTGCACACACTCTTCTCTCGATTTCGCAATCGATACTACCATCCCTTGAAAAGGCTCTCCCCAGATACACAAAATCCTTCACACACTCGATCGTTTCTCCATTAATCTTAAAATCCATTTCAATACTTGTACATTCCCTTTCAAAAACAACTGCTTTCGTCTTACTTGCATTCACTGCTAGACTCATAGCCGAGGTACTCTCATATAGCCGGTCTAGAGTTTTTTGGAGCTCTTCGGCACTCTCTGCTATGAGAACTGCATCATCCGCGTACATTAATATTTTTACATTCGCTCCTCCTATTTTTACTCCTTTCACACCCTCGCAGACTGCCCTCATACACTTATCAAAGAAAATGTTGACAAGACAGGGTGACATTACACATCCCTGTCTAACTCCCATTCGCACAGGAAAACTGCCACTCACTTTATCGCTCACTCTCACTTGTGCTTGAGAATCTACGTACAAGGCTTGAATTGCCTGTAGTAATTTGCCTCTGACTCCGTATTCACTAAGCACCTGCCACAAAAGGGATCTATCCACTCTGTCATACGCCTTTTCTAAGTCTACAAAAGCGCAGTATAGACTTTTATTAACACTCATACTTTTCTCGATCATCTGTTGCAAGGAGAAGATCTGGTCTGAGCATCCGCGGCCAGTCCTAAAACCACCCTGCGCGTCCCATATTCTCTCCTCGGTCACCTCTCGTACTCTTCTGTTCAGGCAAAGTGCAAACAGCTTGCCAGGGCAGCTGAGTAAGCTGATTGCACGGTAATTTTTACATTCAAATCTGTCACCTTTTTTCTTGTAGATTGGTACAAGAGTAGCTGACACCCATTCTTTTGGCACCTTCCCATACTCGACGCACGCATTAAACAAGCTCACTACTAGATCTTTCATCACTGCTCCTCCCCATTTAATCATTTCATAAGTCATTCCATCCGAACCTGGAGATTTTCCATTTGGTAGCTTTTTAATCTCCTCTTCCACTTCATTCATACTAATCCTCTCCCATTTTTCATCTGCTATTTCATTTTCGTCACGATTATTCATATATTCTCTGTCACACCTATTTAAACATCCACCTCCATAAAGTTCTTTGAAAAATTCTTTCCATCTTTCAATTCCTTCGGTTGCATTCCATAATATATCACCCTCTTTTGTCTTAATTCCTTTTGCCATCATTTTTTCATCATTACGTACTTTCTTTATTGCTTTCCAGAACCATTTTTTAAAAATTAATTATTTAAAATATCATCACAAACTGGTTGTTTTAGGTTTGGAAGAATTTTCATCTGCTGCGACTGCAATGCTTCTGGGAGCAGATAATCCAGCAATCAAGCAAAATAAGGTGTGTTTTAATAATACACCAATAAGAAAGTTACAGGTTGCACAATTTGTTATTTATCTTTTTTTAGACATTCGGCATCCAAACTCTATCTGGTACAGGTGCATTGAGAACTGGAGCTGATTTCTTATACAAGCAAATGAATGCATCTGTATTTTACTATCCTCAACCGACATGGGGTAGATATCAATGAAATTAGTTTTCAATGAATGTATTAAATTATCAGTTTATTTGTATTATAGAAAATCATCATTTGGTATTCGTGAATGCCGGTTTCAAAGAGGCTCGTACTTATCGTTATTGGAATCCAGAAACTAGAGGTATTGATTTTGATGGATTGATCGAAGATTTAAAAGCTGCTCCTGAAAAAGCAGTGATCATTCTTCATGCTTGTGCTCACAATCCAACCGGATGTGATCCAACTAAAGAACAATGGGAAAAGATTGCCGATGTTATTAAGGTAAATTAATGTGATTATTTTTTATAGGGATCGTGTTGAAAATTTTAAATCATTTTAGGAAAAGAAACTCTTCCCATTTTTCGACAGTGCTTACCAAGGATTTGCATCTGGAGATCTCAACAATGATAGTTGGGCTGTAAGATATTTTGTTGAACGCGGTTTTGAGTTATTCTGCTCTCAGTCATTTGCGAAGAATTTCGGATTGTACAGTAGGTTTAAAAATATTATACCTTTATCATGAGTCTAATTTAATTTTTAATGAAAATTGCAGACGAGAGAGTCGGAAATTTGACTGTTGTTGTAAATGATGTTGCAATGATTCCAAAGATTAAATCTCAAATAACCATTAATATAAGAGGATTGTATTCGAATCCTCCAGCTCATGGCGCAAAGGTCGTGACCACTGTTTTGAAAAATGAAGAGTTGTTCAATGAATGGTGAATTGTTTTAAGTTATTAATAGTCTAACGATCTATTTATCTGCTCTTAAAACATTATATGAATTAGCATATTTTTATTAAAAAATAATAACCAATTGATTTGCTCTTTCAGGAAAGAATGTATTAAAATAATGTCTTCTAGAATTATTGCTATGAGGAAAGCTCTTTATGAAGAACTTGTGGCGTAAGTTTATTAAAAAATATGTATGTCTAATCTGATATTATCTTTATTCAACTTGTACATGATATTGCAGATTGAAGACACCGGGAACTTGGGAACATATTATTAATCAAATTGGAATGTTTTCTTACACTGGATTGACCGAACGTCAGGTTCAGCATTTAAAAGAGAAACATCACATCTATATGTTGAAAACTGGAAGAATTAGTATGTGCGGTATTAATACCAACAATGTGCAATACACCGCTAAGGCTTTCCACGATGCTATCACCTCTTTCCCAGAATAAACAATGTGTATTTGTTAATTAATTCAATTGAGGCATCTTTTACTTTTTATTCAACATACACACATATTTTTTTAGCCAAATATTTTACATTATTTTTGATGCTTTTATTACTATGTTTAACAAAATCAGTATTATTACTTTTCTATATCCATTGCATAGGCATTTATTTTTCACATACATAATATGGAATGAAAAGTGAAATATTTCCCTCATTTATCAATTGTTGCATTTTATGATTATTGTTGTATTTTGGAGATTATATTATTTTGTGGAACATAATAATAAACATTTAGGGTTATCAATTGTTTTATTCATTTGCTTTTTTTTACTTGTTTATTTACAGCTTATTTATTATTGATTGTAAAAGTGAAGTATAAAAGATATGACAATAAACTAACAATAAAGTAGGATTTATCAGTGTTTTTGTAAATTATATTTTTTAATTCTATCACAGAGAGGAGTGTACACCGGAGATGCCGGTGTTGATTTTGCTGGTGTGTTTATTCTAGATGAAGTTTTGATAAGGCTGAGGTCAATGGGGAAGTCTTCTTTGTATTCGTCATTTGAAAAGCTCGAAACATCACCAGATATCTGATTTACCTTAGAAGCTCGTTTTAAATCGAGTGACTTTTCAAATTCGTCAACATCATCTGTAACATGATCAAAGAAATGACTAATTCTCTTCTTATTTCTCGCTTTCGGAGATTCTGGTTTCCAGTGAAGTGTAGATGTTTTGTTAGGAGTGGAAACAAAATATTGACGATTCTTTATATTTGACTTGTTGGATATAATATTGTTAACAATGCACGACAACTCAGAGTCGCTATAATCAACATCGAAGGTTAAATTATCTGGAAAAACACTATCAGAGTGAATATTTTTTGGTAAATTCTCCACCATAGAAATATTAATAGTTTCTTCCGATGATTGTTGCACATTTATGAATGTATCGAGTTTTTTTTGCACCAAACCGCTTCTATTCAATTTTTTCCGTTGTCTCTTCCGTTTGATACTTGTATTGAAGCTTGCTTCCAAGTTTTTACGTTTTCTTTTACACTTCACATTGCTCACATGCATATTTTGTAGACTATTATTTAAATCATCAATTTCATCACTTTTTAAATAATCAATGATTTTATTGTTTTGCTTATTTTTGACAACAGGTGCTTTTTTACTCTTTTTTAAACTATTTAAATAGGTTTCCACTATTTTAGGATACGCTTCCTCCATTAGGTCTTGTCTTTCGATTGTTGTCCATAGTTTTTCCAGATTTTCTTCACCTAAAATAATTTATATAGAATATAGACTTAAAAATAAAGAAGTACATTAATAGTAATTAGATTTATCTACTTTCAACTTGTTCATCTGTGATAATTCCATTATAAAGACCCTCGGGATCAGCCCAAACCACTTCATAACACGGAACACCTAAATTCAAATTCAAATATTTTGTTTTAAGTATTTTTTTGTGTCAACTCAATTATCTAGTCTTGTAACCTTTAGGTGTGCGCTTTTTAGTGATGTGATCGGGATGAAGTATTTTTTTTAGTGCTCCTAAGGATGATGCCGATTTGGATTTTATCACATTAACCAACTGCCATTTGGTAAGTAGCGGAAGAAATTTTTCAACACAGTAGCTTTCTTTCCAGGTTAACGATTTTGACATTATTTTCTTAAAAAATATGGATGCAAGATTATTATATTATGATTAAGTGTTGTATTTTGAAATAATCTTTACAATAAACTTAATCAAATCGGGTTTTTTCCAATCAGCAGAAAAATCCTGTGGTATTTCATGAGTTTGACAGAGAAATTCGTCAATTAATAACATGTCAGGAAAATTAGGATGCATTGCAAGAGCCTTACTTCTGATCGACAATTCATTTTTTAAAAGCTGCCTTTGTTCCCTGAAATATTGATTATTATTTTATATTAAATAATAAAAACTATAACAAATTCAATGAAATTACCTATATTTTGATTTATCACAACCGCTTGAAGTTTGGCAGAGTTTACAGCCGAGACGTTGATGATTTCTTACATTACCGGAATGGCCACAATCAGAACAATTACTTGTGTTTTGTAATGTAGAGGCAAGCTTTTCGAATTTGTTAGGTTCTTTAGACCATGATTTTAATCTGAACAAAATTGTAATTTCATTCATATTAGGTTATTATGTTTTGGTAGAATTTTAAACTAACCTGTCTAGAATAATATTATCTTGATGCTGCATTATAAAGCTTACTGCACTTGAGTATCCGACTCCATCAACTCCACTACTATTATAATCAGAGCCGCAGAGTAGCGCCATAGTAATAATTTTATTCCGACCGAAATCTATACATTTGTTGGAAAACTTTAATTATTTGCGGATATTATAAACTTGCACAATTTTTACCAATAGTGTTACAGATTTTAAGCATATCGTAAACTTCAATAGAACCCGAATTTGCTGAATTGCATCCGGAACTTGATACAGAAAAATTTCTATACACTCTAATAGCTCCATATGCAAAACAGTCAGAATCTTGAGAAATCACAGCGTCCACTAACTAAATAATTAAAGCAATCAATACATATACTATTTTAAAAAACATATATATTAGCAAATTACTCCAATTGCATTTAAATGAGCACACATTGCTTCAGCTTCACCTTTGGCTCGAATGCACTGAACACCCATACTTTTGAGAAGATTTTCACACTAAAATAAGAGTTGTTAATAATATAATAAGTACAATGATAAAATAATATATATAACATACCTGAGTTAAAACATTTCCGAATCGTTTTCTTTTTGTATCTGGCCTCTTTTCTTTATTAGTTTTAGTATTTCTAGAGTACAGACGGTTTTGTTGAAGATTTCTATTTGCCATAATGTCCTGTTTCATTGCTGGAGCTTCGCCTTCCAATACAAATATGGGGGTGATCTCTGATAGTAGCAGATAGCTCGTGCGGAAAAATAGATTCCTGAATAACAAGTTTGTATTACGCATTCAGTTAAATAGTCAATATATATTTTTAGAAACAAACCTAAGGTATAATTTTGGCTGTGCATAATTATCGGTAACATTTTGGCTATCACACACCCAACCTGACAGATCAACGGCCAAAACTTCTCCTTTCACCTAAAATTTAAAATATTATCAAATTAATTTGAAATTTGGTATGATTAGAGGATATAAAAAATAACAACTTGTTGTAATGGTTTCTTTTCACAGTATGGTCCCAAAACTGTCCATAATCCTTTAATTCCCATTCTGCGCGTATTATTGTATCAGCCGTTGACAATTTAAAAACATTTTAAACGTCATGTGCCAAACTAAAGTTGCCACATTGAAAATAAAATATGTTTTTATACATAATATTTATTTTCAAAAACTATTTTAAAAATATGTAATTTATTCACTTTACCGTTTCTCAATGAGCAAATTTTTTTATGTAGTTAGCTTATTTAAATTCATTTATTTTTTTATTTACAATAGAAGCTTGGGTCATATTATTTTATTCGAGTAGAATTCATTTAAATACCCTTTTTATGACTGAATAAACAATATTCGTAATCTCATGTTAATAGTGCAATGTGATATTTAATAAGTGACCAAAATGAGTATGAACTAGAGAGTTGAAGTGTGGACGAGGAAAAGTGTAAATAAAATATGGCAAGTTGAGCTTTAATAATTTTCTACTTAGGGGTTTGTGTGATTTTGCGATAAGCTCGTTGCCAGCAATTCGTCGAAGGCACAGCATGTTAAGTTTTTAATATTTAAAAAAAAATTGAAAACGCAATTGTGGTCATTAGAGACATTATAAAAAAAGATTATCTTCTAATATCTATTTAAAATTTATATCATATTTTATCGTATCTAATGTTTATCGTTGTATTAAATATCTTGGTTTAATTATAAATGAAATGTTATATATTTTGAATGTATTAGATGAATTGTAGTAGACGTGTTGTGAAAGAAAGGGCCAGGGGGTAAAATAAAAATGAAGAGTTCAGATCACTCTTTGACGACGCCTCGTCCTGTGCGCACGCTCTTTGAAGCTAAATCGCTATGTTAACAAACTTCATTAGGTACTTTTAATCGTTTCGTGATAATAATATGACAAACAATACTACTGCTTATAGAGAGGATAAGATATGAGACATTCAAACCATGGCGATGGTGGTTTACGATAACAAGAAACTACTTCAACTAATCATCGTCACTTTGCTGATTCTGTCTATTAAACCCAGAGGATTGGACGCGATTAAATGGCTGTGAGTACTCAATAATCTTGTTTGGAATTGCTTTGTGTTGGTGTATCTTTATTAATAAAATAGCCATGCATTTGTACAAACATTTGTAGGAAAAACTACGCGATGATACTTTTCAGACTTCTTAATTATTTAGGTATAAAATATATAATATTTCATTCAAGTATAATATATGAAACAATATATAATCGCTGTACTCTCTTATGGTGTTTATAAACGTAATATAAGTGATTCTCTTCTAATGATTTTTATTTAATTATTACATATACGATAATCAGTCCCAAAATGTGTGTGTATGATTTAATTAGCATTTTTATATTTTTTTGGTTATATATGCTCTTTATGATGTTGAACTAGCAACTGATTGTTTCTTATGTTTGTAGAGCAGATGTCAAACTTTAGACTCGCGCAATCGGCTGTGATTTGTAGTGTGATATTATAGTGTTGTGGTCTGATGAATGAGCTCTAAAGTTGGATATTTGCTCCACAAATAAAAGAAAAAAGGATCCTACTCCATAAGTTTTTGATTGTTGAAAAATAAATTCGGGTTGTTTTTTTTTTAAATTAATTTTACGTATGTGTGGAATAAAGAGGTCAGTCTGGTAAATGGAAACTGTTCAAATATCGTTTATCGACGCAATTAATATTTTTTTATCGATAACGAAGTAGAAAAATAGGGGTGGTTTGGGATCAAAAGCATAAGCAAAGTGCAGCCGGTGCGGGTATTAAATTTAATTGGAAAACACAGTAGCAATTTTCACGTAATTGCCGACGGAAATATCAAATGGCAATTAGTGTTTTGCCAGTATCGCGGCTTAATGGCCCAAGAAGACCGATAGCAAAAAACATATTTATCTATATTTGATATTATGTATAAATTGTAAAATATATTTGCACACTGGTAACAGATGGCCGCAGACAAAGCAGAGGGATGCTTTCTTTCACAACCCTCTTCAATATTAAAAAGCATCTCGCCGCGGATTTAATTAAATATTTCAAGGGTTGAAGATCACCACTTTCAAGTATGACACTGTTTATACTAATTAACGTGGATTTATTATAACACACTTTGTTGTAATAGTAACATAAAATATAATACGAGGGTTAAAGTTGGCAGTAAAATATAATATGTATAAGCATATGGGGTGATTTTTGCTCACAAGAAATCCGATACTGCATTCATTCATTTAGATTTTGGAACTTTTTAATCAGCGATTGTCAAACCTTTTATTATTATTTCTATACGTGAATATATTTTGTTTTTTAGATTACCGTACTTAACAAAATAATCACTTCATCCGTTTTAAAAATGGTGTTTTACTTAACAATAAAAGTGGGCAATTTTACTATCGAATTGTGATTTTTTGGGTAAATAAAAATGTACTTAACGTTAACAAGCGAGCATATTTTTTACAAATTGTGATTTTTTTACAAGACAATTTTTTCGTTACGTACAGTAGATTATGTTTTACACTTTTGGTAAAAAAAATTTAGTTCATTATTAATTAAAAGTTGGTTTAAGCCAACATGTTTACTATTTATTCATTTAAGATAAATGGTTTATTATTGTTACATTTCCTTTTGGGGTTGGCCTGATCTGTTACGGCACTCGAACTTAAAACCTTCTCCGTTTATCTATATTCTTGTATACATAAAAGTTATAGACTATAAGTATACTGTATTTGATTTGATTATTTCTTCAGCGTCTATAATTGAATCCTTGTTTCTCTTTTTTTTATTTTACGTCCCGAGGAGCTTTTTTGAGAGGGTTTTTTTAAGACACAACAACGTGTTAATTGTCTGTCGGTGATCTTAACTATTACTAGTTACACAGGTCACCGACTAATCGCCTCAGTATTTACCTGATAATCCAGAATATCAGAGTAAATCTGGATTAAGACGATCAAATAAATCACGACAATTTTTTTTTAATTGAGCGGGATTTGAACCCAATACCACAGTATTCGTAGTCTTATCCACTGAGATATCACGCTGATTAAATAATGGTTGGCATTTTTGTAGAGTAAATTTCACTCTTTTTCACATTTCTGTAGAGTAAAACTATGACACGCTCAGACGCAAGACTATTTCCTAATGGCCGTGATTAGTCATCAAGCAAAACTGTAATATCATATTATGTTCATCAATATATATTATATATATATATATATATATATATATATATATATATATATATATATATATATATATATATATATATATGTGTGTGTGTGTGTGTGTGTGTGTGTGTGTGTGTGTGTATATCACCAATCACAACTGCTTGCAGACCTTGCAGTCTTTGGAATTTACTCTATACTCTATACTATACACATAAGAAATAGAGTTGTTCGATGGTGATTGTGTTTATAGTTCGGTCGGTGCATTCTATAAGATAAATTGTCTTAGAAAATGAGTATTTCAAATACCTATAACATTAATTGAAGTGACGTATATATAGGACAGTCTTGGGGGTTGTAATGGGCAGGTAATGGTCGCAAAGTAAGAGGTGGTGGTGGTGCGAGGATATGGAGTGTTGAGGAGTACTGGTCGGTGTTTGGTGCACGCCACACCTCCATCAAAGAGTGCTCAATCATCATCAAAAGTGTATCTCGGTGTGGCTAGCAGCTGTCGCCTGTATACTGTATAAGGGATGGGGTTGAGGGTTGAGGAGTCGCTGCATTCACCCACCGACACCACATTTCACTTTCATTACTATTCGGACCTCGCTTATTATCACAATTAACATTACTAAACCACTCGTACAACTACGATATTCAATACGAAATAATTTACCAATATATTCTTAAGAACTTTTCCTTTTTTAAGACATTAAAATGTGTTACCTTACAATCCAGAATATCAGAGTAAACCTGGATCAATACGATCAATCATTAAGTTTTTATTAATATTACTTCCAACCGATCAAATCATTTTTTTTACTTGAGCGGGATTTGAATCTATATCTTGGTATTTTCTTATATTATGAGCTATTACGATGGTAATAATAAAATAAGTTATTATATTATATTTGTATCTTATTACTATTTAACTCAAAAAAGTCACATAATTATCGTTGAAGAAAATAACCATATGAATCTTGCGATTCAATATATTAATTAAAATTGAGAACCAACTTATAATTTAATAAGAAGATTAAGATATATAATAATTCCTTTGATGTTAAAAAAATAAAGGCGAACACGGTGACATTTCTACATCATTATAATATATTTACACATAGAGAGGATTTTATTTCTTCAATAAAAAATCCAAATTCGTCTCTTAGTACGTTCAAGAATACAACCAAAATTCTGAATGTTTTTTTTTTAATAATATTTTTTCTTTAAAATGTTGAAACTTCAGTATGAGTTTTATGCAGGCCACATTTTCACTTGTAGACATGGCGGACCATTTCGTGTCAAATGTGGGAAAAAAGAACAACCACGCTTTTGCAGACATTTCAAACAAACCTTTTCAGCTTTTTCCTTTTTGTGTTGGCTGAAAGCCCGCTTCGCTCCACTGTAAAAACTAACCACACTAATGACTCGTTAGTAATTTAATATTAGATACAAGACGTATCGATTCTTACCACAAATAAAATATACATACCTACGTAGAGATTAATTATAGATTTAGATCCGCCCTTTCAGGGATAATAAATTGGCAGCTTAGACTGACGCTTTCAGGAATGTCGTCTCGACACGGTATTTAACACGAGTAATTTGTACCATCTTCTTATATAGTATTCTGATTTTAGGGCTCTAAAAGACGGCGTGCCATCGAAATGTCCTCCTGGTTTGACTCCTTGTGCTGCCCTGCCCTTCGTAGCAAGGGCTGCTCGATTGACTGCTGAAACCTGTAAAACTCTATTGGCTGATCAACGATGGAATTGTTCCAGTATCGACTTGGCTCCCAATTATACTCCCGATTTATTGCTAGGTAAGAAAATTTCATTCGTGCATATATAATTGAATGGCGGCCACAGTCGTAGAATGGCTTCAGTGTATAATCAGATGAATCCCGAAAAAGCTAACCTCTTTTTGATGTATGGTGTGCGGGTCCATTGTTGAGTTTTGCTTTGTGTCTCGACAAAGTGGTCTCAATCATACGCTCGGTTGAATGTTGTTGATTTGATGCCAAGAGCAGAGGAGGAACTGTATGGCGTAGAAAGCCTTGATCAATGGCGTGCATTAAGGTAAAATAAGCACGTAATCAATGAAGAGAGAGGGTTCAAGAGCTAGATGAATGGCTTGCTTCTATCTTACAGGATCACATTGCTGCATTGCTACTTTATCACTATATACTATCTCCACACAATGCACATTTATACAACATTTCATTAATGACAGTATCTGTGCCCTAAAATATTATAAAGACACGAAGCTATGTAGCATGTTATATGTATTTTGGTCAAATACTAAAAAATAATAAATTGTTGATAGCGTTGACTTCTTGGTGGAATTCCATAATTTAAAGAAATATGTTATTTGTAATTTCCACAATAATTTTATTACAGTGTCTGACTACTTTCGACTACTAACTTGTAGTCATCTTCAGAGTTTTGTAGGGAATGTGTTTTATTGTAATGCTGTATTTTCAGATACTTATAAAATCAGTACGTATTATAAAGAGCCGCATATTTTATTTTATAATTAAAAAAAAACATAGCAATGGCAATTTTTTCATAAAACAGATATCTTTTGAGTTTTACTATTTTTTGCAAATTAAAAGAAAAACACCTTTCATAATTTGACGAACCATCGGATAAAAACCGCCGATTCGAAGTTTATAAATATCCCAAAACATTTTTAAGATTGTTTTATAAAAACTTGTTTTACAACTACATTTTTTATTTATAGCAATTGAAAACACACTACATATTTTGATAAATCGTTTTGATGTAAATTTAATTTTTAAATTTTACAATAGTATTAAGTGAGTAATGTGCACTTAATGAATTAGTTAAAATCTAGCTAGGGTAAATGTAATGAGGCTAAGGTGGTTAAGAGACCAACTGTTGACTGAGGGGCTTTACTTTTTAAATAATTTAACTTCTCGTAACAATATATTTAAAGTATATTATAGGTTTTTATTAAGAAATCAATACGTCTAACAAAGACTGCAATCGAAATGTTCCAATCCTAAATAATAACGGCGGATTTAGAATGTGATCCTCATTGTAGTGATGAAGAGAAGATAACGTTGTATGGGGGGAACTGCTGTATAAACCGTGACGTGAATTAGTCGATCGGGTCACGGAGTCGCTCATGATCCGCCGTGTCCAATGTTCCCTCGCCCCAACTTTAATCGCCTCCCTTTCCTTCATTCTCTATTATAACAAATGTATGTACAACCCTTTTTTGTTTCCCCGCCGCTAACATTAAATTATTCGAGAACAAAATCGACCTTATGATTCGAGAACCCAATTCACTGTGTACCTAATCGACCACGACTGAAAACTTTATGTGAGTAAGTTTTGTGCTTGAAAATATGCTTTAGCGTTTTAGTGTTATGATTTTCCTGGAACACAGCTAGAGTTCCTGATAAATACAGTCATGATTATGCGCGGGGTAATCAAGTGTTCACCGTGACTGTGACTAATGTCCCTCTGAACGAACCCGCACCAGGGGAGCAAACCATGAAATATGATGCTAAATTCTATATATAATAACTCATATCACTACATACTATTTTTATTTATAACACAATACAAAATTGTTATTTGATAGGCACAAAGGAACAGTCGTTCGTGTACGCGTTGAGTTCGGCCGTCCTCATGTATTCCATGGCGAGGGCTTGCTCCTCTGGAAACCTGCACACCTGTACCTGTGGACAGCCTCCCAGATCCAGGCCGACAGGAGACTTCAAATGGGGAGGATGCTCCGACAATCTCAAGTGGGCTGGTCGTTTCGTCAGGCATTTTGTCGAAGATCCTGATTCGATGGATAGAAGAAGAACCACGCCCAGTCCGCAACAAAAAGAGGTTCATATTTATGATACCAGAGACAGGAGAGTCGACAACGAAGGAAATCCCATTGAAGCCATGACCACAGACAGTGATTTCGACGGGACTTATCCCACAGATCCGACAGTGGTTTATTTAGATGACCCCGGCGTATTGAATGATAAGCAATCTGTCAAGAGAGATATTTATAAGAAGAGAAAAAGATACCAAATGAGAAGGGGGTTCCAGAGTAATTGGAAAAAGAAGACCAGCAAGGAAGCGATTCAAAGAAGACTAGAGAAACTGCAACCGTTTATCACGATGGCGAATTTGCAAAATAGTCGAGCCGGAAGAAAGGTTTGTGATTGTTGTATGTGGCATTTTATGGGTTTCAGTTTGGATGTTTATTTTCAGTTTGTCGAGCGTTCGATGTCCATTCAGTGTAAATGTCACGGAGTATCAGGATCATGCAGTGTTCGCACTTGCTGGAGGGCCCTGGTGGAGCCCTTCGTGTTGGGTCAAGGACTGAGATCTCGTGTGAGGCTTGCAAGACATGTTAAACCTAAAATACATTCCCCGCGTGTGAGAACAGCATCCCAGTCTACTTCATTGGTCTATGTCACTGCCAGTCCCAACTATTGTTACCGAGACCCCATATTTGGAATACAAGGAACCAGCGGCCGGTAATAATTATCCACTAAACCATATTGTATACTCGGAGTATTTTATGTCGGCCCATTCATTAAGTGAGGCTTACTCGGGTCAATCATTATAGGTATTTAGAGGGGGCTCAGGTGAGATAAATTACCGAGAAGAGCACCCGCCCAATACAGGGAGGCGTGGTTAAAGATTCGTTCACGTCATTTTAAAACAGAGGTTCTATTTAAATCGTGAGACACCCATTCATTTAACTACGATTCGATATTATACTCCTTAGGTCTGTTTTCTTCAAACAGTGAGATGCGGAACCTTCGAGCGATTCACTACTACTTAGCTCACTATTAAAAGAAATAGTATATGAGCAATTACGAGGTTTTAAATTCGTACCTATTAATTTAGAAGTTGTGCGTGAAGTGAGATGTTATCCAGTGGTTAAACTATAAATGATAATTAATCATCTCCTAAATACCATCGCAAAGTTCCCTCATAAGCGATGGCCCCGCCCACCACAATGTTATCTCATATAATTTATGACTATCGACGTAATTTACAGACTTCAACCGGTCCCTAATTGTCTAATCTAATACATTCCCTGTATATTATGGGCGTCGCGTTCGTATATTATAATTGAAAATAGATCATCAATAATAACAATGGAAATTACAATTTCCGTTTGATTTGTTAAAATATATCAATTTCCATTTAAACTCAAGATGAACGTTTATTTAATGAAATTCCATTATTTAGGTACACTAAAATAAAGGTTCCCATTTAATGATGTTTCATTGAAACAATTTTATTTAAATTAATAACTAAAACTGTTTGTTTAATACTTTAATCTTAAACGATAACTACTTGTTCATTTCTGTCCTTTCAAAATCAAAAGACTGTTGAACAAATTATATAATTGAATCGATTGAGAAGTCCGGTCCGGTTTATTGGGTATTTTTTTTACACTTAACCCTTGATTGGGTTGAAGAGATAACAATATTGACATTTTGTGATTTAAATCTTCTTATTCAGAGTATGCAACGGAACCCTGAGATCTGGAGAATCATCATGCCGTCACTTGTGCTGTGGAAGAGGCTACAGGACAGTTCAAAATGAGGTGTTGGAGCGATGTCATTGCAAATATATTTGGTGTTGTAAGGTTGAATGCAACATTTGTAAAGTAACCACTAAAACGCATTACTGCAATTAAATACTCAAGTTTTGTTTGAATTACTGACTGATTAATTTATTTGTGCTAATGAAATTGTCTTGATCAAGTGTCGCTTTTACTATTTATTCATTTACTTAAAATTACCAACGAGGAAAAACTCAAATTGTTGAGTCGTAGAGTGAAATGTAGTAAGATGTAATCCTATGTAGTATTATAATATTATTAAATGTGATGTTTTCAGAAAATAATCATTAATGTGTAGTCATTATAAAACTATATTTAATATGTAGAACTTAGTAATGTATAATGTTGTATACAGTGACAGTTTATCAAAATATAATATTTATCATGTAGTCATTATAAGAATAAGACTGTTTCATTTATTATTTTTAAATGTTTATTTGAAGTATTTGTGAATTTTTATTTTCATTTATGGCATACATAATTAAATTTAATATAGACAAAACTTTTATCAGTATTATTTTTTATAGTACTTAGTTGTAATTTTTTAAGGTAAATAAACTCTTGAACATGATAACTATTTTATTTCACTCTTATACAATAAAACAAAATAACTTAACAAATTATTAAATATGTGAAACTCTATAAATATTTTGAATATTCTAATAAATGCATATTTTTTTAAGAATTGATCTAATGGAAAAAAAGATAAATGACCAGTTTAAAATTAAATAAAGTACTTTGGCAACTATTGTTTAACTTAAATAACCATCGCTAACCATCCTAAGATGAGGCAAGATCCGCCCAAAGGAGCCAATTTCTGCAGTTTGTTATCTCCAGTAAATGCTCGATAGTAGCATGAGCCACAAAAGAGCATGCTTCCAAGTATTAAGAATGAGCCGCTCTGAAATAATATTGTATTGAGCAGATTAAGTAGAAAATTATTCATAAATAAAAAAATAACACTTACAATAACAGGCTTTCTACAAAGAGGAACACCTAGAAGAGCCAAACTGTGGATAAAATGAAATCTATTTGCAGTTTCATAGATTTTTTTTAAGTCCACTTTGGAATCCTCATATGTTCTGTGTGCACCGTATGCACCCAGAATCACAGCTGAAGCTCCCATTAACCCAGCTAACCTTACAAAAGGTCCTCCTTCTTGGGCCAACTTGTATAATGGTGTCTGCATGATGATTGTTACAGGAGCTGGTTCCGCAGATTTAGGCACAAGGTACCCCTAAAAATAAAACATTAATGTGTAACTATAATGGAACGATTCACATTTAAAATGTTATCAACTAACTGAGTTTTTTATTATGCTTCCCACTTGAGTGGAAATTGGATTTGTAAAAATGATATAATTAACAGCTTCACCCAAACCCACCATTGTGTTAGTAAAATTGAATTGATTTGTTTATTACCCTACACAACCTGACGCAATCAATTGATTTTGACAGTTCTTTCAGTGTTACCACCATTAAGATGCGAAAAGCATGTATATATAAATACTTATTTGAATTTCATTTGCAAAATTAAACAAATAATTCACCTTAGTTTCTGTTGCAAACTGTTGATTTTCACTTACTGGGTACGTTTGTATAAAATTACGTCCGATAAATATATAATCTATTATCGGTGATAAGATAAATAATACGTGATTTTACTTAATTTTACACTTATTTTATTTTTAAATTACATATGTAGGTACAAAATGACTATAAAAATATTATGAAAACAATTTATTGTATGTGGTTAGTCTAAATCGAGCTCTTTGGATATTCGGCTGATATTATTGCTTAGAGTTTTATCGGCTATTTCACAAAGGACGTATTGTTTAGATGCACAATCTGCTCCTTGATAAGCATAGGTTCGAAGAGCTGGGTTATAAGCTAATTTTAAGCATCTGCCGTTTCCTTTTATATCCACTGGATTGTATTGGGACACTGTTGAGTTGTTTTGTGGTTTTTCTTTTTTCCCGTTCGCAACAGGTCTAGCTGAATTTGACCATATCCACAGAAGTCCAGGATTCAGTCCTCCAGTCCAGAAGTCTTTGCCTAAATAAAAATAATACAATGTGATGCATTGTTTACATTTTTATAAAATCCACTGACCTTTGTATGGGGCATTTGCTTGTATATAAGCAACGATATCTTGATTTTCTTCTATGGTTTCCATTTCCGCTAAGGTGGCACCCTTATTTTTACAAAGATTACTTGCACTTTTCCAGTCGACTGTCTTTGTATTTCCGAAATGATAGCAATTCTGTCCAGCTCGTGTGAAGTTCTTGGGACATGGTTCTGCAATAATTTTTTTAAATAATTTTTTTTGTAAATTAAATCCGAAATCTGATATTTTTACCTGGATTTTTGTTAGTGCCAGCCATCAGGTAGTAAATCAACTCTTCGGCTTTCTTTAGTCTCTTTTCGACAAAATCCACTCTATACACCAGTTTTTCAATGGCACCCAGAAGATACAAGTCTGTTTCGGAGACTTCTTTCCTCTGACCGTTTTCAGGCTTTGGCTTGGTCTGATATTCTGCTTGATATCCTGAAGTCGGAGGTCTGTAAGATATCTTCTCGACAGGGACATTGTATTCCTGAGACCATTTATCTTTTGTCGGAGGGTTGTTATCAATTCTTTCAGATACATAATATCCGCTCGTATTGGGAAGTCTTAATATTCTTTCATGTCTGTGTAATAAATAAATATTTTTATAATACAAAGTAATGTTATGGAAGACATTGATGATAGAATACCTGTGATTGGAGTGTCCTAGGGCCCAGTCTTCAAGTAATGATCCGAAAGTGCCACTCTCAGTCCAGAACGCAGGATTATTACTTACTTGTTGTGTAGTGTTATTTGTTTTATAAATGGCAAATATTCCTTGTATATTGCAGACGAGCAGCAGTATGGTGGAGGTTTTCATCCTGTAATAGTATTGTATACTGATAGATGGCGGTAATGCATGGTATAGCGCGCTGTCGCAATGTATAATATGTGGTAATGGATGGGCAGCTCTCTGCAATATTAGTTATCGCTTCTCGGCCTGTTGGCTAAGATCAAAGTGTAGTATCTGTTCTTATCAGCTTAATATCTGATAGTTCTCGCACCGCGGGACCAGTATATTAAACTGATTTTTGTAAGGTGACGGGATGTACGGGGCTTGCTCCACTCCTGTCGAGGTTTGGCCCGGCATTGCAGTGCCGCCGGGATCGGCCCACCTTTTAATACACACAACTTATAATCCTGAGGGACTGACCAACTATCCCTCATACATATATGCAGAATAAATACCTTAAGATAGCGGGTATTGAATATTTCCTCATTGTTTTAACATGATGGCAACCCTAAATTTGAATATTTTTCCACTAGAAGCAATCTGTAGTATTGACATCTTTTTTCCCGCCCAGATATCAATTGACGAATTTATTTAGTTTAATAGTTAAATATGTTGCTTACGGCCAATCATCATTTTAATTTATAAAACTGCCATTGCCATCTTGAAAGACATAACAATAGTTCAAACCCTTAATTTTAATTAATTTCCCCTTAAATTAACGTATTTTATAGTCTTTTAGTCCCGACAAAAACGTAAAAAGGAGGTTTTACTGTATTTTGTTAAACATATTGAGTGATATTTCAATTGCAAGCTTATGACCTGCTCATTATAAATTTCTGGATTTGATTTGCCATATAAATAATAAAATAAACACAAGCTTAATTCATCTTTTACATAAATAATAGTACAATAAATTAAAAGAAAATAATAGTGTTTGTGTATATAAGGAATTTGCAATCACAATTATTATGGGTATTTATTTCGTCTTTAACTAAACAGACTATCCTTTTTTTCTTATTGAAATTTACATAAATAGGTTCATTATTGATACAGTTTTAATATTATAAACCACACGTGAGGTTCGTGTGATATATTGAAGTATTAAGTTTAAATGTGACACAATGTTATACTTGGAATAGTCATCTCATGATATTTCGAGAAGTTCATCAACAAATGGGAAATCCCCACATCCTATGATGTCAAAATATAATATAATGGAGAAAGTCACACCAAGTCGCGATTATCCTCGTGTGGGTCATTTGCATTTACAATATTACCTCTATTAAATATTATCTAGTTTTAAAATAGTAAAACTTTAAAAAAATTATATTTTATATCCATAAACAGAAGACTTCATGACTATCCCAAAAAATGACTTTTTTTAAATTTTATAATGAGGACCGAATTTATCAAAGGGTTATTTTAAAGCACAGTTACGATTAAATAAATATTCAGTTATTAATGTATTCTTTCTAATATATTCTATAACTGTGTTGTCTCTTATGCTTGTAGAGAAAATATTACAATATCACCAATCACAACCGTAACGACATTTGCTCTAAAAACAACATTGTATTATCACCCTTTTTGAAACAACGTAGTATCGTAAATATAAAGATTACAGAGAACTGTCCTGAAAATGTATTCTTTCATACGCATGTTGATTTAACTATTTAAAGAATTTCAAAGACTCTGAAGAAGACTTTAATAAAAATATAGTGGAAATTAAAAACTTATTTATTTTATATTAATAATTATGGAATTTCTTCAAGTATTCATCACAATCAATAATATTAAAATAAGCTTGTTATATTCATCCAATTATATTAATATGCTCTCATTCATGACTGAATCTGAATATTCGTATAGCGCTCAATGCCCCAAATATGCGAAATGTTCACCGTTATTACTAATTAGATCATATCAGCAAAACTTATAGTTGTAAATTGAAGCTGTATACACTTACTTGATTAAAAATGTCGTCAGAACACAACCACTTTCACGATAAGCGTATAACCGACTGTGAGGATTTCCACAGGCACGTGGCTCATTAAAAACAGGTAGTGGGAGATTGTATTTATAAAATTATTTTTATAAATAAAATATAGTTTTCCAATAAAATTACACTCATCGTGTTTTGACTATTGGAATGGGCGGTGAAATTGTTTGTAATGAATTCAAAATAGTTTTCTCTTTATCTGTGTCACACAATATGTAGGTATTTTATATTGAATTCGATAATTCACAACCCTGTTACAGAGAAAGATGCTGTTGTAATGGTATTCATCTTTATATCTTAAGCAAGCAATCAGGATCCGATGAATCATTGTGAAAGTTGTGACCTGTTTCATGTTTTTATAGTTTGTGGGCCAATGACACTGACAGGGTTGCCAACCATTAAATAAGTAATGCAAGTATAGGATATTACATATTTTTATTATTTTCTTACAATATTACACTAATTTGTATTTATTAAATTAACTTACATAGGTGTACTAAATATTTACATGATATTTGGTATGAGAATTGATCATGCAATGTCTATTTAGAAAGTGCTTACATTATTTACATATTATGTTTGTGCGCTGTAAACTAGTATTTATTTACACATGGTTTGATTTTGAGACACTTGAATAGTTCACAGGAAGAGTCACTTAAAAATACACAGTCAGATTCATTTGGTCCGTTGAATTTTGATGAACTCCATCTCCCAAGTTATCCATGCTGCCGTTCTCTCCCTAAATGTATTAAAAAAATTACTCATCAATAAAAATAAATTATAATAATGATCCCCATTGTGAATGCGTTGAAGCTCATGTGTTTCATTTTGGAATGATTATTTCACAACAAATATTTTTATATGAACCTCGCCCTGACTGAAAACTATGCAAAAGCTACAGAATTCAAAGAATATCATGCATGTGCTTGTAAGTCAATCTCCTCAACCGTCAGATGAAGCTTACCTTAATTGGAACTTGAACTGGATATTCTGAGCAGAGGAAGCAAGCACTGTTACCGCAAAGCTATAGGGATTATATACCAAATTACTGATTGAACTTTGATAGGTACCAGTGCTTTTCCCCTTTACTTGTATTTGCACATGGAATATTATCATGACTATTAAAGCGACAAAAACTAATCTTTGAAGATCATTGGACTGTCATATTTTTCAATTAAAAAAAATTCAATTATGTGATGAAAAAAACGGACAATAATACTACATAATGAGAGTTCATAAAGGTGATGTGATATTACTTTGGTTTGAAGGGATTCATAGTAAATATACCTTAGGATCTCCGTCATCCCAGCTTAATTTCTTAACTCTGGCTGGAATAGTTGCAGCAGGCCACGCTACTCCTGATCGACTCGTACCAGTCGCTGTAAGATGATTACTCATAAGTGCTTGTTGCGATGGAGATACGTTTCCAATTGTGGCCGCTAAAGCTCCTGGTGATGGTGTGGTTCTATTTTGAAATCTTTGAGATGCTCGAGATATCCCTACAATCAAATATTTTTTTTACTTGCCAATTGATAATACAATCAAACACAGTTCTTAGTTATAAATTTATTTAATTAGGATGTGTATTAAATGATATTTACCTCCATTTTGTTCAGCATCATGTCCATTGACGTTTAGGCTGCTGCTTGAATTTGCTAAGATTGTACTTGCTCCTGCACTCACACTCAACAAGGATCCGGAAGCTGCACCTATTTTAGAATAAAGTATGTAAGTTAAATTGTAATAATTTTTCTTTGTATCTTAACACATCTCATAATATTCCTACTAGCTAAAGAGAGAGCACTATTATTATATTGAACATTTTAAATGTCCCTAACTAATTTGAAAGTTTTTTAAAAATTGTTATAATAGCATTAAGAATAAGTAATTGGGAGGTCAAGGTGAAAGTAAAAGAGCCCTTTTTAATAATAAATGTTTAATCTAAAAATAAATTTTGGTAACTACAATGTAAATGCAAACAACTATTTTCTACGTTTTATAATTATATACCAAGTGCACCAGTAATAGCTGCAAGATTGTTTGAAGTGCCATGATTAGATCCGGGAGCGTGTAATCCTGTACCGACTCCAGCAATGTTGTGAGGCGAAGGCAGCTTCTCGTGCTGGACAAATCCTGTTCCCACTTTGTTGCCTAACGGAGACTTGGGACGCTTGCTATAAGAAGATACAAATATTTTCATTGTTGATTGTTTATTTATTTTATATATATATACTTGTTTGTGTGAACCTACACTTTATAAATATATCCAAGAAGAATTACTATAACAACTCCTAAAAGTCCCAGAACTGTACCGAATATGATTATTAAAAGTAAACTGCCATTGTTCAAAGAAGCCACATTAGTCGCAGCCATGAGAGCCTCCGAAAAATGAATTATAACAGGAACAGAGGACTACAAAAGAAAAACAAATTGATATTAATATTTATATTAATTAAAGTGAATTTCAATTAGATTTACTTGTCGTGGTGGAACTCCAGTGTCTGATGCCATAGCGACTATATGTACCACAGATGTATTTAAAAGACCCACAGTATTTTCTCTCAAAAATATATCTCCATCTTCTGTAATACTGAAAAGGCTACAAACCAAAATAACTTGTTAGTAATATCACATTAAATCAATAGAAATTGAACAAAATACAAACCTGGAATCGGATCCTCGAAGACTAAGTGTGACAATATCACCTTTATCACCATCGGCAGCCTCAATTTTTCCAATAAATACAGGTGTTTCATTAGCTGCGGCATCTTCTGTATCAGCATTCACAAAAAATTCATACTGAGGATATCTAAATCTCGGTTCCCAGTCATTTACATTCAAAATGGTGATATTGATTGTGGCTGTATCATTCTTAAAAAACAAAGTACCATTAAATTGTTACTGCATTGAAATCAATTATTTTATATATGTTCAACTTACAGCTTGTCCATCGGTTACCATCACTTGAAATGTATATTTATCATCAACTTCATAATCTAAGTTCTTCCTTAATATAACTTCACCAGCAGTATTGATAGCAAACTTAGTTAAGAACTTTCTATCCGATACAAAATATTTTAACCCCTATAATAAATAATGAATGAATTGATGAAAAGTTTTAGTATTTTTAGTATTTGTTAAGTAAATATCCCACCTTATCTCTGGGTCGATTAGTATTTAGTGTCATTAATACTGAATTGACAGGTAAGTTTTCCAGTACTGTAGCGTAGTAATTCTTTTGCAAAAAATGCACGGGTTGCCGAGCTACCGATTGTTTACTGACAGTAAGTGTAGCCAAGGCATATCTGTCTGGATTATCATATTGGGTCGCCTGCAAAAAGTTATGTGTTATAATTTGCTAGAAAATTTTTCAATGATTATATTAACAATTATTTACTCTTATAACAAGGGTGACAGGCATTAAAAGGTCATCTTCAGCAATATCTCTAGTGATAGTTATTCTGGCTGTGTCTCTATCAATGGCGAAACTGGGATGATCAATATTAAGGGAATAAAATAAAGCTGCATTTATTCCTACATCTTGGTCTATAGCAGCTATTTCTTTAGGCGATATCATCACTTGACTACCCTAAAAAAATAATTAATTTCTCAATAATTAGTGCTGATTTTTATTAAAATATTTCCCAACTCACTTGGCTCACTCGGTCTGGTAGTATTGCAGTATATCTATCATCTAAAAATTTTGGGTTTTGGTCATCAGAGTCCAAAACATTCACTTGGAGAACTGTGTCGGAGTATTTGGGTGGATTTCCTTGATCTTGAGCTCTCAGGCCAATGGTGAAATTAGGTAATGTTTCATAATCCAATGGTTTTCTCAATACTAATGTTCCTTCGAGTGAATTTACAAAGGAAAAATAATCCTAAAATGAGGTAGGTTTATTTAATAGATGTATGTTTTATGTATGTTATGATAGTTTAAGACTTACAGCATAAGGTCCTGGAAGTACTTTGTACTCGACTGTTGAGAAAGGGCCCTGCTGGTCTCGATCTTTAGCCCTCGCAGCCTGTAAAGCCCTAGTTCCTGGAGCTGTTACTTCAGCTAACCTTAGTCTGTAAGGTGCTCCAATCCACTCCGGTGCGTTGTCATTGGCATCAGTTACTCTAATCGACACTGGTATTACGAATCCCTATTTGAACAAACAAATTAAACTAAATATATTCCTATCCACGAGATTAGATATATACAACCTGTCTTTGGTTAAAATTCAAATAAATTAAAAGCGAATATGTAATTAATAATAGTAATAAAAACGTTTTTCGTATAAAAAAAATATTATAACAGTTTGTGAATCTCTAGTTATTATAATTAGTGAATATATGATGTCATCATAGAATAACAAAAACAAAATTCATTTTCAAGGTCAAGTTCAAACGAATAACAATAACAAGTATGTTGTCTTAACGCCTAAAGTCGCTGACCGTATTTGCATCAACAGCAACTAATTGTAAATATTATGGTGTCATAATGTCTCAGGTTGCTGACCGTGCGTGTCGTTTGAGGTTATGTTCTTGTTTACGTACTATTGTTGTTTCATGAATCAATGAACATTTAATGTACTATTCCTTAAATTTAATTATTTTAAGTTGAAGACATGTTGTATATTGTTTGGATCGGTAGTTAATTCGTACAACAGTTTCTCGGTTACGATCAGAATGCCGTTAAATAGGCAATATATAAACATAATAAATCAAGATGATATTCAGGGCGTGAAAACAGGCAAAATAAATTTCGTATATTGAGCAATTTAAAGTGAATTCGTTTACTGTTTAATGACTTACGGGATCGCTGGTCCTCTTTCTATCGCATATCACATTCACGTATACTGAAGAAGGTCCCAGAACTCCTTCTTTGTCCAAAGGTCTTGCTAATGTTAAATTTTTTGATCCCGGCGCAATTCTTACCGGGCTATCGGATTCCTTTAAACTTAAAGCTATATTTCCTAAGGTTTCATGCGGGTCTCCATGTATTCCAAGAACACCTGTATATAAAATACATTTAAATTATTTATTATAACCTGGACAAATAAATATATCAATAACTTACCTATAACAGAACCCACAACAGCATCTTCACTAACAAAAAAACTCTCCACAGATCCTCCGCTTTCCAAGTAACATCTACTATCTGAAACCGCTGGAAAAAGCAAAGGAAAAATGTTATTTCAAATATTTTTATACATGATCAGGAATGGAGAAGAGTAGATAAATAAGACACAATATAAATTAATCACTTATGATGGGGCTCACAATGGATATTTAGTTTCATTATATATTATCATATTAAAACGATGCAAGTTTTATTAAATTATTAAATATATTCAAAGCATTTAACGTGAATCAAAGGATCGGAGAGATGTATCAAATTTTACAATATCTGTATCTTTCACATAGATTTCTTATAATAATAAGTATGTGGACAGAAGGCAAGTAGGTAATTTATTGTTCATGGGGTGAACGGATTGTTTGCACAATCAGAAGCAAAAAAAAAGAAATTAAAATCTCTCCAGTGGAAATAATTGCAAAACTTCCTGCTGGATTGTTTGTTGAATGACGAAGCGAGTTGTCTGAGAGAAAGACCGGCTTTTCTATAATTGTGCTAGTGATTAATACCACCATTCTATTATTTGTAGTTTTTACTATACTTGAAACATAGAAGTCCATAATTTATTAAATACATACATGATAATCATATGTCTGTGGTGTATTTTTTTAGAAATTGAGGAAGTTACATCACCATAAACCACCATAGTGACAACGTCTAATTATCTTTTAATTACACAATGAAGAACTCTTAAATAAAAATGTCTATTTAAATGCCAATTAACAGATGATTTTTTTTATTAAATTATCAAAATAACTTTCATGGCAGGAATAAAATCCGTATCCAAAATATGGATCCTGGTTTACGCAGATTTACACAGATACACGTGGCAATTTGTGTTTTAACTATAACTGGGGGATCGAAATTGTTAACTAAATTCTCGGAGTTTACCAATACCTTCTATTTAAGAGTGCAGACACCTTCTATAATCTTAAAAATAGAAGATTTCCCTCCAGATCGTCCGACAAATTGGCACGTGTATGGTGGGCTTAAGGTGTATACCGTGATTATTAAACAGATTCATTCATATAAATTAAATCAAATAAAAACAAATCACATACATATAACTTATAAAATAAAAACATATGATGACTGTGTTACACTCAATTGTAATCCAAGATCCTGAGTTGAAGCATTTGTGGGAGTTAAAGTCCTGTATTACCGTCTTTTTTATTTGTACAGTTACTTTTTACTGAATCTACCTGTGCCGTGTTTAATTGGCGACACGACGAGTACGGCTGCAGTTTCGAAAATACAGCTTTAATGTTTTATTGTAAGAAGGAAGAGTTGAGCTGAATTATTATGATTGCAGATCTTGTTGCAGTGTGGCAACACCACTATTTGTATGTATGCATACATCAAGGAAGGGGGCACTTTCACGTCTTTTAAGCCATCGACCGTGACTGGTTCACTCCTCGCATATTTTGATGATTATTTCATATTATTCTTTAAAAAAAGATGTACTACACTAGATGAACCAACATCTGATCTCTTCATTAGAGAGGATTATTTTTATATACATATTTTTCCCATTTATTTGTGTCATTATAAGCATATTTATAGGAAATATATTACGGTCATGTATCATGTTTTAAAGCTTTTATTAGGTTTTGTGATGTTACGGGTGAAAGAATAGAAATAGTAAAAGTCTTTCAAGCGAATCATACCGTATATGTTATAAATGGGATATTTTAACTTCACTGTTATACGATTACTAATACATTATTTCAATGCACTGTAAAATAAGTTAACAACCTTCTGTAATATATCATTTTGTCACCATACTTGTTACAGTCTCTATTCAAGCATTTATATAAGCAATACTTTCCTAGATTGATTCCGTTTAAAGACTGGTTTAAAGCGAGGAAGTGATTTCTAATAAATATATTAAATAGTTAAGGAAATGTTTCGATTAAACACGAAAAATATTTTTAAAAAAACGTATCTTCTATTAAAATAGTTGAAATTGTAGGTTTCTTGTTCACTAGATAATAAAATAACGACATTACTTTAATGGGGTGACACAGTTAGTTCTCACAAGCGCTTATTTATATAATGATAAATATAAAGAAGGTAGGTTAAATCGCAATTATTTAATTCTCTCTCTTTCTCAGTTATGCAATGCGAGTTATTTTGAATTTCTCTGGGGAAATTGTTAAATGGATTCTTTCAGTTGTGGGGCATAAATTTTGATCGATTTGAATTTGATACGTCTCAGCTGGCCAGCTATAGCTAAATATTGTATTTTTTCTTTATAAAATATATTAATAACTGTATTCAGATGTCACGGCTTAATGATGGATGTTTTACAGAACTTCTTATAGTTGTAATCTTGATTGACCTCATCGACTACAGATTAGACAAGGTTTACAAATCAAAAACGCTAATTCAACACAATAACAATTCAAATGAGGTTAGTTGAAAAGTTTGACGCCAATTATTTTTTGACACCACATTTATATATATATATAAAATAAAAAATAAATTGTATACTAAGCCACTGATACAAATAAATAACCCACCTCTCCAGGTGAAACATAGACTGAACCAATAGTTAAAAGTCATCTAGATTCTAGACTCTAGAATCTAGGGTATAAAGCTAATATCTTACACTTTTGAACTAATATTATTTCTTAATTTAAATTACAAGCCCGTTTTCAGATTTAACATATTTGGTTATCCCATGTCTCATTTTAGCACGCCGAAAATATTATTTGATGTGAAAAATAAAACCTTACGTACACCCAAGTTATAAGGGAAGAATGAAGGTGAATTTAGAGATAAGTTAAACAATTTAATCCAATTACTTGATAAAAAAAACGCTGTGAATAAATGTTTGTAGTTCAGATTTGACATGCCAGATTGGCAGAATAACCACCTTGTGTTACGGTTCAGTGATGTAACTGAAAAAATGATTATTTCAACTGAAACCGAGACTAAAGCGAGTTGCAGTAAATCGATCGTAATATTTACTATGTGTCTGTTAACCATCTGGTTATCGTTGAAAAGATTTCTTTCAAGTCACGTATAAAAACCAGCTACTCTTTCCACGATCGGTGTTAACAATATTTTATTGGATTAATTATTATATGCGTGGGAATTGCATTTGAAAATTGATTTTAACAAAGAAAGCGGAGATGCTTACTATTTAAAATTGTCAATCTAATATGATCGGGTACGCTTTCGCTGTTTCTGTTTTCCGGTCAAGATGTACAATAAAGTTATTGTATTGTTAGACGATTCGCTCAAAGGAACATATAAGGAACTGTGTCAGATGTTGTGCCTTGATATCAAACTGGATAATTACCACAATCTTATAAATACTCTTCCTCTATTCACAGATCCGACATCACGATACACTCGACACACTTGTCTATTAATTATGTACTGGAGAAATGTCGTTTCTATCTATAATAAACGAGCCATTGTTGTAATAACCTCTTCAACCCGGTGATGGATCAATTATACAAGAATTACATACAATACATACCGAATAAAAAATATATTTCGCCTGTCTAATTAATATTTGTTACTACCTGTAATGCTGAGAGGGTGTCTTATATTATGCTGACCTAAATAACAAATCAAGACAACTCACTAACCTTATAAAACATAATCAATAATCGTGTATACATACCTACTCTTATTATTTATCAAACTATATTTTAAATATATGGAGATATCATAGCAATTAATTAAAAAAAAATCAGTTTTAGAAATTCGGCATAGAATTTTGATGAAAATCAGATTGAAGAACAGTTACGGTAGGTCTCGTCTACTTATTGTTTAATCAATTTGGATGGTGTGGGAGCTTATCTCATTGAGTGTGGATTTAATAGACTATATTAGATCAAATTAAGGTTCTATTGTGATTTAAGAGCATTTATATATATATAGCAAAGTGTTTTATTAATTATAAAGTATCCACGGGAAGAGGTGGAGCGACATAAATTATACACTAAGCCAAAACAGTTTCCACTTGGCCGATCGCTTTGCTTCAATAACTTTTTAATCATTAACTCTAAAATATGGTATCGTCTCTAATTGTATACAATGAGAAAGCTCAACGAAATTAATTGTAATAGATATTTTTAATATTTGTTTGTATTTAGTATAATGTTGTGTGTAATTGTAACGAAGACAGGAAGTATGCATCGTGAACAAGGGGACTCACCTGAACAGGCGTGCTTTACCTGAGTGTTTGAAGGATCTAAGGAGATTTTTAAAATCTCTGAAATAATAATATACATATTAAATATTACCAAAAATATATAATCTTCTATCACTATCGAGAAACCTCCTCGACTTTTAGTTATTACTAACTGACATATTAATTGGACTTTGACGTGGATAAATCTCATGGTGGTTGCCATTAATTATTTTTCCACAATATATTTCCCGTATTATTATTTCTTTAATTTAAAGTAAGCGATTTCCTTTCACAAACGCATTATAATTGTTATATAGCGCCGGATGTGGGGAACCAAGATGTTAAGAAACAAATAAAAAATATACTATAAACAAAACCAGTTTATTTCACCCTTTGTTCCAAGTTGTTTTAAAAAGTATTCTGAATAAAAAAACTGAGAATTAAGTAAACTTATTATCAATTAGGGTAAGTTAAAGAATCTAGGAACAAGACAGCATTTTCATCTTTTTATGGAATATTTTTTTAAAAACAATTGATTTTGAATCGTAAAGGGAAATTTATTTAAATGGGAAGATTTAACACTATTTGACTATAGAAATAATCCATACATAATTCGTAACCGGTGGATGCACTTTTTAACATTTGATTGCGATTCATTTATTTTATTTTGATAAAAATGTATTAATTATGTAGCCAGATAGATTCTTATAATTAATCGAAAAAAACCATGCATTGGGATCGTATGTGAATTCGATACCATAGTTAAATAATTTTAATAATACCTACTTATTTCTAAGCTCTAAATATGTACTAAAAATGTATTCTCCGAGAATATAACTTACTATTATATAAGTTTTTTTCGCAAAATACATTACTGATCCATGTTACCAATAAACGGCTGATTTCCTGAGTTAAATTATCTAAAGACAAATAAAAGCGGCAGGTGTTTGAGACAATCCAAAGGTTGTTCAATTAATGGCGTCGTTTCCTCGTTGAGTCATCAAAAACCATCAAATACCCAATATTTTATAAAATACCTTGCACGCTCATCCGCGTCAGTTACTGTGATTTTTAAATTATTTTTATTAAATCTACAAAGGAGGTCTAATTAAAGCCACGTTATAATTAAAACAGTTTTTTCATGCCCGTATTATTAAGACCCGTAAGACATATTTTACTTAAAATTAAAACGAGGCGATTGACAACATAACGCATGTTTGATTAATATTCAGATCACGTTCTAAATTGATTTTTTTTGCAGTGCAATAGTTAATTGATGGTTATCTGTGACGTTTATAATGTATAGTATCCGGTAATCAAAATTTAATATAATAAATTATATTATAAAGTAATCAAATCGATTAATCAACGTTCAATTCCGACTCGATCATACATCAGTTTCAGATGTAATTTCGTCTACAAAGAAGGTGTAGTTAAAATATTATTTATATGAGACTCTTTTCATATTTATACTATAATATTATTATTAAAGTGGAAAATTTGAAGAGGCTCTAGATTTTCGTTTGAAAAACTTTCTTTTTGCTGTGGTGAAAAATATGATAATTTTATTAAAAAATAATCACTTTCAACGTAAGAGTAGGAATGAGAGCGAATGATAAATACATTATGAGGGAAAGTTTCTCTGATTAAATAAACATGTCTCACATTGATGATGTACGGTTTAGTTTAGTAACAGTTGGCTATTGTAATACTTGGACACCCTTCTCATTAGCATTACTCCTTAGTAACAGGACACAAACAAACCGGGACTCGAACCCACCACCACTAAGCTCTAATGAATATTACCACCGTATTTACATTTCATATACAAGACCAAACACTGCACTGCTGTAGTCCAGTAGTCCAAATATCACTATAATAAATTTAAATTATTTGAGTTAATGACCATTAAAATATTCCTACAGTCTTGGTAAGACAAAAGTAAACACTGGTGTGTGTAGAGTTAACGTCAGTTTTTGACAATGAAAGCTTAAAAATCGCAAACATCTCTCCTTAATTGAAATCTGGTTACAAACTAGTGAAATGAACAATAAAATGATATAAAGAAAATCATCATGAGAAAACAAACGAAATTTGAATGGACTTTTCATATTTGTAATTATTTAAGAAACTAATGTTGAACATTTTTATTTTCTAATAAAAAGATTTATAAGCTTTAAAACCTAGTCCTAGTGAATTTTTGAAGACATTTTGAATCGACCTAAATTCTTTTTTATCAGACAATCTGAAAACGCATTAGATCTTTAAAAATATAACCCATAATAATAAAACTAGCGTAATAGCAAAGGGGATAAGTCGCGTGGCTACAAATACTGTGATCATGGGTTCAAATCCCGCTCAAGTCAAGATTTTTTTAATTGATTTAATCTCGTTGGGTCTTCTTGATCCAGGTTTACTCTGATTTCCTGGATTATACAGATTTGACAGACAATAAATTAACACGTTGTTGTGTCTAAAAAAACAAAAATTGTAACAATCTTCCCAAAAAGCTCCTCGGGGCGTATATAAATAAATAATAAATGTTTTAATTTGACTTACCTTGCGCATCCAATGCTGTGACAAACAGTAAAAGCAGGATAATCTTCAATACACTCATAACTGTTTTTAGATAGGCTTCTCTAAAGTCCAAAGCCATTCTTTTAGGTCGAGCTGTTATCATTTTTAAACACAAATTGTATATTTTCCAATAAACCAGCTGTTTAATAACACCATTCACTTTATCAGTCCATATTTAACAGCGATCCAAACAGGCGGAGATCTCTGTAAATAAAACAATAAATTAAGAACTAGTACACATTTTTATTATAATGATGATGTCACGTTCGAGATTTTCTCAATTTCAGAACGTGTTCTTGGGAAGGTTTCTTTCTATTGTGATGGGAAGAAATGTGTTTTATTTGCTTATTTTGCTTCACGCACCTACAAATTCGCAGAATGACAAGTTCTCATCTCAACAATGGATGAACTTGACTTATATCATTTTTTCTTCAAATTTCAAGTGCGGTAATTAACTATTGAACTTTTTATAGCACGTTCATTTTGAAAGTATCACGTGTAAAGCGAATTTGTACTCAATTCATTTTCAATACTACGTCTACTATTAAAAGTTCGTTTAGATCATTTTTAAACACGAGATAGATAATAAAAACTATATGAGTGTGAATTTGGATAGTTTTCAAAATGAGTTATTATATTATAAATTATTGCTATTTTTTTTAAAGTAATTCAAATGCCATAAAATATTCGATCAAGTCAAGAATCATAAGATAATTTGTCAGTTTTTATTACTTTGGTCTGAATTGAGAGATAAATTACTTCTATTTTGACTACTGACTGCAAAATTGGTCAAGCGACTGATTACAAGAGGAAGATTTGAATTCTGGCCTGTGCATTTTTATTTTAGTAGCATCATTAAAATGTGAAGTATAATCAAGACAAAGTTGATGCAACGTTAGTAAATCATTATTTTTATAACATTGAACGGATATTGGTTAATTGTAATTTTTCGAGGATTTTAGATGATGCAACTATTGTCTTTAAATTGTTTTAAAATACCAATATGCAAAAGTAGAGAAACACAAGTATTAGTAACAATTTTACGAGGATATTCTCCCAAGAAGACAATGGCGTCCTCTTCTTCATTCTTCAGACTAATCGACTTCCTTTTTCGATACACGAGAAGAAGACCTTGAATCGGATGTGTTGCCGGATTTTGTGTTATTTGTTAAATTTACATACAATCGCAGTAATTTTTTTTACGCTAATAAAATATTTATTAAATAATATTATACGTGAGAATAAAAATCAGGTTGTTTCAGAGCAAAGAGCATCCGAATATTTTATTTTCGAAAAATATAATGTAAATTTATGTTAACAGGTGACCGCGATGTTAACTTGCGAAAAAAATATTTAAAAAAAAAACTAGTTCAGTTTTATATGGAGAGTATTTTAGAATGTAACGTCTGTCTAACAAATTTATCACCGATGAAAGTAATAAATATGCATAATTTGCGGCTGAAAGATTCGAAAAGTACCAATGCTTTATATTTCCGGTCTTGGTATTAAAAAAATAAAATATGTTTGAAAAATATCCTATTTAATGGATATGTTGATTGTTTATAATAATTCAAACTTTGTGAAAGGTGAGCTAATTGAGGCTTCAATGTTTAACGACTTCACGGCCGGACTCGTAAACTCGTTGTAATTGAGATTTCATAGCAATATTTCTATACACGGTTTATTTTTAAAAAAATAACCGTGTGACTCAATTATACTATTTTGAACATTTGTTCCCCCGTGAATTGGACACTAGTACAGATGATTCGGAGAAAGTTTGCGGGTTCGATTGCGTGATTTATGTTATCTTCACGAAATTAAATCAAATTGTATTTATATAGAATTTCTGTGGTCATTGAATAGTTAAATACCGAAAAATTTGCTATAATAATCATCGAAAGCGTCAGTCACGCTGTCTTGGATGAGAAATTGTCAAACGGAATCGCTAAATCATTATTAACCAGAATCGATATCGACACTTGTCAACGAAGAAAATCGATTATTTTTTTATCATCCAACACAATCCTTTCACTCGGCAACGATCATTATCAGGAAGTATAAACAACTCATGAGAAGTTGTAGGCATATTATAGAATACTAGGGTTTTTAATTGAAATTTTCAATTTTTTTATGTTCTGCTTGGTTTTTTAATAGGACAGTAATAAGTTGTTTAATTTTTCATAAAGAAGAGGTTTGAATTTTCAAAGTAAATTAGCTATAAATAAAATAATTTAATACGGTTTTCATATGATGAAAACACTCATCACAATATTTAAAAAGTCCGATAAATACAGTACAGCATTATTAAATATCTCTAATATTATTTTGAAATTGATTTAATATTTTTATCATTAAAATACCCGTTTCGAGATTTAAGATATGTATTAATTGTAGTAAAATAATTATATGAAATATTATTATTCCATCTGGTAACACTGATGGTTGATTGATGGATCCGCACAGACATACAGACATATAACATACACACACCTTAGACAATTATTAACATATCATTAATACAATTACACTATATCCGGAATGATGATTATTGCTATTGTGTGCGTCGCGACGCCATCACTCATAATTTAACATGCGTGTCTTGACAAGATGGAAAGCGGCAGCTTTAATAATTCGATCACGATTATTTTGTATGTTTACATACTATCTATATTTTAAAGAAAGTGCCTCAGGTATACATTTTTTATATTGAGTTTCAATCAAAATAGATCCGGTAATCATAGCAATTACCAGACGATTCAATTTAACACTCGATTGTCGGACGAGCGCCGACTTGATTGTGAGATGCTGCATTATTAGATATTTTTTATACAGTAGTCACTTGATTATTACGTCTAGTTTTTGCCTACAAGTGTAAATAACAAAGCAATATATAATTATTATATACTGTAACAGAATTACAACTTGTTCAACTTGAATCAATCCAAACTACTTATTTATTTTATTTCGAGTGAGACTATAATAAAATAAAGATTAATGATTTTGTTAGATAATTATTTGAATGAGCAAACCCGTCACAAATATATCGACTAATCGATCGTTTAGATGAAGATTTACTCTAATTTCCTTGGTTGGAAGGTAAATACTGAGTGGATTAAATATCTATAATTTTTGAACGCGTCTGTATGTTATATGTCTGTACACATCCCCCAACCATCAGTGTTACCAGATAAATTTTATATAATTTTATTACTACAATTAATACATAGCTAAAATCTCGAAACGGGTATTTTAATGATAATAATATCAAATTAATTTCAAAATTAAATACCAATTCTCAAAAAACAGTATTGATTGGTAGACTTGCTTTTTAAATTTTGTGATGAGTGTTGTCATCATATTTTGCAAACCGTATTAAATTATTTTATTTATAATTTACTTTGAAAATTCAAACTTCTTCTGATATAAATATAAACACTTTTAAAATTAAATCAAAACTCAAAATAGAACCTTCGTAATAAAAAGTCAAACAGAACATAAAAAACATTAACAAATTGAAAATATCAATTAAAATTAGCGTAGTTATTAAATAAACTGATAAATCGAATAAAAGGCAAGAAAGATTGAATATTGATCGCATATAAACAAAAACCACTGTTTTTTTTTAATATTAATTCCAATTTTGGACACAAAGTATCGTGTAATAAATGGCCATTGGTTAAATAATTAAAATGGCAATCAAAGTGATGCATCCTCCCACAAAACTTGTTATTATTTCAAGAATATTATTATATGGTCCGCTATTTGAAAACGGTATTCAACTTTTTATAACACTGTATGAATTGCATCAAACCTTATTTTTTTTTAGATAGTTACGTGTCGGAGATGAAGTCATGGGTATTTCGAAAGGAGAGAACAATGTTCGGAATAAATGCTCAGGTAAAAAGTGGCAGTGCCTAAGTATAAGAGTTCACTTTCAGGCTGTAGTTATCGCGATGTTACACTTGTTCCGGTGAACAAACACACTCAGTATAATCTGTTTAGAAGAGTTAAAGAGATGTTCCACCGTTAGAATGGCTCTCTTTTTATCATCCTACCATTGTTAAAACGGTCTATCACTAACAGTCCACCATTAATTAACCGCTCGTGTCGCGTGCCATTAATCATACATACTTTAAAGGGGGAAACAATCATCAGGTTCAATATTGATATTGTCAACAACTGATGATTTCGTGAGGGTTATAATCGCTTTTATTTAAATTGGGCAATATTAAATTTTAATATTCAAAAATACCATATACTAGGTCCATTTTTGTCTTACTACAGATTACCATCTAACTTATTCTCGAGACTACATACTTTTAGTAATTTTATTTATAATAACAATAAAATAGTAAAATAGTAAATTAATAACGATACAACAATAAACGCTTTGGAAGTTTTTAAAATTTATATCCCCAATTAATTTAAATGGGTGTACAAATAAAAACATACAATTAATGATACAAATATATCGATTATCGTGAATATTTTTTAACACTCTGAAATAATTTTGTATCTAAATATTATATATCTCTTTTGTACAAGATTATTTTATATTTTAAAGCTAGTTCTGGCTAACTAAATAAATAAAATAGGGTTATTAATATTTTAAACCCTTTTTGCAGGATGGTGCATATTAGAAAAGTTATTAAATATTGCAACCCCTTCGTGACTTTTCGCCCAGCCTGATATTGATTTAAAAAATATATAGACATATATAAATTTTAATAATATAAGACAAAGAATTGTTCACTTCCAAATATGCAAATCTACTCTTTGTTTCGTATGTTTGTAAAGATTATCTAAAAAGCCCACAAAGCTGACTTACTTACAATATTGGTATTATTTCATTAATCATTAGTTTATCTTAAATCTATAAGCGAATACGAGCATCGGTCATCTTTGTGACGGTAACCTAAAAATGTCGGAATTCATAATTTGGGTGATTCACTAGATACAATCTTTACAGTGACCGCTCCATTGTCTTATAGCCAACACCGTGAATACTGTTTTAGAAATCGCCCAAAAATAGTAAACTGCGATTTGGGGTGTATATTGTAATAATATTGTATGTAGTGTTATTGACACAGGTTGTACTTTTTAATCTGATTTGAATCTGAAGTGTGCCTTGGTCACGCCATGTATTTTATACTGGACAGGGGATGGTGCACTACTTTATATTACTTCAGTGATAATACTAAGCAAAGAGACAGTTTATTTTTAGCAAAAGGGAACAAGGTTGATTTACATTGTATGCGGACCTCTGTTTTCATAATATGGAGGGCGGAAAACGTGCAAATTTGTTCACCTTGCTGCAAGGGACATCGCTTTACTATTATTTTTGGAAGACACACTAAATATGGGTACAAATTTAATATATTATGTCAAGAGCACATAGAAAATAAATACATCCATAGACATGGTATTGAGGAAACTGAATTTGAAAGCTCGGGAAATTCGGTGAATTTATAATATTCAATCAAAATATTTTCAAATTTTACTATAGGTGCATATATTATCTATTTCTTTCATGTGCGCAATGTTCTATTATATGAATCAAAATATTGTGTTATGTTGTAACACAATAAAAAGTAATCGAATATAGTTTTTATGTGAAATGTATTGTAAGGAGGAAAGGTGGACGTATGTATATATTATGAGAAAATGAGTTATTTTGTAATAATTTTGCAAAATGTTACATACCATTATGATGTAGATTGAAGACGATTACATTATGGAGACGGTTAATAATTTAATTTGCACAGGAAAAGCGTTTTTTTTTATTTATCTACAGAATAAACACCAAATGGACACTTTTCACTTTGAAAATTTGTCTATGTATAATTTGACAAGCAAAATAATATTCAGAGCGGTTTTTCTATAGAGGTGTTCGCTTAGTGAAGGCAGACTGTTTACTGATACGGTTTGTGAACAGCAGACATACTTCACCGAGCACCTGCACTTGTCGGCTTCCCCTCGCCGCGCCGGCACTACGAAAATCAGTTTGAATTCGTTCAAAATAATATGACGTTAAAAACAAAAGAGAGAACAAAGTATTTTAACCCAGGAAATGTCATCTTCCAGCATCTCTTAGATAAAATATTATTACAATGTACTGTAATTTAGTAGGATTTTAATTAATATAATATTTTTAGATTATAGGTAAAAAATGAACTATCCTTTTGAGTTGGTGTATACTGTATATTTTTATAATTATTACAATGTATTTTAAAATGTGAATGCTAATTTAATATAAATAAATAAATAGCAGGCAATGGTTCGAGGTGGAGTGCAGCGTGGTGCGTGTGGCAACACTGGGGTGTTGTTGTGTGAGTGTCTGTCAGATGAGATGAGTTTGAAGCAAATGGGCGGAGAAGAGAGGAAGTGGAGTCAGGAGTGTCTGGTCTGCTCCGGCCAGGATGACGGCAGCGGCTGTGACATCTTCACCACGGGCCTCGGATCAGGAGCTCCGGCCATCGAGCTGGTCACCAGGACTGCAGGACTTGACGCCACTCAGCACGTCTGGTCCAGGAGAGTCTGCTCCTCTTGCTACTCCTTGCTGCAGCAGCTTGACAGGGCCGAGACTGAGTTCAACAACATCAAGACGGAGTTCTTCAGGACCATCGCCAACAACAACAGGCTGGCTGCTCTGAGCGCTCTTGGTGCTCTCGGTGCTCTGGCTCCACAAGGACAGGTGCTCTCTGCAGAAGCCCCGCCTGTGGTTCGAGTAGAAATTAAGGAAGATGTTGACTCGCACCTGTTTGGGGTCAAGGGTGAAGATGATCTGGACCAGTCCGGGGGAGATGATGACTTTAGCAGGCATGACTCGGATTCTGATGATGAACCATTGGTGAAAAACAGGAGGGGCGTTAAAGGAGCCAAAAAGATGATAGATATAGAAATATCATCTATTGGAGACAGGTACATTTGTTACTTATAATACACACATCCGACAATCAGTTTCTTCTCACAGTGAGCAACCTAACTTGAGAGTTATCGGTTCATTTTTGTGCAATCAATTGGTTTGTACTATAGTGATTGCACAAAAATACAGCATTTGCTAACATTTTACATGTTCGGTAGCTCACCAATCGCACAATACCTTACATTGCACTGTACAACTTAATAATTATCACAATATCTATTAAAATTCTAATATTGCACAATTTAGTTTTGCTTCAATTTATTTTGTTTGTTCTAGCAGTACATTTGATTATTCTTGCCGAGAATGCTCTAAAGGTTTTGATAGTAAATCTGAAGTAGCGTCCCATGCCTTGTCCGTTCATAATATCCAACCTGCTGAAGATCGTGGAGTTATAATTAGTAACAAATCTAACAAAAGAAGGAAGTCAAAAAAAATTAAATCAAAATACATAGAGTGAGTTTTTATTATTAATTTATTGATTTTTTAATACTCATTTTTTTAATTTTGGCTTATTCTTATAGCGATGAAGAATATGACGATGAAGATTGGAAAATGCCCAAATATTCCAAACCGAGAAAAGGATTCAAAGGAATGGGAAAATTATTAAAAAGTACAGCAAATGACCAAGAAGCCTCAAGTAGTACAGACAACAAACTCAGGAGTGATTCACATATCAAAGATGAAGCTAATGGAGATTCAATGGATGGTGATTCTTCCGATAAGAGGAAAGCTAAAAAGGAACCAAAGCAACTTTTGACTTGTCCTCATTGCCGATAACATTTGTTTCTCAAGGTCTTTGCAATACAATTATTTTTATACAATTTTTTCTTGTGCCCTAAGATAATTTATGTTTTTTTATAACATGAATTTTTTACTTTATACTATATTATTTATTTTGCAGCTCGTTTGGATCTTCATATTTCAAAACATACAGGTGCTAAATCACCATATATTTGTGAGATTTGTGGAGCATCATACAAACATAAAAAAGCCTGTGATATTCACGTTGGTATGCATAAAGGTGAGTTTCAAAGATTGATTTTGAAATTTAAAAAGTAAATGTTTATTAATCAATACAATTTTATGAACAGGCATAAGTCCTTGGAAATGTAATGAATGCAATAAAATCTTCCCATCAAAAGGTGCCTTATCGAGACACGAGGCTATTCATACAGGCACTCCTAATTATCAGGTTGTTAAATTTTTATATGTAAATAATAATTTTAGAATTATCATAATAATGATTATGGTTTTTAGTGTGATCTTTGCGGAAAGTCATTTATTCATACCTCATCATTCAAAATGCATAAGCTGAGTCACACTGGAGTGAAACCTCACTCTTGTAACAAATGCGGGTTGGCGTTGATGACCCGATCTCATTTAAAACGCCATCAAAGAGTGCATAGTGGTGAAAAACGACATGAATGTTTGATTTGTGGAAAGAAATTCTCCGAAAGGTATAAGTAATTTAACATTTTCATAAAAATGAATAGCTTACTAAAACTATTATTATTTTTAGATACAATTTATATGCGCATCAGAAGTCTCATGACTCGGTTGTTGGCGCATTGCAGAGACACAAGAATCATGATTGTACAGTCTGTGATGCAACTTTCAATCGAAGGTGTGTATTTTCATCTGAATCTATAGATATTCCAGTATTTTTTGTCTACTGATGATTTAATCAATGAAGATGACCTTGCCCAGTGTTGTCTTTTTTTATTATTCTATGTTGTAATTAACACCTTCATGTTTTAATTGATGCACATGAACTTTGTAAGCGACTTTAATAAGAGATAAAAATAAATTATATGCATAGTATAAAAGAGTTCACTCATTTTGTAGGTGAAACTTTGTTAGGCCATTTAGATATTTTGTTTGTAATTTTAGACACATATTGGAAAAGCATATGGAAACAATGCATCAAAGAGTGAATGAGGTAGCTCCTCGGAAGCAGAGAAATACAATGACGAAACTTCTTAAACAACAAGCTCGAGAATTGGCTGCCGGTGGTCAAGCTGAACCCATAACAGGTATGAATAAGATTATTACATTTTGAGCATTCTTCAGTTTGAATTTCTATATGTTTTAGTATCATTCGAAACAGAAGATGTAAAGATATCAATTCCTTCACCAGAACATACACCCACGGTGCAAATAAGCACTGACAATACTTCAAGTACTCTAATAGGTATATTATAATAATTCATATTGCTTGGTAGTCATTATAATTGTATTTGTTTGTTGTAGTCGATGGCAACTTCCAACAGACGAGTAGTTCGTTACCGGCTGCTCTGAAGGTGGAACCCAACACAGCCAGCGTCAGCCAAGAAGGTTCGTCAACGTCTACCGGCACTTTACCCTGGCAAGGCATCATCAACTATCACCTGTCCAATGATTATCCACTGAGAATGCATGGAGTGGATTACGCCGGCTACCTCAATCGACAATAGTTCTAAGTTTAATTACCATTCAGTGTGTAGATCTATTGTTGACTGTTGGCTTTAATCATTCACAACATACGTATACATTTTTTTTAAGGCAACCTTTATATTATTATCGCATATTTTAAATTCATATTTATATGTGGGTTGATCATTTGGGACGTAAAATATAATTTTGAATCTCTTATTTGTGCACGGATGTTGCAAATAAAATTTATTCAAATCAGGCTTGTGGCCTTTGAATGTGTTGATGCAATATACTACTTTTTCTTATAATCAAATAAATAGGTTTATTGTATAGTTTACATTGATATTACCCATTATCTTTATAATTTTATGAATTATAGTTTATTTGTAAGGACAACACATGCTTACTTCTAATAATATACATACATTGTATTTCAATGTATGGTCGTTTTCTTTTTATTTTGCATTTTATTTACTATTGATTTATTTTTTAGCATTTCATATGAAGTTTATAAATACAGATCATTACGATAATCACAAAATAAAATTATATTATATAATAATTGTTTTTTGTATTACAATATGGAATGTAAATTTTGTAACATTAAGTATTTGTAAATATTTTGAATGAGGATTTGTCATCTTGAGTATTTTTATAGAATCATATTCAATTAGATTATTATGATTTGTGTATTATATATGAAAAAAAATCTTAAGTTGAAGTTACATTGTACAAAAATTGTATAAAATGACTGAAATTAAATTGTAACGTTTCATTAGTTGTTTTATTACCGTTTTTATTGTTTATTTTTTATAAACTTAACAATGGAGCGAGTATATTTGTAAATAATGTATAAGTGAGATATTCAAATAAATTAAATAAGTTGTAAGATGGTGCGTTTTATTCTGCTTTGAAAAATATTTGTCATTTTTGAAGGTTTGTATCTTGGCGCTGCGTAATTGACATACATATTTTGTTGGATTGGATTTCTGTTGCTCATTCATAGCCAAAATACAGATAACTCTCGGAGGGAAAGCACCGCCCACCCCATTTTGCCACCCTTACGCCTGGCGGTGGGGGTGGGCGATACTTCCCATACCCTTTACTATCGCGGCCGCCACTAGGGTAACCATTAATTTTAGATTAAACATTAATTTTCACCTTTTATTTTACCTAATTAGTATCAATGTTGAAAATTCGTTCATGAAGGTACAAAAAAGATATCTCGTTGGATCAAATATTTCATTAATACTGTTACCTAAATCATGGGATTCCCAGGCGTGCGTTGCCGAAAACGTACACCGTAAAGACGGTAATAGAGTTGCTTTGCTGTACTTTTGATTGGTTTTTTGTTAATTAGAGTCTCGCGCGAGGCTTAAACGAGGCATTAACCAACAAAAAAGTAATCCTAAGTGTATTTAAGTAACTCTACTATCGTATTTACTGTGTACGTTTACGGTTTACTTAACAGTTTCACCTCTTTGTAGGGACATGTTGTAAATAAATGAATTTTACATAAATAAATTCGTCCATTTATAGAATGTAACTTCGATACATAGAAGCTCAAAAGGGATGAAAAATCCTTATATCAAGTTATTCGCTATACCGAGACTAAATTTGGAAAATCATGTGCAATTGACTATTATTACATAATTAAAAATAAAGACAGTTTGCTATTGTAGTATACTAAAGACCCTGAAAATTTACTGGTGCGTAGATTTAATCAAATTATTTTAAACAATACATCAATTGAAAACCTTTTGCACACTGTACCTTTTTTATTTTACCAGTTAGGTAAAAAACACTTTTCAATAAATACATTTCGCATAAATCGAGTTAATGATTTTTTAGTGCCTATTGATTCTTTTTCTTGTTACATTTGCTGTTTTTCCGTCAAAGGACCGTAATGTAATAAGAATGCGTTAGTGAGTCGTGCTAGATGGTGTGTATATAAATAGTATTGGTGTACACGTATACGTACCGCACGCACATTACACAATTATTTTGAATACGGTCCAAGATCTTCAATTAATGGTTATATATTTTTAAAATAAGTCAAAAAGCAGGCGATATGAATATTTGAGGTGAGATGGGGGTGAATTCTATATGGCACTAGTTCAGTGGAAATTAATTAAGAATTACAATATTTAGGGCTTGAATATAGATTGATAAGCATTGATTAATTAATAGTTGCATTTGCATATATTATATTAAAGTGTGGTGTTCCTAAAATGGCAGTGAAAGACTTCCCTGGCCGGAGGCTGTGTCGCCCGGGACAGTTGGTCCAGCGTCGCGACGCCAACCACTCGTATGTGTGCGCGTCCCTTCTATTATAATAAACCATTACATACTAAAAACAAATATATTTATCAAACTTAACTCAAATATAAACAAATCAACAATCAAAAAAACTCTCCGTCCGCGCCTGAGTTCCACTAATATCAGAAAAGCTCCAATTACTCCATCAAACAAACTGTAAGAAACTACATTTTACTCACTGTTTACATTCTTTAGACATGTCAACAAACTAAATGTTACATATTATAACTTTAAATATTTTAACAGGGAGGCTTCTTAACAAAACTTTGACGGGTTTGTACAGCTTGAAAAAAGTTACCCAGCACTTGCAAGTAAAACCAAGTTAACAGTGCATTCTTGCAATAATAACACCACCAAATAAAAATAATCAGACGTATTATAACAAACTGAAATACTTGCACGTTTGGTTTAATACAAAAATGCTGATTAAGAAATATGACAACGTGACTTTCCAAATTAAAAAAATGCTTCAACTGAAATTAAAAATAGCTCAGTGATTATTTAACGTATTCGGTTATTACTCAGTTAACACTAATTAGTAGGAAGATGACGCCACGTCACGTCACGTCGTTATCCTTCCCGAATTCCATCTGTAGCGTAATAAAAGCAAGCAGACTCAGCATTTATTTGAATTGGGGTTTATATTTGGAAATTAATTCGAATCGAGTGCTGTTTCAAGCGCGTGATATATTTTACAAGCGGGATTTTCAAATGGCAATGGCGGTGTAAATCACGCGAATAAACCAAGATGGCTGGGACGAAATGTAAGTGACGATGGAAGAACATAAATCAAGTTAAGAATATATATATACATATAAGTGTACGGGGAGATGGAAAAGTACAAGTGGTTTAGAGCCACAAAGCCGCCATTTTATTATAGGCCAATGTCCCAATCGTAATTAATTTTAAACCAAATATATTTTATAATAAAAATCAATTGAATACACACCAATATCTATTTATATACTGAAGTGAAATTACTTTTTATATTTATTATATACACACTTCTACGGTCATTCATCATTCTTAGACGCGTTCCGGTTTACCTTCAGAACCATTTTCTCATATAAAATTGATTGGAAATATTTCTTTATTTAGTAGCAATTTTATACTCAAGTCTATGTTTAGTAGAAATAAAATAATACGATACAATATACTATAAAAAATATTAATAGGCATTTCAGAAAATGGCGCGTAGCTAGAATATTGTGGTCATGGGTTCAAATCCTACTCAAATAAAAAAAATATATTAATTTGATCGGTTATTACGAATAATATTAATAAATCCCCGAACGAGCGTCTTGATCCAGGTTTACTCTGATTTCCTGGATTGTAAGGTAAATACTGAGGCGATTATTATATCGGTAACCTGTGTAACTACGACTAGTAATAGTTAAGATCACTGACATACAAAGAATTAACACGTTGTTATGGTTCACAAAACAAATTTTTATATATATTTATGAACAAATAGGTATTTGACGATTTTTATAGAATGTTATAAAGTTTGTTAATATTATATTGTAATATTTTAATGGCTTTAAGGGTTTGCATGGAAAAGTAGTAATTTAACGAAGACCAAAGACAAAGGCTGTCTGAATTATCACTACTTTATGCAAATTCTCACTAAACCATCTAAAGTATATGAAATTAATGTTTAAAATTTGTTTTTTGTAATATCTGTTTCCATACGATATTATTTACAGAAATGGGATAATATTACATATTGTCATAATATTATAAAGTAGTGCTTTATTGAAGATTGTGGCGCCAAAATCAGATTAGATTTATATCAATAGATAAATCTGATTAGGTAAGTCTTTTCGCACAATCATATTTCCGTAATGGACAACCCCTTTTTTCTATTTATTCCCATTTTAACAATATGAAATATAATCAAATACATTTTTCAGGTGTATGGAACACATTCAATTACGATATATTTCATTTGGGAAATTTTACAACAAAAAAAGACAATTTATATTCTTTTTTCAGTCATAAAATGTCGCCACATGTGTTCTCTTACCACGACCTATTATTTTTATTGAGCTTTCATATTTTTAGTAGAGACATGGCCATTGTAAAAATGTATTCTAACATTTGATTAATTGATTATTTTATTTTAAATTATTGGATGTGATAAAAATGTTAAATAATAACTGAATAGTAGCTATACGATTTTAAAACTACCCTATCCACCTACACACCCCGTATTCATTGGGGTGCAATTTGATAAATAGAGAAAAAGGTAATATCCCAGTTATATTATACAGGGTAGACAATTAATTAAGAATATTTTAGGGGGTGGTGTATCGCAAAAATAAATTGAAAAATATTAAATATTTATATAAAAATATTTTCCAAATTAATAAAAAAATATTAATAGTGCTATAGTTTCTGTAAAATACTCAGTTATGACTGTTCTCTGTTAAACTGCATTTGTTTTTTTTTTTAATTTTAATTCATATATAAAATATTGTTTAAGCATTTACCATCTCCTAAAATATTTTCAGTTAGTTGAAGTCCACCATGTATACAAATGAAAAGGGGTGCCGGATTACAGAGGTTCCGCTGCCATTAATTTAAAACAAAATTTTCATTAAACGTGTGTTTAAAATTTTGGGACTAACTAAAATAATAAAATTTTATTGACAAAAATCAATAACACATTTAAACATAGACACTGACTAAAAATATGCTGATTGCATGTCACAAATTTCAATCCTATTTATGCAAAAAAATGGTCATCAGTTTGTTAATGTTTTTGATGCTCTGCTTGGTTTAAGTAAATTATAAATAAAATAATTTAATACGGTTTTCATATGATGACAACACTCATCACAATATTTAAAAAGCGAGTCTACCAATAAATACTGTTTTTTTGAGAATTGTCATTTATTATGCATTATTAAAATTAATTATCTAATATTATTTTGAAATTAATTTTATATTATTATCATTAAAATACCCGTTTCAAGATTTTAGATATGTATTAATTGTATGAAATATTATTTATCCATCTGGTAACACTGATGGTTGACAGATCCGCAAATACATACACACACCTTAGACAATTATAAATATTATTATATCTAATGTCATTCGTATAATTAAATTTGCCAGGTTCCATTACAATTACGAATTATTAGGTGTGAACATAATATTATTTCACATCATGACTGAATTTATATTGTCTGTATAAAAATGAAGTTTACGATGTTGAAGTTTCGTCGGGGTATTTTTTTACGATGAAGATTCTTATCCGACTTTTCACAACGCAAAAATAAACACCCACTTTCTCCACGAAGGAAAATAGCAGAAATTGTTCGCATTAATATAATTATTTTTGAATTTAGCACATTTTGTTTTTTTATTGACGCTGATGTATAATATTATTGGCACAGTTTTCAATATGGAGCTAATACAAAACGACTTTGTGGCTCTGTCGTCTTTATCTGCTGTGGCACAATTTGGAAGTAAAATGTTGTGTACCCATTTTGAACACACTTTTCCAGTTTGACTATTTCCACCAAAATATACAATTGATTTTCTCCATTCTTTTGTTGGCTGGAGTGAATCGACGGACGCTTTGTTGCATTTGTACTTGTGGATTCGTAATTATTATACTATTTGGCTATTATACTCGATTATCTTTAAAATTATTCGTTCTTTTCAATCGTATTCCTAAATTGTTCATTCAATTCAATTGTCAATTCATTTATTCATTGAAATTTCTAATAAACACCACATAACCATTCAATTAACGAATAAACTCCATGGTGTGGAATTTCTAATTAAACACCTGTCGGTATTTATAATTTCGTATTTTTACAAATTTATTATTGTAAATATTTTTACTAATTTTGTGGGAAATTTTAATTTATGTATATGTTGCTTTCGTTAGAGAGTTCACGTTAGTAAAATAGCAAATTATTTAATTCCCTTTAGAGTTTTTTTCATATTAAATAAAATATACTCATATATGTATGTTATATAAAATATATCTTTTCTAAATAATAATTTTCTATTGTTAATTGTAGTTAAGGAATGCCGGAAAGCCTTTATGTAACTAACTCTTTTTTTCACAATAGTCAGGGGATTTTTGAAAATATATTCTTACTTCTAATTATCAACATTTACTTTTAAATTATTATAATTTAGGGAGTGCAGAATATCAATGGTGATTTCTTAAATTGTCACCGTTGCTTGGGAATTCTGACAATTATTAAATTTATAACCAAAATATATTACTAAATGTACAAAAGAGTTACTGGCAATTTTTTTAAAATATATTTATATATATATATATAAATATATATACATATATATATATATATATATATATATATATATATATATATATATATATATATCATCATCATCATCATAAGCACTCCAGTTCAGTGATGAACCAAGGCTTCCCGCACCAGCATCTTCCACTTATTTCTATTGGAGGCCGCGCTCCTCCAGTTATTAATTCCTAAACTAAATTCGTCCGCCCACCTTAGCCTAGGTCTACCCTGCCTTCTCTTACCCACAGGCTTGCTGGATAGTATTTCCGATACTATCCCTCCTGCTCTTTAACCCAACCTAATGTTAAAGCCCTAATAAACTGCACTACGTTCACGCTCTTATATAATGAGTAAATCTCATCGTTCCGTCTAATTCTAAATAGTCCCGGTGCCTCCTGAACAGGACCCAAGATCCTCCTAAGAATCTTCCGCTCGAACCTAAGTAGCCTATCCTCTTCAGTTTTGGTAATAACCCATGTTTCTGCACCGTAGGTTAGTACTGGCCTAATTAGCATCTTATATAATTCTACCTTGGTACTTCTACTTAGATATCTTGATCTGAGCAAGCGTACTAAGCCGAAATACGCCCTATTAGCACTTTGCAGGCGAGAGTTTATGTCCTGGTTATTTCCAGCCTCCTTAGTGACCACTGCTCCCAAATATACAAAAGAGTCAACCTGCTGAAAGTGGTCATTGTCTACCTTCAGGCTACGATGTGCTACCAATTCCGAGTTGGATGTCACATGCATATACTGACTTTTTTCAACGTTTATAACTAATCCTACTGTTTTGGCGGCATCCCTTATTGCTCTAACCTTATCAATTAACACGTTCTTAGTTCTAGCGATAATATTTACGTCGTCTGCGAAAGCGAGTACCTGAAAAGACTTATAGAAGATATTAGACTTATTGCTACAACCTGCAAGACGCATAACCTTTTCTAAAACTAATGAAAATAACAGGGGGGATATCACGTCCCCCTGTTTTACGCCTGCTCTGGTGATGAAAGACTCCGACAGTACACCATTTATCCGTACGTAGTTTTTGGTGTCTGTCAGCGTCATTTTTGAGAGACTTATGAGTTTTTCGGGAAACCCAAACTCTCTCATCGTGCTGTAAATAATATCCCTATCGATTGTGTCGAATGCCTGCCTAAAATCTACGAACAAGTGATGAGTCTCCACGTCGGCCTCATTACACTTCTCTAATATTTGCCTAATTGTAAATATTTGGTTCATTGTTGAACGCCCTGGTCTAAATCCGGCTTGGTAGTCTCCCAAGCATTCCTCCGCGTATTCTGCTAGCCTATTTTTTAAAACCTTGGCGAATATCTTGTACATAACTGATAGTAGGGATATCCCTCTATAGTTACTGCACACGCTAACGTCACCTTTTTTGTGGAGTGGGCAAATTATCGAACTTGCCCAATCCTTCGGTAGCGTTTCGCCTTCCCATAAAGATACTATTAAACTATGTAATAGCGCCCATAGAGCATCCCCGCCGTATGCTATGAGTTCGCTGGAGATCTCGTCTATCCCGGGGGCTTTCCCTCTCTTCAGTCCTCTGATGGCGTGGCACACCTCTTCGTAGGTGGGTGGTGGTATTTGTGGTTGCGCGGCGTGTTGGTACAGACTAGCGTTCTTATTGGCTACCTTATCGCTATTCTTATCATTTAATAGGTCGCTAAAGTACTCCGACCATCTATTTAAAACGCTTTCCTGATCGCAGAGAAGTTCGCCTTTGCTATTCCTATTAAAGTTTAGTCTAGGTTTGAACGTTTTCCTACTATTGTTAACGTTCCTGTAAAATTCCTTAGCATTATTCCTATCTCTAAACATTTCAGCATCTATAATTTGCTGTTTTAGCCATGTCCTCTTCGTCGACTGTATGACTCTATTACTACTCCTACGAAGTTCTTTGTACTTCTCTCTATTTTCTAAGCTATTGCAATTAAGAACTTGTGCACGGGCATTGTTCTTCTCCTTAATAATACTCTCGCATTCTGTGTTAAACCAGCCATTTTTCTTTTTCGTCTCGTAACCCAAAGTTGATTCTGCCGTGTGCTTAATAATATTTTTTATTAGATTACAACTAGATTCTACATTATTCCTATTTATTTCCTCAACCTGTTCTAACGCCTTTTCCATGGATGCCTGGTATGATTTTGCACATACCTCATTCTCTAATTTAACAAGGTTGAGTTTCTTATTTTTATTTATTTTTTCCTTTTTGGCATTCGATATTCTGGCTCTAAAAACTGCTTTTACTAAGTAATGGTCCGAATCGAATGCTGCTCCTCTGCAAGTATGAACGTTGATTATAGAGGATTTGAACCGTCTATTGATTAGCACGTGGTCAATTTGATTAGTGTACGTGCCACCTGGACTGACCCACGTTCCTTTGTGTATGTTAGCCCTTGGGAAGAATGTGCTAACATTAACCATATCCTTTGCTGCGGCGAAATCAATTACCCTTTCGCCGTTGTTATTTGAAATTTCGTGCAGACTGTTGCCTCCTGTAATGGCTCTATGTGTAACTTCATTGCCGATCTTGGCATTTAAATCGCCTAAAATAATTGTTATATCGTGCTTTGGTGCCTTCTCTATAAACCTGTCTAAGTTATCATAAAAGCGTCCTTTACGTCATCTCCTTTGTCTTCCGTGGGAGCGTGTACCGAATATAAACTAACATTGAAAAACTTAGTCTTTATCCTTAGTCTAGCTATCTTATCGTTAAAAGGTTCGAAGTCAATGACAATATGTTTTGCTTTGTCACTGACTGCAAAGCCGGTACCGAAGGCTTTCTTAGAATTACTGCCGCTATGAAAGATTGTCCATCCATTGTGTTTCGATGTGCCGTTTCCTGTCCATCTTATCTCTTGTAAAGCAACAATACTCATGCGATAACGGCTCAATTGGTCTGTGAGCATTTTAATAGCGCCCGGTCTATTCAAGCTTAAAATATTCCACGTTCCTAACTTTAAGTCCCCTTTCGATTTGTATCCTGTAGCTTTATATGCAGCGGGGGCCAGGATATGCACCCCCGCGACACTGCAGTAGTTGGATGACGGTACCCGCGAGCCTGCTTTCGCACCCACGACCACCGGTACTGGGTGTCTGACGCCCTGCACCGTAAGTGTATTATCGTTGGGTTGTACTGTCATGTTTTTGCTGGGGGGTTTCGTGATCGGATGTTAGTTTTTACATGGTAGGTGATCGGCCTGACGCACAACCTCCGGAGAGGGATCTCCCTTCTCTGTTCGCCCTAATCGCACTCGCTGCCAAGATCATTAATTTGATCCTAACTAACTAGCTTGTTCAGGTTTCCAGGGTCCACCACGAGGAGGTAGAGATAGGAATTGGGCAGCAGTGGCTATGAGATACTGGGAAGTCAGATCATCTTATGTTGCGCATGCATAACCCCATTTAAACCCCATATATATATATATATATATATATATATATATATATATATATATATATATATATATATATATATATATATATATATATATATATATATATATATATATATATATATATATATATATATGTGTGTGTATTTATATATATATATATACACAATTAATATCTTTAGTTTATATTCATTTCACTTATTAGTCATTATTATATGTATATAGATATAAATTCTGATGATAAAAATGAATCACGTAAGTATGTTTTGGGGTCTGATTTATTCACCGGCTCGTATTAACACTTTGTTATTCGGAAATCAAAGTAATGAGATGGGGAAATGGGAATTTTTCCTTTTATTACTCCGTCGATCTGATTGTGGTCGGAGATTAATTCATTAATTATCGGTTTGTTTTTCTCTAGTTACGCTACATATATATATATATTTAATATTATTTCCACATTACCGTACATATATATATTTAATATTATTTCCAGATGTCCGCGATGAAGTGGTCAAAGAATGTGACAATCATGGATCTGAAGACTTAACAACAGACCTGATGGCCGGTGGTGAGCGTTGCTGGTCGCTCCAACTCTTCATATTCATCATTATCATCGTGAACTTAGCCAAAGCCACCCCTTTGAACATCCCCTGGTCTCGCCGCGTGTCCTCCAGGGTGGTGGTGTTCCTGAAGGAGATATGTTACGATGATATGTCATTCGAAGATCCCGGAGAGAAGCTGGTCGATTATATGAGCAACAAGAACATCACACAGCGATATGATTTGGAAGTGTCCTTCTTGACCAAATCAGGTGAGTCTTTTTTATATTAAATTGATTTGGATTGTGGGGATTTCAGACAGTTTGAATGTTAGGTAGACTCTCCGTCGGCTGGTTGTTTTTGACAAGCTATTTGGCAGACACCGAGATATTAGAGGCGGGCGAATAAATTAGGATGGATATGATCATAAAATACTGGCATAAAGTAAGAGTTCAGGGTTGTCAGGGGTGCTGAATCGATATTGTGAAGGGTCGTTGGCATATACTGCCTTATTATTGCTTAGCATTACACATATTAAATGTTCGACACCAGCTGTCACTAATTGACTTTTGATGCCGCCATATTGTTATATTTAATACGAGAGAAAGACAGAAAGCTTCTCTATCAAATCACACTGGACTATAAAATATTTTATACCATCGACAATATGAACGATTTATTTTATTGACAGTCACATCCAATTCAGCAACTTTTACTTTAATAAATCTATTGAATGTTCTGTTCTAATAAATAACATACGATCGATAAACAAAACGGAATACCTATAAACAGTAATAAGTACAACCACAACGTGGTAATTTCAATCAATTATAGTTTAAAATATTTTTTATACTTTACTATTTAATCTATCTTTTTTACGGCCGTGTTGGTCTCAGTCTGTCGCATATGAATAAACCACATCCATCATTTTTAATTATGTAACTCTTTTTTGTGTTAATCATCTTCAGAGAATTATAATAATATTATAGTTTTGAACGTTTTCCTAGTATTAGCGATGAAAAAGGTTATTTTTATTCACATTTTTTTACAATTTTCTTAAAAGTAGAGAAATATATTCCCGGAAAAACCATCTGGGTGACCTTTTAATATTTCCCACTAGGAAATTATATTAATATTATGTTTAACCGTCCGGTTAATTGATTATATGTACAAACATTATATATTAAACTGTTGTTTTAATCAATTTTACTAGTATTGTTAAATCAGAATTTATATTTATGTACTCACAAACATTTATTGTTATATATATGGTGTCAAATCAAAGTTTTTTTTTATTATTTTAAATGAAATAATTTTTACACCTCGATATAAAAGATAAAATTTCCTGGCTTGAAACGAGTAGATAAATAATAAACATACAACAAAGCGATCCAATAATCGATTCGTACGGCAGATCGAAATAAAACTTCTCCAGTAAACAAACCCTTTAAAACTGTACCATTGGATATTTTCAAAACGAGTAGCTTTCACTGAAAATTAAAGGCTGTGTGTACACTTATATATAATAGAATAAAGTATGTATGTTTTTGCATTAATAGGAAGGTTTATGCAAATTCCGTTCTCTCCCTACAATTAAGACTTTGACTAATAATATTACTCTAATGTATGTTGAAAATACATCATTTTTGCTTTGATGTATTTGCACACGGTTTTAAATAATTATATATATAATTTAAATGTGCATTTAGATGAAAATTAAGCTTCTATTGTATGTAGAGTGAATATAATAAAGCGAAGCGAAGAAATTAAGGGAAACTCGTTTACAGTTTAAGATGAAAAAACCTTTAATATTTTCATTAGGAGACAATTTCCGAAATGGACTCGCTCTATGAAAATTTATCACTTCTCATCTGATTATTATCAATTCACTAACCTTGTTTTGTCCATACAAAAAACTAGGTAAATGTGTATTCATGATGACAGTGAAAACATTTCTGTACAAACAGTTTCAGACGAAACTTTTTTAGCCCGTCTTCTTTCAGGAGGAATCACTTATTATTCATGTACAAAACTATTGTCATTATTGTTTCTATTCGAAATTAATAAATAATAATCTTATTATACAATACGAGTAGTCTGGCGATGACAGGCGTGTACATTGTATAACACAAACAGGATAAACAGTAAAATCACCCACTCATTTTTTCAACACGAATTTTATTTTATTTACTGAAAGATGATTCACGTTGTTTTTCACTCACGATCGTGGACCCACAAAATATATAAAACGATTCAGTGATTCGCAATGGGCCTATGCCAATTCTATATTATCTTTCTTCATACAGACACACACTATAACTACGCATATGACAACTATATAAAGCTGTTTTCACACAAAACTATTATGTACCTTTCAACTTAAGGCACGAAAACAAGGCGATTCGACAAATATGCCCCATATATTGACACATTTTCATATATAAAATATATCAGGAGCTCTATATAGACAGTTTTAAGTCTAAAAATAAGTTACTCGCAAATACATATTATTAGTCTTTCTATAGAGATTTTACTATTTAAAATACGTATATTTTTATAGATTGTTTAATCTTCTACTTTTTCTTTATACATTATTTTGTTATAAATTTAATAGTTTACTCAATATTTCCATATAACGATGAAAGTTTATTAATTTAACGGGGCGGGCGGCGGAGCAAAATAAATGAATTTATTAGAGAAATGTTATACACGTTGTGTAGATTAATACGATATCAATAATAAATCAATTTGTACCAAAAAGTTTGACAAATGAACTATTGAATTCTTACTATTTTATAATTATTAATTAATTTAAGAGAAGTTTCGGGGTTAAGGTGCACTTCAGTTTCTTTAAAAAAATGTTTGTTTAAAATAATATGACTTGGATGGATTTTAAGGTAAAATAAATGTGCGAGGTTAATCCATGTCTAAAGTTCCTACTTAGTGAGTATTTTACTAACTATTATAGAAAGAAAGGCTCTGAATAAGAATAGGGATCGGTCAACTCCATTGGTAGAAAGTTAGTTTTGCTTTTGGATAATACAGTCTCAAAGTAATCTGAGCTCGGTTTGTTAATTACACTAATTGACCCTTTATGGGGCCTTCTATTTAGGTTAGCTGGAATATATATGTAATTCAAAACTGTTATTTTTAATATCTAATTAAATTAAACTATCCTCTCAAATGTACATATATATATAGAAATAATTATGTAATATTTTGCCTTGAAAATGAACGCTTCACTGAATCTTTTTATCCTGTAGTGCAACAAAAATAACATGTTGTTAAGTAAAAAAGAAAAGGCAAAGTAAGTTCGCATTTATATTGTAAAAATAGTTATAGTAAGAACCATCGTATTCTTAAAGGATCTTTCTTCTCCACATTTTTATTAACTTAGTCACCTTTGTTCTTTTGATTTATCTACTCAATATTAACGTATTAAATGCAAGTTTATCAATTAAAAAAATAATGAAAAAGTCATTTTCTTTTATAAACGGTAATATAAATAATGTGAAATATAAGTTATTTATAAATATACACCCCAGGGGCTTTCTCAGAAGATTTTTACAAATTTTGGTATTTTAGACATAACAATGTGTTAATTGATCGTTTGTCGGTGATTTTGACTATTACTAGTTCAGCTCTCCCCGAATAATAATCTCCTCTGTATTTTCTGTACAATCCAGAGAATCAAAGTAAACCTAGATTAAGACAATCGGGATTTTATTCTCAATCGTAATAACTAAAGATTTTTTTGTGTGACCTAACCTAGACGAAAATGAATCTAATATTAACGTGTGAGATGTAAAAAATGTTTATTGAGATTTTTAAGTGAAAAATTTTATCTTTAAGACCATAGATATAGACATTAGATATCGCATTGCATATAATGAAGTCGTGTCAATTTCGTGTAGCCCGTGTATTGTTGCACTCTTCTCTCCTATTCGATAAAGGCATAAGTGTGTCTCCCTCACTCAACACGTTTCTAGTCATCACTGAGAGTGTCTGTGGCAATACTTTGGCGATTAAAACGCAATAATATTTTAAACATTTTAAAGAAGTAATCAGTGGTAAAAGCTGAGCCTGGATCTATTTGAGTCCATATGACATGTAGTAACAATGTATTTACCCATTGTACTGTGTAATATAACTGAAGATATGTAGAGAGATGTTTACAGTATAATGTTTGCCAGGTAACTCATGTTTTTGGCCACTTGATCCACTTGTATTAACCACGCATTTAGCCACTCATGCGATATCTTATGTTTAAGACATAACAATGTTGCTTATTACGAAGTCCAGCACAATCTCACACATTACATACACAATAATAAAAGTATACATAAAATGCACGTGGAAATATAGCGCCGTCATCTTTGAGACGTGTGCTCTCTTTATTTGTAATGTAGTATTCGTATAAAGTGAATGTAGAAGAGATGATACAAGCACATATGATGATAGAAATGCTGAAAGGAGGACATGGCTTTTACAATAGAGAGTGGCGTATTATCAGGTTCCGTATGACGGTCTCCATTGTTCCTACATCCTATCATCAAACCTCTTCTACCCTGCCATATTGCTTTTACCACGATCAGACCTAACTATTATTTATGTGTGTAGTGAATGTCACCTTATCCTGGTCGGAACTCGGTACTCGGTAGTGTTTGACGTGTGCATTGAACCGAAACAATATGTCCAATTTAGTACGGTTAGAATGCAATGTGTAAAAGTACAAAGAACCAAAACGACATTACACAACTTGGAATTGTCTCGGGGGTGGCATGACTATATTTCACGGCAGAGGGTGTGGGGTGAATCTTGGGGGTGTCACTTCTGTTGTTGACATTAGCCCAAATACATTTATAACTTTTAAATAGACAAACCATTGCAATTATAATATAAACATAAGATATCGAATGAGTGGCTAAATGCGTGGTTAGTTCAAGTACATCAAGTAACCAAAAGCATCAGTTACCAGGCAAACATTATACTGTAAACATTTCTTAGTTATATTTCACAGTAAAATGGGTAAATGCATTGTTACTACATGTCATATGGACTCAAACATACACTCAAATACATCTAGGCTCAGTTTTTACCAAAGACTACTTCTTTAATATGTTTAATATATTATTGCGTTTTAATCGCTAAAGTATTGTCACAACCACTCTAAGTGATGACTAGAAACGTGTTGAGTGAGGGAGACACACTTATGCCTTTATGGGATAGGAGAGAAGAGTGCAAGAAAAAAACAAAGTTACACGAATTATTTATGTGGAATGCGATATCTTATGTTTATATCTATGAATTGCAACCACTTTTTGATAATTGATTTGTGCTTGTGTCACTCTTCTACACTATATAAAAAAACTAAATTATTATTTTACAAAGGTGATCATATTTGATCATTAATTAAAAATATTTGTTGTCAGAAAGATGGTTGTCTTATTAGTACTTGGTGTGACGTCATTACTCGATGATTCTCCATCAATAATGCCGTTTAATCATGTATTTTAGGTCATTAGATATTTTTTAAATTGATTATAGAACGCAACTGATATTTTTTCCACAATGATGAAAAAAATAATGACATTTTTTCCACAATGATGAAAAAAATAATTTGATCCTTAATATGTTTTGATATGCATGTTGTTTTTTTTCAATTTATTTTGATAGAAGTCCCAAAAGCTTTAAGTAATAAATCAGCTCAATGATGTACAAAATGATCACCCATGGAAGCCTAATCCACGTTGAATATGACTTAACTACGTATTTTCTAGAGGAAAGTCATTCATGCGTTCTAAATCATATTTCATTCAACGTTTTGTTCCCAATATTATTGATTTTATCGGCATTCACGACCTCCCCTTTAATTCGGGCTGACCATACATTTAAATATTATTTGAGGCAAATTTCCCATCTGTCGACATATCAAATATGCATTTTTGTTTTACAAAGAATGGTTTGAAACTCTAGAACTTTTTGAGTGGCGAGAAAATATTCCTCAGTAGAGTTTTCCCATAGGGTAACTGATATATACACTTTTACAACCAGACAAATGAAACCTGGAAATAACCCAAAAAAAATATATGAAAAAGGACGATAGAACTATTTGATGACCTAAATCATACATTTTAATTGAGTAGAGATGTGGGGATAATATGCAAAAATAATTTCTTACTTAAATTTACTGATGCGTTACATGGAACTTTGGCATTATTGCACTAGAGATTCCCTAATCGTGTAATCTCTCATTTGAGTGAACATTGAATGGTCGCCTTAACTTTTTTGTGGGATTGTTTGAAATCAAAAGATTATTTGAACAAGGCGACCAACCAAGCCTTAAAGCGGGAGATTCAGCCTCAATTATGCTACACTGTGATTAAAAAATATGTTTAAAGAACTCAAATATATTTGAAATACGATGATACCATATATGACTTCAAATACCTACCAGTCGGGATATGAAGTCAAGTCAGTTGCATGTCAGCAAGCACTTTATAATTCGAACCCGTGACCCTTTCACGGGCAATTGACCGCTTATCCAATGCGTTGTCGGCCACACCCCTAAATAAAAATAAATATACCTGTACAAATAAATATATTTCCCAATTAGCTATTTCATATACGTACATACAAACGATTGTAAGGGGTGTGGCAAATCCCGCTGCCATTTTGATTGCGTGCCATCATGGTTATGTGACATTTAGACCAGTTTTGCTTTAAGAATTGTGTTGTTTAGACGCCCTAATTCTATAATAGTGACAATATTTATTTACAACCTTTATAGGTAATGTTAAAATGGTAGCAGGACTTTGCTTCATCCGTTAATTTAAATTGCAAAATATCTACCCTATATAAATAATAGCCAAATTTTTATGTTTAATAATTTAAACCGTATTTATTGTTTTTATTCATAAAGTAAATTTGATATATATTATGTTCTAATAGTATTTTCCCTATTATACTAAATTGTAAATTGAAAGCTTTAAAATATCACAGGTGGACTTTGTATTCTAGGGAAATTGGGTGATATGAATAAAACAGGAACATTTTTTATTTTTTATATAAGTACAAAAGCCATTTTTAACATTACGTAAATATTGCTAGTGACTCTTTCATATCTTTTATATAAATCATTCAAAGCTTTATATTTTTCGCATGTTGTTTTGAATGTAGTTTGGTCAGCATTTGTATGGAACTGTTTCAATTTAGAAATTTATTTTCAAAAATGTTTTTGGTACAAGCAAAAGTACAAGTTTTATTTTCCGTTTTTATTAATTTAATCTATAATAATTATCTTGCAAATACTTGGTTTTTTAGTAAGGTCGTCTGAGGTGCACCTTGATTTTAAGGTGACCCTAGTAACTTAACACGCATTATATAATATAAACTTGAAGACCATTAATCAAATGTAAGTACTCTTGTACATGACAAAGCCAATTAGGACACAATTACTAAATGGCAATTTATCACATTGTAATATAATTATTTTGAAAATTAAGGTTTATTAGATTCCGTGTCCACCTTTAAAATATATGCAGCAATTTTTGCCAACCCGTGCGGAAAACTCTTATATTACATAATGCAGGTAAACCACCGTTTAATATATAAAATATGTATATGAATACATTTATAAATTTGTTGAAATTTGCTACTAATAAAGTGGTATTCCTCGAGAAACTTTAGCTGTGGGATTTCAAGTTTTTGAAAATTTCACAGTGGGAAATTTGTCAGAAGTTTTTGTGTGACATTTCAGACGTTTCAGCTTTTACAATTGAAACTTTCTCTGCGTTGATATTATTTTCTACCAGATCTAACTAAATTATAATGTTTAATTTAGCGTGTTTTGTGTTTCATATTGATTTTATATAAATTTAAGACGATCTAATATAAGTTGTATTATATAAATAACTTCTCTCACCTCGTCGTTTTTGCATACTTTTGACTCTATGATTAATAGTTCTACAATCAAGGTGAAAGCTTTTGTATTAATTAAAATTCGTAAGTATTTATTAAAATTCGTACCTCAAGATGAGAAAGTTGTTATTATAGTTGATGTGAAAGAATATTGCTTGAGCGTATTTCGTGTAAATAGAAAATGTACAAGAAAGTTGTGTATCATGGTGGACTTTACAAACTAATATAATTAAACTGTATTCCGTATGTATAATATTGAAAGATTGGATATAAAAAAACATTATTTTATTTTAGGAAATACCTATATTTTAATAGACATATATGATAAATATATATGGATCGACAAATACCCGCTTTGGTGGAACAATGGCATTATTGCATCAGTTTATTTTTCTGGTCGGGTAATCTTTCGTTTGAACTACAAGATTTTGCAATTTACCGTCTTTGGACATTTTCTTGAGTCTTTTCGAAAGTCAAAAATATACATCAAAGAAGAGCGTTGGAGAAAGAGATTAAATTCTAAACCTACCACTGAAATTCGGCCGCATTTATTTAAAAAAATATGTAATTGAAAAATACGGTAAATGTACCAACAAAACCAAAACCTGTTGGATTTTTATCATATCTCAATTTCGACCAAAAATTTGATTTGATTGGTTATTGCGATTGTGAGATCGGGAAGAATATTAATAAAATTCCGATCGATCGTTTTGATCCAGGTTTACTCTGATTTCCTAGATTTAAGTTGAATACTGAGACGGGCAGAGCCGCTCTGTCGTTGACCTGTGTAACTAGTAATAGTTAAGATCACAGATAGATAATGAATTAACACGTTGTTGTGTCTAAAAAACCAATATTTGTAAATATCCTTCTCAAAAATCCACTAGGGACGTTTCACATTTTCTTTCTTATATATTTCATCGAAATTTAACATGCGTACACTTACATAAAATAGTTTTTTTTTACTAGAATAGCGTTAGATTGAAATATAATATTGTATTTATATTTATATTGTAATTGTATTTATATTTTGTAGTTGTAAACTTCAACGACAACAAGTTTGTGTAAGAAATACGACCACCTAATGAGTAAACTTTGAAAACTGTACTTCGCGTATAAAATGAAGTCCCATTTGTACTGAAGTATTATATAATTATCATACTGCATTGCCCTAACAATATGGTAATGTACAAGTACGTTATCCTCAAATTAAAACATAATATAAAATACCTAGAGGAATGTTTAATTACAAGATGTTTCAGTTTATTTAATATATTGCGGGTTGGATAAAGGAGTGACATGGGTCTCTTATGGAAATTGGCCGACATTAAGTGGCGGGTTCAAGTAGGCGTGGAGTTTTTCAGGATCAGTGTTTCATTACTGAAATGAGAGACGAGAGAGGGAAAAGCTTTTTATATTCAACACCTCAGGTGTGGAAAAACACTTAAACCCTTTTACTTGTTGAATCATGAACTCTTTCATTTATATCTTTCTTTCTTAAGGTAGATATTTTGTAGCGAGTACTAAAGATGTTAGCAATTATTAATGATAGAATTAAACCTATATTTATAGAAGTGGGATGGAACTTACTAAAAATATGTTCTTATTATTATTTAAAAATTCAAAATAATTAATGAATCCTAAAGTAATTAACAGACACAATAAATACAATATAGTGTAATTCACAGAAACAGCTGATTTGAAGAACGGCCCAAACTCGATTTCAAAAGCTCGAAATATTTTTAATATATTTTTTTGCGATATCCTACCACCCCCAAAATATTCTAAGTTGGTTTAGGACCACCCTGTATAAATTGTCGCTGTTTATGTGACAGAATGTCATTTTTATATCAAATCAAATGATGAAATATGTATATATAAATTTTGACCACTTTATATGTGAAGATTTTTTTTAATATGCTGTTTTTTTACTGTACAAAAAGCAGGATTTGATTTCCACAAAAATACATAAGGTATTTTTACTGATTGTCTGAAACGTCTAAGTGACAGTCTGAAAATTTGAAACGAATCTTATATAAGCATAGGCTTATCTTATTTACAATATGACGCTTTCGTGAGAAATATTAGATATTTTCAGAAAAAAAATGGTGCTTAGTCATACACTCGTATAGTAATACATTTTTTAATTAAACTCAACAATAACTATTCCTAATGTGCGTTGATTATTAAATAGGATCACAAAAAAAAACGTGTTATAAAAAAATGAAAAACAGTGTCTGTTGCCTAATAGTAAAAATCTGACTGGGAGTTTAATATTATGTAAGAAGAATTTTGTGTGAATGATATTATAGATTATCGATATTAGTAATTTGAAGAGTTTTGAATAATTGAAGCAAATGGAAGTGATTTTCCAAATTTATACACGGTATTCACTCATTCCAAAGAGAATGCCTATAATTAAATTACCGTTTCCATTTAAACTTTATTCATATCCCCCTGAGTAGCTACCTTGCCATGGACTTCTATAAAATTAGACATTATTAATATAAACCCATTCCTGACACTTCAAATCAAATAAGACAAAAGCCTTTTATTAATTAAAATTACGGATTAACATTTCTGACAGATCTCCTCTTACTGTTTAAATATTAAAATATGCAAATAATTGTTAACAATGTATTGAAATTGTTTATGTCGTGATGAATATGACAAAACTTCGAATATAATTTCCATCGTCAATATTCATAGCGTCTTCCTCTTAGACGTGGCATAATTAATTTAATTTTCCCACCAAACAACCCTTGATTGCCTTATATTTGTAATATAAAATCTAAAACAAAAGCGTGGTGAAATATTAGTCTTTATACTGTCGAAGGGTAACTTAATTAGTGGAACATTTCCGAAGTAAACACGAGAGCTTGTTAGTTCTGCTGAATTAAGCCTGCACTTTTTAACACTTTTGAATTTACGTCGCTCTTTGTGTCTGAAAATCTGAAGAATTAAAAGAAAACAGATTTCATTTTAAGGGTCATTTTGAGCCCCGATAATCTCATGAACGGGCGCTCTTTTGCCATCAAATGTTTATATTAAAATGCAAAGTCTATTCGCAAAGTTTTAATACATTTTACATCTTTATTAAATTTCCTCTAGCGCTCTTATTTTATACAGTTATAATTTTACAGCCAGCTTCTTTTTGGTTCCTGCTTTTGTTGCATTTATGGGTGTTGATTCAGTTCAGTAGTTTTTAATAATAAATGTGGATTGGTGAATTAAATTTTCTTTATCTAGATTTATCTTTTAGTCCGATTCTCAAGCAGAAATAGGCCCTCTTTTCTTCAATAATATATAAACATTTCTCTAATGGGTCAATAAACTTTTCTAGCTAATCAAATATTTATTTACAAAAAAATGTATGTTACTTTTAATCAATTAATACTTTATTCATTTCCATTTTTATTTTAAATTAATTCGGGATTTTTCGATAATTAACTGAATTAAAAACTAATCATTTGTTAGTTTCCCGTTCAAGTTTATGTTTATTCTTTAGTAATCAATATTATGCTTTTGATCCCTGACCCTGAAATCAGTTTTATTGGTGATAGATAATTATTAAATTATAGAAAAAGAATTTAATATATTTTAACCTAAAAATATTTAAAATCAAATTAGCATCTAGTTGATTTTAAAAAAGTGCTTTTTAATTAAGGAAGACGATTCTCCGATTAACAATCTCTACACACATTATAATCCAGGATCTTATAATAAACCTGGAGAAAGATGATTTTATTATTAATAATCCCGATTTCTCAGTCACAAAATCCGGTTGAATTTTTATTTTCAGATTTGAACATATAATTCCAGTATTTGTAGCGCCTTGTTCACTGAGCTTGTTATGTATGTAAATTATCCCAACAAAAGCGGAAAATATTGATTTGAAAAAAAAAACACATTATAAAATATGAAATTATAATATTACAATGTTTTATAAATGTATATTTTCCGATTTAATATCCTCCTTAAAGGCTTGTTGAAAATTCCTTAGAAAAACGAAATGCACTCAAACGAGAAATTACACGATCAGGGAAAAAATCTGCTGCAATAGTGTAATTATTTCACAAGGTTTACGTACTGGAAAAACCGATATTGTATACATAATTTGTAAATGTCTATTTAATTAAATATGATTGGATATTACGCAATTGAATAATTCACTCAATGACCCTCATTATTGAATGTCGTCAAGAGCGTCCCTGCAATTGAAAAGGCTGTACGATTTCAATGTTTGCCTTGTTATGTCTGATTTCATCTGAATAAACGTGGATTTTTATATTTTGGCCCAGATAGGATAATATTGTGGTTATTAAATATAATGATTCAATCAGGGGTGGTTGTAGAGTTATAATGTCCAATCAGGCATACAATGCATATGTGACACGTGTCCACTTTTAGCATAAACAACTCAACAACATTATACATATATATATATATATATATATTTTATATATATATATATATATATATATATATATATATATATATATATATATACTGTATTGCATAATTCATCTTCTTGTGACAACTCTGTTTGTTAATCAATTATATCATTGAAATTGATCTCAGCCCAATAGCTATGTGTATTGTGAGAATGACCCATTTGCATTGGAATTAGTTAATCAATACAATTTATTCGTTATGGAATTAATTTTAAAATACATATAAATAATAAACTACAAGGGCTGATTTTATTTATTGCTGCTTTATTGCTGTATTATTATATTATTATGATGAACGATACAAATCCAACATAATATAATGATGTCGCCATTTTTCTACTACTAGACAGCTTCGTGTTTAATCTGTGCAAAAAATAGCCAAATGTGAGGATTTCATCTGTTAAACTCTTTTGATAACATAATGAGATATTAATATATTATGTATAGTATATATATATATATATATATATATATATATATATAGCTTGACGTATGTAAATAACTAGAGTTCTTTGAGCTTTTCATCTAACAACCCTATTTAACTTTACTAAGATTTGGACTGAAAGGTGTTTTCTGTATATGTCATCGTTATCATAATTACAAAGATTGTTTTTAGACACAACAACGTGCTAATTAATTTTTAAATATTACTAGTTACACAGATCACCGACTTAATAATTGCCTCGGTATTTACATTACAATCCAGGAAATCAGAGTAAACCTGCATCGAGTCGATCAATCGCAATTTTATTAATATCATTCCCGACCAAAATTATATAATATTTTTTACGGGGCCGGGATTTGAACCCATGACCACAATATTTATAGCAACGCTAGTTACAACAACAACTGTAATACAGTAATTCTGCTACGAATAAAACCTAAGTTACAGTTTCTTTGACTAAAAACATATATCAATGAGGTAAAAATATGTTAACTACTACTTAATATTTTATAGTTACTAATAATCAAACAATTAGTCAGATGATTCATTGTTTTTATATCATATTTATAAGTAAAAAGACTGAGAGATATTAATAACTGGTCAATCGTGTAATAGATAAAAACAAATATTATAATATAAGTATATTTTGGTGCTCAAAGTTTTTTTTAGGCACATAGAAAAGTAATTAGCCGGTTTAAGTTAGCAAACCGCTAAACTTCGTCGGTCAGGCGAACTCGAATTTATATAAAGGCTTCATTAGCCTTTTTGTTTTGAAAAGTTATCACATTCAAAACCGCTTTTGACCGTTACAATATTATTCAATAGAAACACGTTTCATATTAAATTTTACATGTGTATAAATAATAATTTGAACACAAAATGCACCATATTAGTCATAGTGAGAGCACAAAACAGTATGAAAGAAACCTCTTGCCTTTCGTTTTTAGAGAATTGTATTAGTGTGCAGCTTTTGGCTTTGTACTAATGTAATTCAATTTGGCTAAATCGTGATGGAGGGATAAGTTATTTGAAGGAGGCGAAGCTCGCTTTCACTTCCATGCTTTTTCCAATACCCTTTATACCAATCGAGTTTCATTTCAGGGCACAGATGTATTAAATGAAAAAAATACCTACATTATATTTGTGATGTAATCGAGGAAAGACTGATGATGAAAATATTGCATTCATAAATTAGTTCGGTTTAACCCGAAAGATTTTTATTAATGTGTATACCTACAAATCTTTTTGAAAACATATATAATTTTCAATCGAATTTTGTGAGCGTGTACTTTCAATAGAAAAATATATAAAACATATATGATCAATATAAATTAATTTGAAGATATTTTTAGGGATTATTATTGTTTATTAATTTTTAGTGTATTTAAACATATGGTCAATAAACAGCATTATTTAAGTACATATGTATATCATCAAATACTAACTAAATGAATATTTTAAAATGTAATTATTATAACATATTGTTATATTTTTTAATAAATTCAAACAGGGGTGTATTTCGGTGGCATAATATGCAATCACGATAATTCCAGTTTTACTACATCAAGTATTATTATCCCAAATATTTTTAAAATTAAATATTGTATTTATGAGATAATGAAACACTGTTAATTAGATTTACTGTAGTTATCGAATTTGTAGATTAAGACGTTGAAATATGATATTTGCTTATTTTTATGCAAGCCTTACACATAAAATACGGGAGGCTTTCAATCAATAGATATTAATAATAAAAATAAAATGTGATTATTGGATTCATCCTGTTTCAACCCTGTTTTAAATCAATTCTATCAATAATTAGCGAAGGTTTTTTTAAAACGTATGGAGATTATATTAAATCACAAACGTTTCAATTTAGTTAGTCATACTAATAAATGAATACATGAATACTTTATGTAAAACAGTATGCAACATTCCTAATGAAAGTCTCAAAATGAATGCAATGTTTATTTTATGTTTGTAAAGTAAGTAACGTTTCAGAGATTTAGTGGGTAGTGGAGATTCCTTTAATAAATACCCCTTTGGGAGGAGAATGTGTCATAAAAAGTTGAAAGGCACTGGCTTAGGGAGGGTTTTTGATAGAGGTCTAGAATAGTAAGGACAGTATGTGACTCAATTGAAAAGTTTATGATCTCTTGGTGGGTGAAAAAATACAGTAAAATGAGTGTGCAAGCTTAAAGATGCATACAACTTCAAAGCTGTAGCTAGAAAAAATATTATTCCACAGGTGTAGTGGTTGTTTTGTTCTCAGGGCAGGTATTGTTTATGATGTGAGGCATTTTTAATCAACGCCTCTGTGCATCTCTTACATATTATACAAAGTATTCTTACAGGCTTGTGGAATATAGTGACATAACTCTTAGTGGGTGGGTGATTATGATTGAATATGAAAGAATATATTTTTTTAAATATAATGAAAAAACCATAGATCGGTCTTTCAGGAGCCTTGTTTTTATATAAAATAAAAAATATTGATTTACAAAGATATCATTATGGACAGATTCGATGAAAACTAGTATCACTCTAAGGGCCATTTTCGTCAACGAGAGTTAAATCTTGAGCGCGTGTCATTCAGTGATTTACGCGAAAAATACGTTTCTTCAAGATTTAGCTCGTGTTACGAACGTCTCAAATCTTGACTCGTCCATAACTAAAGCTTAAGCAAAACTTGTGCTATATTTCCCCCTTCCTTTGAGAACACGTTGCTTCGGTTCATGTCGGGTGCACTTGAATGGCTTCAATCTAAACATCGGCTTTGATCAGCTTCAACTTTAACACACCCAGCTTGAAGAAAAGGAATTTACAAATATGACTCGAAATTCATATTATTCGTAGTCACGTAGCTCACGAGTTTAGAACTACTTTACTACCCTAAACTACTTTCTCTACTCTAATCTTCTATTGTTCGGGTTTCTTAGTGTAGAGTAGCTCTTCTCATCTGTTTACTTTACGCGTGTAAACCAGGCTTAACACAGTTTGAATACCTGGATAAATATTAAATATATTCTATGCAATTGAATTAATATAATATGGACATACACGACACGAAAGTATTTTACTAGTTCTTTGGAAGGTATTAAATTACTGTGACGTTTCAGTGAAATCATATAAATATATTTAAAGAAATAAGTCTGTAATTTTTACTATATGTAATATTCAGAATCTCTGAAGATAACTAACTACACGTTGACAGTCAAATATAGTGGAAATTACAAACTTCTTTCTTTAAATAATTATGCAATCCCACCAAGTAATCAACACGATCAATACTATTAATATATGTTATGTTTTTAGATGAACATAGTCTAAACTAGATCAAACTACTTGTTATTTGCTCGAGTGGTTATGTGGGTATAATATAAAGAGGTTACCGTAAAACAAATTCACTAAAAATAACCAGTGAATTAATATCTTCATTGTTAGATATAAATCAATACAGAATCACAGTACAAATAATATGTATATTATTTTATAATTTTTCCATATATAAATCCTAAATAACAACCCATTTATTATACTTCACAATCTATTTTCACTGATTTCGTCTATTGAAATGTATAAAGTTTGTTAAGGTATGTTGAATTGAATGTATATCGGCACTATAAACCAATCGAAGCGTAGCCTGATTGTATATTACAATGAGTAGGACAAACTGAACAAACATGTGATAAATATGATGATAATAATATATTAAGTTAGATGTGATGTTAGTCATGGTGTCCCTAGGGACTTCCAAACACGACTAACTTCCTTCTAGTAGATCATATTATAACTTGGCCACACTATTTCAACACTTTCTCACCACATTATTATACCGTATAACTCCAAACTGCATATTTCAAAGACCCGAAACAGATATCTTTTACATATTATAACACTCAAATCTGACTCAACTTCATCGTCAATGCCATTAATTTATTGTATTGTTGAACAACTTGATTTCTAATAAAATTGTAATATCTCTAACTATTGACTAACTAACTAACTATTTCTATATTGGGTGAATCGTCACGATTTTATTTTATTTATATTGGGTGAATAAATATGAATATGCTAGATATATATGTATTACAATTTCATTATTATGTAAGTTTTTACAATGCTTTATAGAACAATACATCTTTGGAAATAGACTTAGGTGTACAGAGTGTATAAGTATTTTTACCTATAACTAACATGAGAATGTTTTATTTAAATTTGACATGAATAATAGTATTGAATTATAGAAAGAATGGGAAAAAAATAAAAACCCATTTACAAATTTGAAGATTAATAAATAATAACCACAATAAAAGCAATATTAATAAAACAATTAAAATAAAAAGCTTAAAAACTAAATAACAGTTTGTTTGGGTAGAACCAAATTTGAGTGAACACACTAGAAGAAATTACTTAACTCGACATGTTTTTCTTTATATGAAACAACTAATCTGATTTCGAAGAACTTTCGTCGATGTATTTATTATTAACACCAAATGAAATAAGTCCTACCAAAAGAAAGACCACCTTGCATATTTTTATTAATATCCTCTAATGAACCAAAGCCCATGGTCACCGGTTCAAATCCCGCTTAAGTCAAGATTTTTTAAATTAATTTGATCGGTTATTACGACTGGGAGATCGGGAATAATATTAATAAAATCCCGATCGATCGTCTTGATCCAGGTTTACTCTGATTTCCTGTATTGTAAGGTAAATACTGATTAAGTCGGTAACCTGTGTAACCAGTTAAGATCACCGACAGACAATTAACACATTGTTGTGTCTAAAAAACCCTCTCAAAAAAGCTCCATCGGAGGTGTAGGTTCTCTGGTTTCTCTTAATATATATATATGGATTTTTCAGTTTTAATATTTGAAGTTGAATCAAAAATATGTATATGAGATATGTTTATATGTATATATAATCTTTACATTTTACTTTATATGTATATACATATTTTTGATGATATTTATAAATATATATATATATTTATATATATATATATATATATATATATATATATATATATATATATATATATATATATATATATATTATATATAATAATAGTCAAAAATATGTATATACATATAAAGTCAAATGTAAAGATAATATATACAATATTGATTGCTCTATGACGAGTATAATATATCTTTCCTTTGTGAAATATGTGAATAATAATTCGGAAATAGAATAGTCATGAATAAAAAAAAAACCATTAGCACGTGAATAATAGAATATTGTAGTGACGTAGTGTAATAATGAGAGTATGTGCAGAGTTTATATAAGATTATGACTATAGTGATGTGGTCAAGGACGACAGGAACACTTCCTGTGGGAAGTCAGGTCACTCCCGATGCCATATGTCGCACCCAAACTTTTTTAAATCCTCACTGCGAAGGTCGAACAACAACACTTTTAAAAACCGCCATTGCTAACGTTGAAAACTTTCAAAGTCAGCCACAAACTTGCGTAATTGCAACCCCAGAGGTTTATGTTTCTCTACTCTGTTGGAGAATATTTAAACTTAATTAATTATTTTTACATTGGTTTAATGTGCAAGTGATGGTTATTTGGCAATTTCATTTAAGGTCATATGATATGTAATAATACCACACACTACATCTACTCTCAGTTCCATAAAGACTTAAGAGCACACAGAAGTTTAATTCTTGTACCCTGATATATTAAGGACTATTTTTCTGTATATAGCGACTCTGTATACTCTAAGAATGGTTGAGGGATTGACCCGTACATACAGACAGACAGAAATACAGACAGACATACAGACATAATTATATCATACACACAGTTAGACAATTATATATATTACTAGGGTAATTTTAATTGAAATTTTCAATTTGTTAATGTTTTTTTATGTTCTGCTTGGTTTTTTAATTATATTTGAGTTTTAATTTCATATTTGCTTTAAAGTGTTTTTTTTATCGATTAGAAGAAATTTTTTATTTTAAAAATGAAGTACAAAACTGTGGAATAATTATGCATTATAAAATTAAATACATCTAAAAATATTTTGAAATTATTTAATATTTTCAAATGCTCTGATTTGTTTTTAATACGAAGATTATACGTTGTTTGTTTTTTCATTCGGAAGAAGTTTGAATTTTTTTATTAAAATTATTAATAAAATAATATAATGCGGTTTTCACACGATGACAACACTTATCACAATATTTAAAAAGCGAGTCTCCCTATAAATACTGTTTTTTGAGAATTATCATTTATAATGCATTATTAAATATCTATAATATTAATATGAAATTAATATTATAGATATTATCATTAAAATACCCGTTTCGAGATTTTAGATATGTATTTATTATTATTAAATATTTATATAAAAACAAAAATTCCATCTGGTAACACTGTATTTCAAATGTCACTTCTATTATACATACTCTAAGGATGGTTGATGGAAGGACCCGTACATACAGAAATACAGACATATAACATACACACACTTAGACAATTACATATGTATGTTATATTTCATAAAACTAGCAGACCAAGAAAATACAGCTAATAAAATTGTATATATAATATAAACCCTACCCTATTAGTTAACGAGGGTTTATATTTCTTATAATTTATTACACTTTTTATGATGTCAACTAGCCTAAACTAACATTATCTAAAATAAACCAATTTTTTTTGTTATATGATTCTTGTTTATAGTCGTCATACGCATAACAAATTAGTTTATATTATATTATGCATAACATTTTCAAATGAATTTTTAAAATAAAAAATAATTGAGAAATTAATTAAAATATATTTGAAACAAATGGAAACTTATAAAAACCTCATATTACGAGTCTGCAGAGTAAACGTCAATATCACAACAGTATCTAGAAACCCGCAAACATATATGATTGGTCGATGGAATGTTCGAACAAAATAAAATATTCGACTTATGAAAATTTTATTATTTAATCACATTTGCTCATTTCAATTATAATTTTTTTACACTATGTATACTAATATATTAAACAATTTCAATATCTGATTTAATTACAAATTCCTTTTAGTACCAAAGATGGGTTATTTAATGCAAAATTGAATGTTTTGTAGTGGTATTTTACAAAGTTATAATAGCTAGTCATTATTTTTACCATTTAATTTATTGGCAATTTTGATCCTATTGAACGAAAGTGTAAGGTACGTTTTTCAGTATAAAATTAAAATTAATCTTGAGAAGATTAATTGGAATAATTCATCATGTTAGATTTTAAAATAATACTTCGATGCTATTAAATTAATTTTAAAATAACTCACAATGAAAAATATGTTTAAATGAATATTATTCAATTTAAGTAAAGTGTAAATAATTGATTTAAATTAGCGAGGGAGTGTGAGGGGGTGGGGAAGTTGTATCTGTCAAGGATATTTACGAGGGTTGGAGAAGGTAAAGTGGTGACGGCTGGACTTCCGTTTTCAGGGGCTTCAGTTACCTTTCAGTACTATCACTATGGTTAACTGTGCACACCTTTAACCAGCCTTGCCAATTGAAATTTACCTACTAACTTAATTATGTATATTATCACAAATTTACTATTTACAATATTATATTTTTAATTTGGAAATTATCTTTATTTTTTATTATATTGCTTAGATGTGATGAACAGGAAAAGTATGTACAATTTACTTGATTTATATCTTATACTATATAATACTGAATAGTGACATTAATGTATATATAAAAATATATTAAAAAATAAGTCTTCCTGATGCATAAATCCATCTCTTTACCATCTCAATTTGTGTTATGTCCCTTCGGAGACTCATCGAATTGTACGTCTAGAACTTCAACAAATTTCGAATATTAAAAAATATCGTGCGAGTCTTTTATATAGAGTATACATATTTATGGCATCTTTTCAGGCGTAGTTTTTTTACAAAGCATTTAATTACAGAGAAATTTCCAGGCGTTGTTTTTCGCAATTTAATCTTAGTTATGAGCTTACAAAGGTTACTAGAAGCTTAATATATTTTTTGGACGTGTATAAAATTACAAAGCAATAAGAAATACCTTAAAATAAATACAACAAACTATTTTAAAATTCATCAATAGTAGTAAATTTGAAAATGTTCGGTAGATAAATGTGTAATCATAATAACAAATAGGTCAAGAAAAGTCAGTCGCGTGTGAAATTAAATAATTCTACTGGTGGCTATAATTCAAAGTCCCGCATCGTTGGTATAAAATACAATAAAACCTCAGGGAAAAGGGGGACATTTTGTCGGTCGGTGGCTTTTATTTTTAATTAAATATATTTTGGATGCGAGTGTTTTGAATGTAGCAAAAAGGTTGGATAAGATAATCAGTGATTGTGTTGGAAGGGTGTTATTGTAGGCTGTTTCAAAGTATTTATTAGCTTGGGGCTCAACAATAAGATTAACGTGTATATTATGGCCAATTCTCTAACAAACAAAGCCTTCAATTCTCTCTTTGTATTAAGTCCTTCCAATTTGATACAGAGTCCTTGAAAAAAAGTATGAGGTAAATAAGTTATTTAGCTATTGTGTAATATTTAATTCATTAATTTGGTCAAATGTCAGAACAAAGAATGTATTTATTTCCAGTGTTCTGTTGAAAAAAAATGTTTTTTCAACATTCAGTATACTGGATCTACTACAGATATAGGGTTTTGTTAACTTAGACCTAAGCTAATTACATTTTATTCAAATTCTATTTAAATATTTAATCATTTATGTAGCCTTTTAATCAGTAGTCGTTCTTTTACTAAGTACTCGTAAGCCCCGATTCAAATATATACCTATTTAAGAAGAAATATTATTTTATGATTCTTGTATAATATTCTTAACATCTGAATCGAACAGCATTTTAAATTAGTTAATGATAAATTAAATAGAGTAACATTGTCGCTATTTTTCGTATTACGGTTATTTGAAAACCAACGATTATTTTTTCTTATTATTAAAGATAGAATTTGTAATTAGAACAATTCAATCAAATTTTTGACATAACGTTAGTGATATCTTGCAAGCTATTTTTTTGCCTTCTTCACATTCTACAAATGAAATAAACACACTATAGTATATTATTTCCTTTCTCTGCATTTTGCCGAATAAAGTCTATACTATCTTATTCAATCGATCTAAGTATCTTTTGTTTGTAGATACTAAGTACTCAATACTAAATCCTTTGTGTATTAAATAAGTTTATTTTAAATTCTAACTGATTGAATATGTACCCTGGATGATCACTTTTTTGGTTATAACTGCGTAATTTAATCACAAATATACTAAATAAAATTTGTTTTATGCATATTATATTTCTGTTTACGAGTAATTCAATACTGAACAGAAATTAATAAAATACTTTTTAGCTACTTCATTGAAAGTTCGGCAAGTGTTTGTTGCCTGGGGTGAAATTTTTGCTAAAAACAATTCGGCTATACGAAAGTAATATTCAGATCGTTTTCCAAGTTGGGTGAATTTAAAAGTGTTTGGTGTAGATAGTGTAATCTTTGTAAAGTGTATTAATATACATATTTTGGTCTGTTTTCAGCTGTATGCGAGACGAAGAGTCGCGGTCTTTCAGCGATTCTGGATGCTTTATCTCAGGAATCTACAAAAGCATTGATCGGTTCAGTGGAAGAGGATTTATGTGATGTTACAACTAGACTGGCTGACATGTGGGGAAAGCCGCTTTTATCTTGGAGTTGTCCTCAGGTAATTCATTCATTATATTATATCTTACATTATAAATTATTTGACTGTTCAATCGGAACGTGTAAGTCACGATAATCATGAAAAACTTAATCAGTCTCATATATGTTACATTAAATTAAGTATGCAGTTGACAAACTAATATTATGTTCTATATATGAATTAATAAATTCAATTTCAAAAATTCATCAAAATACACTCCCACTATATTAGTATGAGTAGAAACATTTTTTTTCTAATATTTAAGTAGATAAAAGCACAGAGGAATAATTACTGAATGAGGATCAATGAGCTTATATACATATTTATATTTATAGGTACAAATAAGACGTCAAAATATGGGAGACAAAGATAAATTTGTCGACAAAGGTTTCGTATGACAGTTGCTTAGGGTACTGCTTTTACCACTCGTACTGTTTATCTGTCACTTGTCGATTTTTCTAATAACATTACACTATCTTTCACTGAATATGGTAAAGTGCGTTATTAAAAGTAGCTTGATTGAACAATTTACATTATCATTTCGAATTTTTCTCTCGATTGTCGGTATATCGAACGTGTCGGATTTTAGGGACTATAATGTTTCAGGTAGCCACAGCCCTCGTATGTGAAGTACATACATATGTATATTTACAGGGTTTAGAAAATAAAAAAGAAAAGATGATATTGTGTGTAATAGCAATAAAATTAAAAAACTTATCAATTAGTAATTAAACAATCGAATAATCATAATAAATAAGTAAAAATAAATAAATGTATATACATACATAATTTAACTTTTTGATATTTTTGTATATTAGGCAAGACAATTTTAACAAGCTACCAATTTAACAAACCAGACTTCTCTTAAATATACTAATTTTTAATAAATTAAACATTATTCTACGATACAATAAGACCTATAATGAGAAAAAAACGTTGGATTAAAAATGATAACTATTATTTGTCAATTAATATTTATTCATAATATGATGAAGTGTTAATAATGATGAAAAGTCTTTAATAATATCGTGGTTGATAAACAAAGTTAAGGGACGGGTTTGACTTTGCTATTCGGTTGATTGGATAAGAAGACCAAGTGAGCTGAGGGATTTATACTATTAATAGCTTGTATCTTCCTTTATAACACTTTCAACCTCTATGTTTGATTATTAAGTATAATATTAAATTCGATAATATAACTGCCGTACACATATTTTACGAGTTTGTTTACAGCAAGTTGTGTTGCTCAAGTATCGATCTGCTATATTCATTTGAAAACCTTTATTCACATGAGTGACTTTATAACAATGTTAAAGTATAGATACATTTCATTCGGAGAATATTCCTGCTACACTAATTTAATTAATTATCAGGGGAATCAATTTCTATAGCCGTTTTATCGAAATGAACATCACGTAAGGGAAACTTTCATCATTCGTTTATCATTACTTCTGGAATCCATTTCTACTAAAACTCCCGAGACACGACACCCACTGACCTAGTTATCATTTTATCAAATTATCATTTTATTCACTATTTTTTTTATTATATTTCACTCGGCTTTGATACAGCCGTGTATTTCAGGTATGAAAAGCTTATATTTTTTATTATACATATTTTATTTCAAATTCCACCGAGTGCTTTTTATGAATTTTCCCATTCAATATATCTTTTCACGTGTTAGAAATAAACCCATATCAAAACGTGCATATTGTATTAAAATTTACTTGCAGTGAATTTTATGTATACAATGTGTGCTTTAAATTAGTAAGAATATTTTAAGGAGAGTAGAAATTTTATAATTAAACAGCGTAATAGCTCAGGGGATAAGAATCGTGTCTACAAATACTGTAGTTATGGGTTCATATCCCGCTCAAGTCAAGATTTTTTTAATTGATTTGATCGGTTATCACGACTGGAAGATCGGGAATAATATTAATAATATCCCGATTGATAGTTTTGATCCAGGTTTACTCTGATTTCCTTTATTGTAAGGTAAATACTGATTATGAAGTCGGTGACCTGTGTAACTAGTAATAGTTAAGATCACCGACAGTAAATTAACACCCTGTTGTGTCTAAAAACCCTCTAAAAAAAATAAAAACACCTTGGGGCGAAAATAAATAAATAAATAATTACCCTGATTTAAAAAATGGGGGGTCTGTCGTGTGAGTTACGTTTATTTTTATTTTGTATAAATACGGAATATACAGATATTACTTAATAAATTTATTATTATTAATTAATTTATCCCCTTAAAAAAATTCCATTAATTAATATATACAGTAGATAATTTCGATGCTAGAATTTCTAGAATTAAATATGGTAGGAAACTAATAGCTCAAATAATGAAGGCTGGAAACCTTGTGTAATAATTTCTAAGGCAGAAATGAATTAATTAGTTGAACATAAATGATTCACAAACTATTTAGAAACATAATCTTTTAAAGGTTAGTTTATGCAAAATAATATTATTTCTTATTAAACTTCTCGCCATTATCGTATAATTAAGGAAAACAAGGGAGCGGAATAACGATCGGTTGGATGTAAAAGGGCAATTCATTTATCGATTAATTAGTGTTTTGGAGTCTTTGTAAATATAAGCTTTCTATTTTGCAGATTCATTCCGATGTCTTTTTGCTATTTGAACCTGATATCAAAGGGGGAAAATACCTATTTCCACTAAACTGCAAACTACCCTCGATTGAAGTCTTATTTACTTTGCTTTCTTCATAGTCTCACATAAATACATCACATATTGACTTGACCAACATTGTAATTTATATTAAACTGTGTATTTATATTATAAATTCTGAATAGTTATTATGAAATTTCCGTTGAATATTTTTATTTAATTACGTTTTACTAATCATATGAGTTATTTTCACTAACATCACTTAATTCATTATATTACAAAGTTTTTTTTGAATTTTGAATAGTTAATTATCTCGTTAAACTTAAATGAATATGGGAGCTAGTTCAGCAATTGTCTCCGTGAAGTATTATGACTTTGGGATAAAAGAAATCTAAAGAAAATGTCAGTGCTTTGTTAAAATATGTAGAATTTAAATATATATTTTACAATATTCTTCAATGCAGAAATTATATTCCTAGACCCTCTTTAAGCCTTTTAGGTTTAAAATAAGTACATAATATATTTATTTCAGTGTAAAATTATAAAAACTCAGGTTTGAATTCTTCGTTTATCCAGACAATTACACAATGTTAAAAAAGTGTAAAAAATAATTTAAAAAAAATTTAGAGCTGCACTTACTTAAAAGTTGGATTTTTAACCAACCCCGACCTTTTCTTTTAATAATTTTTGTGTATAAAATAATCCATATATTATATATTATCATCGGTACAGATACTATTCTTAGTCAGTTTAAAAATGGTATAATTTTAAAAGTATTTAATCTGCAGTTATACAAGTTCAAGCACACTTATTGCTTATAATTATTCGGTAAAGCATGGCGACTGGTGACCCCATAAAAGGATCCCTTGTTTATATCTTTGTCGTAAAGAACAGAGAATGGTTATAAAGGCGAAGCGATTATCTTATTTTTACTACATAATCTGTTTTTGTGCCCTCTCAAAATATATAATATTGTGACTCCTGACATTTAATCTCTTTAAGTGATTTAATATCTGCCACTCATTTTTTAAACATAAGTTTTATGGTGATTTAATAGCAAAATAAAGTATGAAGTATAGTCGGCTTCAAAGGGAAGTTTTTTTCGTATTTGCGGCGCTATGAGATCACTTCACCCATCTTTTATACTCACCATCGATCGCGTTTTCCTCTCTCACTCTTTTTCTATGATTTTTTTAACATCCACCACTTTCTGTTTGTCTCTCTTCTGCTGGAAAATTTAACTATATTCTTTTAATTTTTTTTCACTCGAACTTTCGAACGATTTTGCTTTCGTACTAAGAAGACTCGCGCTGGGGTAAAGTTATTTATGCGCATAACATTTTCGGTATTAATCTATTTTGACATTTTATTAGTTCATGGCGATAAATTCTATATTGAGTTTGTCCCCAAAGATTAAAATACTAACATGAGATTTTTAGAATTTATTAATAATTAATAAGATGAAAATAAATCCCTTGAACATCATAAGGCATTTCAAGCTCAATCATTACATATGATATTTTTGTGAAATCAGTTGAACCAATCAGATATTTTACTTGTATTAAAGCGAAATAATTCTGAAAAAATGAATTCACCTCGATACACAATCATCTCAGGTAGGACAACCTGAGATAACTAATATAATGTTAAAGTATGTCAATCATTTCACACTTTTCTAACCCAATAATCTCAATGCTTGTGAACTTTCAATTGATCTGGATAACATTTTAACAACAATTTAATCGTCTATGTTTTTTAGGTTTTAACGGGGTGGTTTATTATTGAAATACAAAGCTTAAATCTAATTATTTGTTAAATTATAACCATGAATTACATTGAATAAAAAATAATTGCAACAGCAATCACTAAAAAATCACACAATCCTTCTTAATGATCTTGTTTAACCACTTTTTTTAAACAAAAACTTGACAATGTTAAAATTAGACTTTTCTCATTACTTCTGACTCGATTTGCGGTAGGAATAATAATCGTTTGTATACATCGAAAAGAACATGCGTCCTAAAAAGCTCGGAGATTTTTCAACGTAAGGATTAATTCTGTACACGATGTAGTCTCTACTCTTGATTCCTTTTGAAAATCAGATGTTCATTGAGGTGTGGTTTTATTTATGATTATGTATTGTTGGCAGGTAACAAGAGGCACTAGAAGACTTGTACCTTCACTCGAAGAGACTGCTAATGCGATTGTTGCTGTCGCCAAGAGTCTGTTCTGGAGATCTGTCATCATCATTACTTCAGGTAATAAATACACATTATAATTAAGCTTTTTTGTGCTTTTTGTTCTGATGAACATTGATTTTATCACCAAAGAGACCCGAATATTATATTTACTTCAATTGAATTAATGAATACATGAAAAAAATATATAGCCATAAATTATAATTAGTATAAATATAACAGTGTGTAAATTAACATATGGCAACACCAAATGTTAATTTACACACTGACTTGAAAATATGGTAACGATATAACATATACATCGAATTTTATTTATTATTCATTAACTTTATAACCTCTTAAATTATATTTTTTTATTTAAAATATAATATTTTTAACGGTTTATTGTGTATGTGTGTTTTATTTTTTTAATTAATGTATTGATAACGATGCCTAAGTTCCCCCAAACCTATTTATAGTTTTCAGAAATTCACATTTCATTAATATATTTTATTTGCAAATAATAGTTTTTTGAGGTATTTAATAACTATTTCTAATACTACTACTGTGATTCTAAGTGAATAACCACTTGGTTCCTAATAATGATTTGTTTGTATTGGTGAAAACTAAGCAGAAATTTTCGTATAAATCAAGCGACCCGTTGTCTAATATTTTCCTTTACTTACACCCAAGGAAATTACCTACTTGGAAAAAATATTGTTGTTTTCCTCCCCTCTTAACTTCAGCCATACCATAAATATTTATATTGTAATTTCACCTGAAGGAAATTCGTTCACTCTAAATGTGACCTTGTATAAAGGAAACTGCTGTCACCTGAACCAAGGATCGCTTATATTAAATATATTGTATATTCACGGCTCTGTGTGGAAAATAAACATTGAATATTCGAAAATGGCTTATTGTAAATAAATACGCAAGATATTGGCAAGCTATCACATGTTCCATTGACAACATAAAAAAAGTTGACATTGACTGTGTATAAAAAAGTGAGTCTGTGATGTCGAAGAAGCCATCCCAAGTAAATAATAGTTGATACTGGTCAAATATTATCATTTTATATGGCTTCTCTATGATACGTCAACAGTCTATTACGTATTTGGACCCTTCTGATTTATACCAATGCTGGTGATAAACCACCCTACTGGAAAACTAGAAACGGAGAAGGTGCTTCCGTATAGAAAGAACTCGGAAAAACTTTTTTTATTTTACCCTTTCAATCCTCGTTGTCCCCGATCAAAGAACTACCCTCACAAGATAAATTAAGCCCACTTCAATATGGTGATTTGTTTATTAGTTTTATGATAAATGTAATCCGAGTCCATTTTTTATTTGACATATACATTACATCATCTTTTTATACGATTTCTCGGACACGTTTCGTCTGGCTGGATTATTTCATACTCTATTAAAATATGCTCATAGTATCGATCAAATGTCTTCTTCTCTCACGTCACGAGCAGATTAGGGAGCTTTTGGTATAATCCTTTAAAAAAATAGACGCCTGCCTATTTTCTGGTCCCTTAACTTTTATAAAAAGTCTTTAGTTCCCCAGCTCAGCCTCATCTTTAATATCAATAAATTGATTAACTTATTGACTTATAAGTTGATTGACTGTGGATCGTACTGTGGAAAACGATAGAGAATCTTCTTATTATATTTGGGTAGGTTTAATATTTTTTATCCTACAAAGAAGATTCAAATAACTTCTGTCTGTCGTAGTTTACCCCAAAATTACAGTCTTATAATTTAAGTCAAATGTTGGTCAATGTGCCTTCGTATATTTTTAATGGTGTTAGTATGCGTTTGTTAATAAACGAAACACCATTGGTATTACAGTTTGTTAATATTAGTAACCAGGCAGTTGGATTATGATGTAAATATCAGTAAAGGTGTATGTCTGAATAAATCCACCCTTTACTTGATTATTCTGTTCTTAATCCCTTCTATACAGAGAATAAATTATATTCTTCTTCTGTATATACAAATAATAATAATATATATTACAGTAATATATATAGTAATATAATAATTTTACATTGTTCATATAATACAAAACATCTTATGAATTAGACTTAAGATTAAGATTAGATTGGTGTACAGAATATATAAATTGTTCCCTATAACTGACATGAGAATAAGATTTTTGTGTGACATTGTAGATACTTATTATTAAATAATATAAAGTATGGGGAAAAAATTAAAAAAAAAACATTTACAGAAATGAAGATAAATAAACAATAACAAGAATAGAATCAACATAAAACTAAATAACACATTGATTGTGAACACAAATTTGAATTTTTATACTGACAGATATGCCTATACTCCTATTTTATTTTGTTTTAATGAAAGAGTCGATTCATATTTTTTTCTTTAAATATTTTCCTTTGGATTACTATTATTTGGGCTCTCATTAAAAATATCAAGGTGTAGAATGTGGAACACGCGACCGAGCAGAATATCATCTAGTATTTTTCATCTTCAAGGTGTATTTTAATAATTTTCACCTCAGGCTTTCTACTGATCGTGAAGGGTCATTTCCACCCCTGATTTTTTCGACAATCTAAAAAATCCGGATTATCACAAACGCCCACAGAATCCGTTTGAAGGGATATATTAACTAACATTTTAAACCCGTGTGTATTTATAAAATTCAAACCGCCTACGTTGGATATTAAAATAGAATTAGGGGTGATTTAATATTGGTTGGTGGTGTAGCTTAGGATTGGGGCACATGGCCAAAAGAATAATGGTTTCGGTATATGAATGACCACGCATGTTTGGAAAATGGCCAACCATGTCTAGGCCTTTCATTCCATAATCCATTAAACCTTGCAGCCTTTTTTACACACATTGCACTGACCTGACCTTTTTACAGCAATAACTAATAATACAACACTATCATGTATTATTACAACTGAAATATTACATTTTGTCAAACAGGGTGGACTTGAACTAACTGAATTAATAAACTGTTATGTTTTTTTTAATATTTAATATTTGTTTTCGATTATTCTTACGATACCCTATTACCATAGTGTATGTGTATGTTATTCTAAGTTCTCTTATCGGGCGTTAAAATACAAATCAAATTACTTTGAATTGAACTTACAAACAAATAAAACAATGCACGGCTTACCATTTTATATTAATTTTTAAATTGTATTATATGTCTACAAAACACTGAAGAGGATAGGCTACTTAGGTTCGAGCGGAAGATTCTTAGGAGGATCTTGGGTCCTGTTCAGGAGGCACCGGGACTATTTAGAATTATACGGAACGATGAGATTTACTCATTATATAAGAGCGTGAACGTAGTACAGTTTATTAGGGCTTTAACATTAGGTTGGGTTAAAGAGCAGGAGGGATAGTATCGGAAATACTATCCAGAAAGCCTGTGGGTAAGAGAAGGCAGGGTAGACCTAGGCTAAGGTGGGCGGACGAATTCTATAAGGTAGTTAGGAGTTTAGGTATTAATAACTGGAGGAGCATTAAGTGCGGGAAGCCTTGGGTCATCACTGAACTGGAGTGCTTGTGATGATGATTATATGTCTAAAAATTTATTTAGTTAATATTGAGTATTTTTTAGGAGAAAACATCTCTCAATATGATAATTCTGAAAATGCAATTAACCCGTGCCGTGCATCATCAACCCACTTGGATGAACTATGATTATGTCATTGATTGTACTTGTAGTTATTATTGTGTAGTATAAACGCTTTGATTGCAGGGATCCTGTTACATAGTATTGTGGTTATGATGATGGTAACGTGTTCTATGAATATAATTATAGATGTTGGCTGGTGGCCTGTATTAGCCAACAAAGTGGAGGTTGGTCTACAGGAAATAGGGGTTGCCCCAAGACATATCTACTGGGAGAATGATGTACTGCCAACACAGGCTCTAAGAGGACTACATAATACACCACCCAAAGGTAATCCCCTTTAAACTATGTGTAATACATTTTGAAGTGACTCAAGTGAACGGGTAATTTAGGATGGAAAACTGCGATTATATTTAATAATAATCATTTAGCATTGAAATTATAAACAAATTATTAGCATGAGTTTCAGTTACTTTTATAAACCACGCATATTTGTCATCTATCACATAAAACGTCTTCTTATTGGTCAAAACCGATCACGTGACGTGACAATTCATAAGCTTGTGATTCCTAGACGTGCGTCGCCGTAAACGTACACCGTAAAGACGGTAAAAGAGTTATAAGTGTTGTTAAGCACCAAATCCATAAATAAGTAAATAAATATTTAATGTCCTTTAAAAGTTTATATTTTTATTATCCTTCTAATCTTACATATTGTAAACTTTTATACACGCCCAGAGGCGATCAAACTTACCGTAAACGGTTGTGATTAATGATATCATAAAAATTATATATTATTATAGTTATGCGGTATAACTAATTATGACCATTGGTAAAGCTTGGGATTCCTGGGCGTGCGTCGCTGTAAACGCTTTTACGAGTTGCTTTGCTGTACTTTTGATCGGTTTTTTGTTAATTAGTGCCTCGACCGAGGCTCAGACGAGGAAGTGTAGTGTTAACTAACTCTACTAACGTATGACATATGCCTGGGAATCCATTACTTAAGAAGAATCTAAGGCTTTTTTACATTGACGTTTATTCTACAAATGCGTATTACTTTTATTAATTCAACTTAAACATATAATATATTCTAATTATCTTTTAACTTATATTAAAATCTATATAATATCTAGGTTGAGTTTTAAAAGTGGTACAAGATTATAATAGCGAGGAAGGCATTTTAAACGTCTATCTTTTAGATGTTAAAAATGCGAGGCGGAAAAGCTCTCTGCTTTCAAAAAGTTCCGGTATTTCTATTTTGCTCGAATATACTTGTCCATTTCAAATGGAGTTTTGACGGGAAATAATGCGTCTGTATTCTTCCTGCTGTTACAAACATATTTGTTTCGTTTCATTTGTATTTGATAAACAATGAATATTTTTAAATGAAGGTATTTATAGGCATTGAAAGTAATATGCATATGGATCGAGTGTTTATATAGCGAAACGAGATGGGTTTATACTGATAGAACTGTCACGTTGGATTTTTGATCAAAATACGCACCATCAAACAAATATTGGCTGATATATACACTCAAACATTTCACATTAATACCGTTTTCTATAAAATTTCACCATATATTTTGTTTGTTTCAGTGATCATACTTTGTTCCTCGCTGCGTTCCAATACAGGAGAGATAATATTGAAAGCGATCGATGAGCTTAAATTATCACAAGCCATACTACTCGCAATAGACGTATCGAGCTTTGTTCCTTTTCTTCCTAGGCTAGTCACCAAGAAAAAATCAATCGATGAAGGAACCGAGTATGGGATTCTAAATGACGCGTCTTCCAGCACAGAGGATGAGATTGAAGATTTCGATGTCGTATTGACTAACTTAGATGATGCTGAACAACTGAAAAAATATCAACTGGTGGGAGACACTATTGATTATTCTGATATACAAAATCGAAGTTCTACAAATGACAAAAATAAGCTCGAGACTCATAAAATAGGACGGCTTACCGTAAATAGAAGCGAAGAAAACGCGACTTCTATGAATTTCGGCGATCGTAAACAGGCATCAGACGTCGACAATAACGATCCAAGAGACGCCCTAAAACAACCAAAATTACAGAACAAAGATGAAACGTTGACGAGGCGAAAGAGAAGCTGGCTTCAGGATAGATATGAACCTTTCGACAACATCAGTATTGAAATGAAAAAGTCATTCGTTATTCTAACCAGCATGGATTCCAGGGATATTGTCACTAACCAGTTCGCCGAGACTACCACGAAAAATGAGCTTTTTGAACATATTATCGAAGGTTTGAATGCGATCGTCACGGGGACATTCGATAACAAATCGCTCAAAGTGTTCAAGTTCCTCTTCCTGGACTGGAAGGAAAACATTGATGATAATAGTGATGCTAGTGACTCACACTGGAGACCGCTGATAATCTTACAGTCTATGAAAAATATCAGCTCTTCCAAAGCCAAAGACAACATTAGTATGACAAAGGTGCAACCAAATTTTGATGAATGGTTTTCAGAGAAGGGGCTTAAATTTGACGACGACTCTTGTGATGATGATTTCTGTATAAGGGCACAAATCAAGATGAACTCTACACATATTTTTATAATTATCATATCCGCTTTGTTATTCTGTCTGATGTCTATTGGAATTGTTATCATTATAAGGTATGTTGTCAAACTTCTTTATGGGACATTTAATAATAATAGTCTTTAATATACCCAAATATTCCATAAAGCTTAATAGCTCAGGGGATAAGACGCGTGGCTACTAATACTGTGGTCATGGGTTCAAATCCCACTTAAGTCAAGATTTTTTCTAATTGATTTGATCGGTTATTACGACTGGGATCGCGAATAATATTAATAAAATCCCAATCGATCGTCTTTAACTATAATAAGTTTACTCTGATTTCCTGGATTGTAAGGTAAATACTGAGGCGATTATAAAGTTGGGCAGAGCCGCTCTGTCGATGACATGTGTAACTAGTAATAGTTAAGATCACCGACAGAAAATTAACACGTTGTTGTGTCTAAAAACCCTCTCAAAAAAGCTCCATCAGAGATGTAGGGTCTCTGGTATTCCACACGACTGTTTTCTCTTAATAATAATAAAAAAAAAGCTTATTTTATATGGCTAATAAAATAAATGTAGCAATTTCAATATTACGCCCAGTCCGATCAAAATATTATATTCGTGATTTGATTTTATGATATCCGCAATTGATACGACTTAATATACATTACATTATTATTTTTATTAGGAATATTCTACTGAAAAGGAAACTATCTAAAGGGCCCAACAAAATTGTACTAACAGCAACTGATTTTGTATTTCCCCAAGTACCAGACAGTAGAAGGGTAAAAAATACTACTATATTTGAAATAGTCTTTTAGTAATATTTTGTGTGTTTAAATTAGGTCGATGAAGGCATAGAAGCTATGCTTTGTTGTTGGTTGCAACAACTTCAAGAATTCGGCGGTCCAGAAGTGGAAAAGCCTGATTTGCTGAAAGGTTCAGTGGGATCTTTAAAAGGTCCAGGAACAGCCAAAGGTCCATCTTCAAATGGGAGCTTAGCGAAAAACAATTACATAGTCGATCATCGGATACGTTATAATGTGAGTACAATAATATATAATTCTAAAAGTGAAGCTTGAAATAAGATTCATGTATAAAAACAAACGTAATATTGAGCGAGAAGGTGTCGAGATGTACGTGATGAGATTGAAAATAAGCCACTGCCAAAACAGATTTATCAATACGTGTGTCAAGTCTTGACAGAGAAACATTGAATTTTCATAATATCATTCGTATATTTTTTCCCAGGGGGATTTCGTACAAGTGAAGGAGCTTCCCATTGTTGGAACATTCGAATTGAAAAGTAAAGCGATGGACTGTCTTGTTTTAACACACGGCTTAAGACACGAAAATCTCAACCCTTTCATCGGTAAGTTGTTTATTATTTTTTATTATTATTATTATAGCTAGTAAATCATATAATATTCTCAAATGTTTCTATTATTGGAATCGATTCTGTGAAGTAGTTGTATGCATAGCCAAACCTTAGCCGTAGGAGAATTACATGCCCATGGATGCACAATCCTCTTCTAATATGTACATATTATATTATAGGTATCCCTACATTATATAGGGTAACTCAAAAGAACTACAGAATTATGCAAAAAATACGATAAAATATTTTATGCAATATCGATCTCATCCAAAACTAGACAGTAGTAACTTCCATGTTCATATCAATTAAGCTGACTTTTGTATTATGTATATATTGTTTATAGTAACCTCGAAATAACAATTTTCAACTCCCCTTGAAACTCCAATCTATCCCTGTGTTAATTTTATCCACATATAGTGAAGTTTTATAAATAAACTATTGAATGAACCTCCATATAACGAATTTTCGGCGCTCGTTTTGCCATTTTACGAAGTTTTATTTTAAAAACCTCTATACATCGAAGCTTTGAATAGTATCGAGGAAATGAGAAGAATAGTACTGTATAAACATGTCACAATTTACTAATTTATTTTAATAGCTCAGATGATAAGACGCGTGGCTACAAATACATGGGTTCAAAAAAGCTCTCGCTCAAGTGAAAAAAATTCTAATTAATTTGATCGGTTATTACGATTGGGAGATCGGGAATAATATTTAAAAAATCACGATAGATCGTCATGATCCAGGTTTACTCTGATTTCCTGTATTGTAAGGTAAATACTGATTATTAAGTCGGTGACCTGTGTAAGTAGTAATAGTTAAGATCACCGACAGACAATTAACACGTTCTTGTGTATAAAAACCCGTCTCATAAAAAAACTCTTTAGGGCGTAAATAAAAAAATAAATAAACTTGCAATCCTTAGATCATTTTTGGTATTATTTGTTTATACATTTTGTATTCTGGATTTATTCCAATTAGTATGATGTTTGTTTCCTTGAGCTTCGTTGAATCGATTAAATAGTAATTTATGTTATGCGTAAAACAATTCAGGATCTTATATATATTGATATAAATTTGTTTGAGGAGAAATTAGATATCCATTTACAAGACTTCGTAGTTGTTATTTTAATATATTATAAATCTGGAATTAAATTCATGTTTTGTGTTCAATGTTCAACTTTGAGTACAGGTGTATGTAGAATGTAGCCAAGGTGACATATTGCCAGAATATATTATATCGGAGAACTGTTTTCAAAGAAGTGTCCAGATAAAAGTGAACATGTGTTACACAGTGTTTGCCATGACACGTACCATATAACATGAATTATGATTTACGAGATTACAATGTAGCAAAACAGTATATTATGTACAGAGGTGACCGTCTATGAAGACTAGGTAATTGAAGTATTCATAATTAATATCTCAGGTGCATTGGGGATATGAATGAATGAGAAAGTACTTGCTGTATCGTAGTTTTTTTGTAATTAATTATTTAAAAGGAGCCAGTCCTTTGTAGCATGCAAAATGCCAATTAGCTACAATCAATGAACTTATATCTATAGAATTTTTTTATATTTTTTTTTATTCAGATAACACAGTGGTCTGGAATACCAGATAACCTAAATCTCTGATGGAGCTTTCTTTGAGGAGGTTTTTATACACACAACGTGTTAATTGTCTGTCGGTGATCTCAACTATTACTAGTTACACAGGTCACCGGCTTAATAATCAGTATTTACCTTACAATACAGGAAATCAGAGTATACTAGGATCAAGACGATCGATCGGGATTTTATTAATATTATTCCCGATCTCCCAGTCGTAATAACCGATCAAATCAATTTTTAAAAATTCTTGACTTGAGTGGGATTCGAACCTATGACCACAGTATTAGTAGCCACGCGTCTTATCCCCTGAGCTATCACGCTGGTATTATGTATTGTTTTCATACATTGGGACATGGCCGACACTACAACATGCGCATATTATACATATACCTCATACATACGCGAGCTGTAGCTACCTGCAACATTTTAGTCCTTACAATCCGACATGTTCGATAATCCAACACTTGAGACCAACAACAGTCTTCTTAAAAAAACATCCGAATTTGTCATTGAATATATCAAGCAACTTTTTCCTATTGACTTTACCATATTAAGTAAAAGACTGTGTAATATTTTTAAAAAGATCGACAAGTGACAAATAAACAGTACGAGCGGTAAAAGCAGCGCCCCAAACAGCTGTCATACGAAACCTCAGGCGACAAATAAACCTTAGTCACTCACGTTTTTAAGTATTATTTGCTCCAAAATATGTAGAAGCTTATTTGTTAGAAAAAATAATCAAGAAGGATAAGAAAAAAACGACATCACAAAATGAGCTACATTTTTTTAAAATTATTTATTTTTAATTTTAAATTGATACCTCATTTTTTAAACTATCAATAAACTAAGGTATTATCGTATTGGTAGAATGTAAGGCATTATTTGAACTCGGTTGGTATGTGAACAATCTGTATGGATTGCATTCCACAGTATTAATCTAATGCATCACTTACCTCTTGACTTTAATACAAATATTGGAAATTAAATTGAGTTTAAGATTTTTAATAATATAAAATGATTCCAGGTTGTTTGACTGATCCAGCCCGGCCAGCTTTAGTACACGAGCATTGTAGTCGAGGTTCTCTGGAAGATGTCCTCATGATGGACGAGATTAAACTGGATTGGACATTCAGGCTTAGTCTTCTCACGGATCTTGTCAGGGTAAGGACTGGTTGTTTAAATTGCAATTTTATTTATTATTAATAATGTTCATCGTCTATAGGGGATGAGATACTTACACACGTCACCACTTAAAGTACACGGTTATTTGACGTCCAGAAACTGTGTAATAGACGCCAGGTGGGTACTCAAAGTCACTGATTATGGACTGCCCGCCTTTTATGAGGCCCAGGGGATCCCACAGCCCGCCAAAAATTCCAGAGGTAACAGCAGAGCCTTGTAAATATATTTTAATTCAATGCTAAACACGATTTATGTGTAAAGACCTCCTGTGGACGGCTCCAGAGCTTCTGCGCCATTGTGGTTTGAGGAGACGAGGATCCCAGCCTGGAGATGTTTATTCCTTCGCCATCATCATGCAGGAAGTCGTAGTTCGAGGAGAGCCTTTCTGTATGCTGGCACTCTCTCCAGAAGGTGAATTCAAATTTACACTGAAATCCAAAAATTTACATCTTAAAGTACACCTCGAACTGGCGAACGATCTCTAGCCAGAAAACGGAATTAAACCCTCCATTTTACTGTTTTAACGTCAAATTAGAGTTTTTGGGGCTCTACAGGGCGGGCTTGAACTAATTGAGAATATTTTAGGGGATGGTAGGATATTTAAAAAAATATTATTAATTAAAAACAAAAAAAATCCTAAAGTATTTAGCAGACGCAAATCATGCATGACAGTCACTATCGAGCACTTCACTAAAACAGCTGATTCAAAGATAATGAACACCACCGATATTAGAAGGCCGGACAAGTGGACTCTTTTATAAATAAAATTATAAAGAATTTTATATAAAAGATTAAAATGTTGCCAGTAAAAAAATTGTTCATACACTATCAAAAATATTGTATACAGTTTGTTTTATATATGTAAATATATAAATAACAAATCTGGTAGAACCCACATTAGAAGATGGGACAAGTGGATGTTAAATATCAAGATGACGGACCAAGAAGATGAGTTTGACAGAGGCATAACAAATTGTCTCATTCAGACTCATCTACTTGGTCCACCATATTAATATTTATACATGTAGCTGTCTGGAATTCTTATCAGTGATCAGTCCAACAGCACTATTGATATTTTTAATTAATATTAAAAAAATAATTAATCCTAAAATATTTTCAGTTAGTTTAAGTCCACCCTATATAGATTTAAATAATATTTTAAAATCAATCACTGAAAAAATATTTGATTGCCATCAAAAGTCTACCATATGATGAAAATCGTCGATCAAAATTCAAAATATTTATATACATAAAATATGTAGTTTTGTTTGAATGTCCGAAAGAAGTACGAAGTTGAAAGTGAGCATTAATGTATGGAAGCAGTGATATTGAAAATATTATTTTTATCTCAGATATCATAGAGAAGGTAAAGAAGCCACCGCCTCTGATCAGACCCTCGGTATCAAAGGGAGCAGCTCCGCCCGAGGCCATCCACATCATGAGGCAATGCTGGACTGAACAACCTGAAATGAGGCCTGACTTCTGCCAAGTGCATGATCTTTTCAGGAAACTCAACCACGGAAGGTGAGCACATTCTATAATTAAACAAATCAAGTTTAAAATATATACATGTTTATATAGGAAGGTGAACTTTGTGGACACGATGTTTCAAATGTTGGAGAAGTATAGCAATAATCTGGAGGAGCTTATTAGGGAGAGGACCGAGCAGTTGGATATGGAAAAGAAGAAAACTGAACAGCTTCTGAATAGAATGCTTCCGAGGTAATATTTCCAGAATAATCCCAACAGACAATGTGTACCTAAAGTTTATCGTTGGTTAAATATACGCTTAAAACCCTTCCATTATAGGATTTAAGCGAACGATCCCAAATAATTTGACCGTCTAATTGTACAACAAAAACGATTGGTTACTTTTACAAAATCCCTTAAATATATATTACATTTTTTTAGTTTTTACAATAATTGTTAGAACAATACATCTTTGGAAATAGTCTTAGGTGTACAGAGTATATAAATCTTTTTACCTATAACTAACATGAGAATGTTTTATTTAAAGTTGACATGAATAATAGTATTAAATTAAAGAATGAACGGGGAAAAAATAAAAACCCATTTAAAAGTTTGAGGATTAATAAATAATAACAACGATAAAAGCAATATTATAAAAAATGCTTAAAAACTAAATAACAGTTTGTTTGGGTAAAACCAAATTTGAGTTGAGTGGATTTTTAGAAATTTACACTTTTTTATTTTTTTAAAATAATATCAAGTCCATTGGTAAAATGAACTTACGTTTCCACGAGGCATATTTGGTTTTATTTACATGTCTTATGATTGGGTTAGTCATTTAAGTGTATTGGTTTTTACTCAAATCTGCGATATTTTTTAGCTTTGATCATTTTTAATTTAATGTCCTCGTGGACTTCTTTAAGATATATGGCAGGTTTAAGATCTAATGCCATCTTAGGACACTTGTTTTGGACAATTTTATTGATATGAGTTAAATCCCTTAAATAGATTATTTGTAATACAGGTCAATTTTATTGCGTACTATTATAATAAATATATGAATAAAGTCCACTAGTGTCATGTTTGAAAAGTGCCCGAAGCTATTTCATTCTAGATTGCTATATTTGAGTGAAATAAGCTGCCTTTTAAGGCTTTAGACGTGAAATAATTGACTCCAAAGGCCAACAATGTTCACTATCCCTCGAGATCTCTCTCGGGTTTGCTTCCCCTTTGATGGCCGACAAGAAAAAAATTATCCCAATTAATGTGATTAAAGGAGATTTTTAAAAGAACCCAAAAAGTGTGATTTGGTTTACATTCAACGTATTATATGCAAATGTATGTAATTTGAATCCAATCGAATCATACGAAATTTCAAGCAGTATTTAAATTTTAATATAAATAATGTTTTCATTTATAAATAATTTCAAGAAAAATATATCAAAAAACTTCCCAACGTAAAAAATAAATAAAAAAGGTTACATTAACCTTTAAAGCAGACAAAAATATTAAATATTTTCTTGAAAAACATTGAAAATCTTTCGTAATTTTGGCATCGATCTTTGTTGCGGCTGTTTCTATAAAATCCGCAGTAGTTGGTATCACATTTCTACGTTTCTTGAATGAAGAACTTATTATTTTTTATTAAAATTTTCATGTATTTTTGTGATGTCCTTACCACCCCCTAAAATCAGTTCTAGTTAACTCTGTATTGTCACATTTAAAACTTAACTAAAAAATAAGTGTCTTTAAAATTGAATTGTTAACAGATTCATCCGTTATTGCCTAATTACGTAATATCTACAAAGTGTTATACATTTTTAATGATATGGATGTGATGGTGTAAATAATGAAAGGTATTCGCAATTCGTAATGACGAGTGAAAGGAATGTGAGGCTTTATTCGAAGCAGGCTGTAATTAATGTGTATAGACTTGCTTTAAACAGAGTACTACTAACTAACACTATCATCCATTTTCAGCTTAATTGATTCACACTACTTGGAATTACCTCACCTTTCACACAATACGACGACTGAAGCCACTCATTACCTCTTTGTCTCCACACAAAGGATATTATATTATAATCATAGCACACGTATTTGTTTGTAAAGCCAAATATGTACAACATTTCAGGTCAATTTGAAACCTTTTCATGCTCAAAGGCCATACATACATACATAGTGTAGTAGATATTTCGCAGTTCACTCGTCTGATAATTAAGCGGCACATCCCAAAATAAATAACCTCGCCTAAGTTAAGCTAAGCCGCCTATCGACTGTGAAAAATGATTAAGTGAACGGCTAAAACTTTGGCCAGATACACGCGACAGATGCTTTCTATAAATCATATCATTTACATATCAAGCGAATACAAAAAAAGAGCCTTGATTAATGATTTGAGGAAATTACAATAATTTTCGAAACAACGTGTCTTCTACGCTTTATAATGAGGGTCGAAATATTATTATTTTAATATATTCAACATGTTACTAAAACGGACCTAAGCATTTTTTGTATAAAAAAATTATTTATTAATAATAAAATAGTTTGAGAATCTTCGGTTTTATTAATGAGTGAATATGTGTTGTCATTAGAGAATAATAAAAACAACTTATGATGTCATCACATTAGTTCAAGTATGAGTTCAAGTTCAAACTGAATACGTCAACAAGGTATTGTTATTTACTTGCAATGTTCATGCAATGCATTTTAGTTGAAATTACGCTAGACCATACTTTGTTTACATATTCAAATCAGGCGGTCAATCACCTAATAAGTAAATACGCAAGATTCTCAAACTTTTTTAAATAATAATTAAAAATTAAAAAGTTTAACTAGCCGAATTGGACCATTAATGAAGGTGTAGTTGTGTTACATTTAATGTACCATTCCTTACATTGAATTATTTTAGTATCAATAAAAGACATGTTGTATACTTACATATCTATTAAAATAATATCAGATAAGTCATCTGAAATAGGTACCTACATGTTATTTTATATTAATTGATGGTAATCGGTGGTCAAGATTTTTAATTGTAAGAGCAGATTTTCAATGTTTATTATACTTGATAATAGTTACTGTCTAAAAAAATCATATTTATCGTCCTTTCGCATTCAAGGCGTATATCCAATGCCCATTTCGATTCCAAAGTCACATAAATTTAAGTATAGGTACATTAACCAAAATTTATCGAATACAAATAATAAGGAAATGGTGCCGTATATTTTGCCAAATTTATACAAACAACATTACATCATTGAGCATTTTTCCGTTTTCTTACGATTTGTCAGTCGCTCCAGGCATAAAAATTGCTTTAAAATGAAATACACTTATTTTTTTATGAGAAATATTATGTGTACTTTTTTTATTAAATTACACGCCAACGCCACCGTCAAGTTATACATTTTTTAATGGTTAATAATCATCAGCTTTTCAAATGTACTACAGTATTTTTGTGATGAGTAAATAATAAAAAATATTATGTAAAAATAGATTTATTTGATTTATTTTAGCTATAGATTTTTTATTTGACACGTGATATAATATTTAATTATGTGAAAAGCTCAATTTGTAAACGATAATCAAAAATGTATTAATTGTTAAGTAATTAATTGACCCAAACGTTCTGTATACAATGCTTTGTAAGTATTTATTTAGCGTGATTGATTACACATAAAGTCAATTTAAATTATCACACACCATTTATTACAACAGTATAAGAAGTAAAATTTGATAATTGTATCATAAAATCTTGCATAACTGTCGTCGTTTGCAAATTTGTAAATTCTGGTGGGTGGATTTGGAAGTAGTATATATAAAAGTAATTGGTGGTTTTGATGCAGTTATGTCGCTGAAAAGCTGAAGCTTGGAATGCCTGTGGATCCTGAAGAGTTTTCAGAAGTGAGCATCTATTTCTCAGATATAGTTGGATTCACACAAATATCAGCCCACTGCACACCCTTCCAAGTAGTGGACTTGCTCAACGATCTCTACACATGTTTTGATGCCACCATCAATGCCTATAATGTATACAAGGTAAGTAACAAATATATTTTTAATATACTAAAATTACAATGAAATTTTTTGAGATAGGTTTTCAATGTGTGAAAAATTTTAATTAAAGACAAAAAAAATTACCATTCATCAAGATATCAAAAATATATTTATAGATCATTTATGTATATACGACCCGAGGAGCTTTTTGAGATAATTATGGTTTTTTTAAACACAAAAACGTGTTAATTCATTTTCTGTCTGTGATCTTAACTATTACTAGTTACACAAGTCACCGACAGAGCGGCTCTGCCCTTCTTTATAATTGTTAATATTTACCTTACAAACCAGGAAATCGGAGTAAACCAGGATCAAGATGATCGGTCGGGATTTTATAATATTATTCCCGATATTTCAGTCGTAATAATTGATCAAATCATTTTTTTTTCACTTGAGTGGGATTTGAACCCTTGACCACAGTATTTGTAGCCACAAGTCTTATCCCTTGAACTTGTACTAAATATATTATTACAGAAAATTTATTTTACGAACTAGAATGTCACGGTAAACCTTTTTTGTTGACATTAGTAGTAGTAGTACTCGAGGAAAATTTTTAAAATATTTTTTTTTAACAAATAATAAATTTTTTGCCAGAAAGATTGTCACCTCAATCAAGCAGGATCATTTTTTATATGAATTCGTAAAAATGTAATATACAAGTTGTAGATTATCTGGAACAAGGCCAAACAGCGTAGAACGGTTTTATAAGTTTATGATGGTGTAAATTTGTAGACTGTCTTACCTGGTGAATTTGCTGAATTATAACGACAAGACTCGTAAAGCGGATTATAAATACTTAAAAGGGGGATATAACAAAACAGTGTTTGACTTATAATAAGTTTTTAAGTGCTGACGGAACAGAGTAACTCTTGTCGTCGTTAGAAAAGTTCTGCGGAGTTTCTCTTACACTCGTACAGTGTTCTTTGAAAGTTTGAGCTCCTCAACCACATGTCATCTTCACATATTAACTGTAATTAATTTATGTACAGGTGGAGACAATAGGAGATGCTTATATGGTGGTCGGAGGACTTCCAGTCAGGGTTCCTGATCATGCTGAACAAGTCGCCACCATGGCTCTGGATCTTCTACATCAGAGTGGCAGATTCAAGATAAGACACTTACCCAAAATACCACTTCACCTTAGGATTGGACTACATACTGGTATAAATTTCTTCAACATATCTTTTTATGAAAGAAACTAAACCTTAAATATAAAATAAGCGTGTTTTTCGGAGCTTTTCGTCGGGGTGGATGAAATAATAATATCAACAGATGAGCCTTAATATAGGCAAATACAAAATAGTCTAGAAGGCTTTAACAGCAGATATTGGATGATATTTTATTTTAAGAAGATACAAGAATAATACAAGTAAAAATAGAAATGAATTTTACGTAGCGAGCTTATTACTGATTTACAATATAATATGTTAAAATATTTCAAGTAATTAATATTATGATTAATAGAAGTTGAAGGCGTTTTCCACACAAATTAATATACATACGCAATTGTTTAATGATACGTTAATGTTCATATGTGCATATATAATTTGGTAGACTTAGCTCTAATAGGAAATAATTTACGTTTGCCTTGTATTATATTACATACTACAAGTTACTACCAAAAGCTTTCATCCACTTTATTAAAAATATTATTAACGCTGTGTGATCTTATTGTAACATGAAAATTTAAAAAAAAAGTTAACAAAGGGTGGAAAATGCCACCCTTAGATTTTCCACACAAAGAGCACTTTCACTTTCATGTTCACATATTTTTCTGAATTCTATTGCATTGCCACTTTTTTCTATGATCAAAAGTGCACCTTAAAGAGTTATGAATTAAATATTATTAATTTACAGGTCCTTGCTGTGCGGGAGTTGTTGGTTTAACAATGCCTAGATATTGCTTGTTCGGTGACACGGTTAATACTGCTTCAAGGATGGAATCGACAGGTACAGAATATTTATTATTTAATAAAAAATAAAAAAAATTACTGTGTGATTTAAAAATGCAGGGTCCGCGTGGAGAATTCATATATCACAGACAACTAGAGACAAATTGGTGGCCGCTGGTGGATACTCTATAGAATTCAGGGGGCGGACAGAAGTTAAAGGAAAAGGGAAAATGCCGACCTACTGGCTCCTGGGAAAAGCAGGCTTCGATAAACCACTACCTTCCCCACCTCCTATTGGGTAACACCTTATTTTTTACTATTTCAATGTGATCCTAATGCAAACAAGCGGATGCTTTTTGTTTTAATATACTATATCGCGGAAAAATATTCTCTCAAGAGTAATAAAGGAGAATTGGAAAATTTTAATCGGGAAATATCTCCCAATAAAATTCTCGTGGGAAATTTATCCAAGTCCTAAAATAACCGTTCGTTACATTGGATCACATGCTTCAAAATATTACCGCGTGTTTATTAATCGGTTTTGTTTGATTGATATTTGCCCTCGGGATAACAGAGAACACAGCTGGTAAGGACTGGTATACGATAATGGTGTTTTATGGGGTTTTTTTTTTATTAATTTTAGTGCTATATTTTCAGTTATGAAGAGTCTACAAACCCCATTTTACCAGTTCAAATAGCTGAAGATGCAGTGTCAGCGACGACACCGAGTGAAATTATTGCAGAGAAGCAAAACGGCCACCATTTCAGCATAGATAAGTCACTTTTCAGTGTCGAAAACTGCAGTACTTCTCCCATTAAAATAATCTCAAACTGTCCTACGGAGACCTTGTCTAACAGTACCGATAAATCTTCAGGGCCGGAGGAAATATGTCCGGCTATTCCTACAATCACAACAGAATGCGAACAAGATGCACAGAATAAGTTCGATCAAATATCCAAAGCCGAGCCAACAACTTCCACGTCTAAGTTTTCTGGCAACAATCACTTGGCTCTGACTTCTCCAGTGTCAGCTTCTGATGTCGCCGTTGCTCTTCTAGGCTCGTCCAACTCACTCGTCAGTAATCGTTATAAAGACATCACCAAATACAAAAGATCTTTACTATTTGAGCCGCCGGCAGATCTTAGTACTCCATACAATCATTACAAATGCCTCAGTCCAAGCGAGTCTAACATAAGTCATTTGGGTAAATTTGGCGAGCCGAGGAATGCGGGAAGACTCTTAAAAAGACAGTTTTCATTAGACAGGGCGGATGATTCCAGCAATACAGTTCCAGAAAGCAATCTTGCGGCACAAAGTTCTCGTCCACAGCAAAGATTATCAAAACAAAATTCAGCAGGGGCTGCTCCTGACCTGGAACGGATAGAAGAAGTACCTTTGGCAGTAATTGCCTCCCCGATGAATTACAAAAGACGCTTAGACACTACTTCTACACTCACCAGAAGCTCTAAAAGTATAAGCTCTGAGTCCTTGTCTAATCAAATACGATAATTTCAAAATCCTACGATACTCAAACCACATACAAATACGTAAATAATGCTCACTTTATACGGTTATAGAAAACATTAATAAAAACAAATTAATGCAGTTCTTTTAATACAGCGAAACCATTTTTGAAAACATTTTAATATTGATATATAATTTTATATTATATTTTTATGTAATTGATGGCTTACGAAACAATAATACTTCAAACCGTCGACATTTACGTAAGCGTCCTCCATAAAGGGCGTCACACACGTTCAGTTTAACTGTCAGTCCTGAACTGAATAAAACGTGTGTGCGGCCCTTAAATTGTCACTATTCCTCTCAAATCCTCACAACAAAATAATAATAAAAAAATACTATGTATATGCTTACTTCTCAAAAATGATTGCGCTGTAAATAAAAGAATTGCGTAAGGCGCCCTTGTGAGTTGTTAGTTCACTGATAGTATTTTCAAATAATATTTAAATAAAAAACTATTTAGATGAAATGCCACACTTATCCATATTGTGCGTAGGTACATATGTAAATCTTGAACTGATTTCTTAAACTAAGTGTAGTATAAATGGGTAATATTTTCCAATATAATAATTAAACACGAGCCTTAAGCGATCCTACCAATGTATGGTGAATCTTTCCACTGACAATAATAATATTTACCAATTTTTTAATCTCGCCCTAAATAGCAATATGCACTAAACATTAGCTTTGTAAACACTAAATAGTATAAGGATCCGCTTTGTATAATAAATGTTTTATAATGTTGTTAAAGCACACAATACTGAAACAGTTTAGTTATTAGAATGTAAACATTAGCACACTTATTCAATATTAAAATGGAGGAAATGCGATCCATCATGAAAAGCGTTATTTCTAAATAAATCATAAACCCAGATCGTCTGAAAGACTGTTTCTTCGACTGGGTATTTGTTAACTATACTTAAGGTAATAATGTTAGTTTTTAAATGGATATAGTTTAATTTTAATAATATATATTATGTGACAATCGTTGAATATTTGACTTGTTATTATAAATGTATTATATTATATCAGATGAGATATTGTGAATCTGTGTTTGATGGGAATGTATTTTATTCTCAATTACGTGATACTTGTAGATTAAACACACTTGTTAATTATCAAAAATATATATATTTAATGTAACCTTTTAACCGATCGACTAGCGGTTGAGCATTCTGTATAAAAAATAATATTGATGTTGTGGATTTTCAGTGTATTAGTGTATCAACTTTTTATAAAATATAAATTAGTCGTATGACAAGTTCGCCGAATATTGTTTTTATTTGAATATTATTTGTGTGCAGTATTATTTTTATACACAAGTACGACGCTGGCTCGTCTTTATTGCAATATCAAAGAATTATATCATAATTTATTTGTTTGGTGATGTCTCGACTATTTTTGTACGTAGCCTTGTTGATTGTTAAATGATTTTATTTTGCTCGACTTTAATCTGAACTGTATTCATGACACGAAAGCAATAATAATACATATTTTTTACATACGTTGGTTTAATTTCTTCTCGTATAAGTTCGCCAAAAGGTTAATAAATCAGACATGTTTGCGTGTAACTCTTCGTGTAAACACGTTTCATTTAATAAAAACACTCCCCAAATAAAAACGCTCAATCAATACAAAAACAAACCACGAAAACAAGTATTACATTCACAATTATTGGAGATCAATAATCTGTATAAGATAATTTTTTAATTATGAAAAACAACTACCTGCAAATGTACATGTAGTACATATATAAAATTATTTCGGTTTAATGTAAAATACACATTTCAATATAATATGAAATATTAAACAAATTCTGATACATTTATTAGTAAAACCAGCAAAAATTTTTACTAAATGTTCAATTTTATTGGTATTTTCTAATTTTTATAATATCGTATCGATGCCCTGATTTACTAAAGGGAAACATTAGCATTGAGTCGTTGAGTTATTAATTTGTTTATAGAATCATCTAAAGTAGTTCAAATGTTTTATAGCCTTCTTGTACATTTAAAAAAAATTATTAATGTTGTCTATCGGTCTGAATGTATACAATAATTTAATATTTTTTATATGTTTGTTTTCAGAGATGTGCCAAAGTCGAACTAATATTACAGTATTATACCCATCTTTTTTCTGTTTATCTATCTATCCTTTATAGTATAAAGTTTATACAATACTATAATATTCGTTTGACCTTGGCACATCTCTGTGTTTCATTAGAAATACTAAATACTATTAAGTGCATTCAGGATTTCCAGGGATCGAATAAAATTACCAGAAAACCCTGCACACCAAAATAAATATCAAAGAAATGTATAAAATTCTTAATATTATCGTATTTAAAAAAAAATCATTACTATAACCAAAAGAGACACTCTTCTGAAAAATTCCCTATTTTTATTCAAATAATATTTCCATTGAGTTTACTGAATATTCATTCATTCTTTTGTGAATAATGAATACATATATATATCCTTATCTTTGAGGTAACTCCACTAAAATAATATCCGCATCATAAGATCATCAATCAAAGGAATCCACCACCTTCTCAAACTAATCCCTCATTTATCAGATACAATCCTACATATGACAATATTAACTAATTAACTATAATGTGATAATACAATATAGTGTGTAACACGTGTGAAGTTACATTATTAGGCCCCAAATCATTATGAGTTGTGTTTACAGAGTCGTGTGTGCTCCAATTTACCTAGACTCATCACAAATACAAACCACGTATTATATTCACTATTAAGCCACTGAATCCCTGCAACACTCTCCTATTATAATATTTAAATGTTTTATTAATGAAATAAAAAATACGGTGGACATAGACACCGATGTTCCAATACTGAAACTCTCCTGGGAGTTAATTTGTTCATTGATAATGAGGGAAAATATACCAGATTTTAGGATAAAAATAAAAATGCTCGGTGGACACAATAATATGTATACATATAATTTTATTTTACTCAAAGACAAACAAACAATACATATTAATATACGAACTTTTTGCCACGAGACATGCATTTGCCTCTTTTTTATACATACAAAGATAATATTAATGAGTTGTTTACTTCAGCAAGTCTTTGCTTCACAAGGTCTTTTATTACTATCCACAATATTAAAAATAGTATAATAATTCATCGACATCTACTTGAAATAGCGACATATTAACCCTTTCGTATTCTAATATTTCAATCAGTAATATGAGCCGTGTAAATCTGTTGGGTCCTGAAATTAAAGCCAAGCGAGTGGTTGCATCTTGTAAAGCTCCATCCAATATCACTTTACTTACTTTAGTCAAATTCATATCTGTCAAAATATAATATACAATTATGAAGTAGCTACATAAAGAGAGAATACTGATCAAAATTAAATAGCTATATTAAATAAAATTAAATTCTTTCACTAAACTAACATCGGTATTTGTAAAATAATGTAAGAATGTCGGTTTTAATTCGTTCAAAACGATATGATAGTCTATTCTTATTATAATCTAGTTAGTAAATATACTTTAGTATAAAAAAAGAGAGCAGTTAAGCTACATAAAATCGAAATTTATGATTCTGCTATGAGGAGCTACGACTATGCTACGAGGGTCTACGAGAAGCTATGATTGCTACGAGAACTACCTCAGTGTTACGATTAAATACAACATTCTGGATTTTTTAGGTTCCAAAAATGAATATAATATTCTAAATAAAAAAAACATTTCACCATAAAATCCTCGATAGCGTATTAAAAAATGAATATACATCATATGTCTTTAATTGAACTTCAAATATTTTAAGTGCTTTCAAGTTATGCCAATACGACTAAAAAATCACTTACAACGGGCTAAATTATTTTTTTTTAAATTTATTTTAAGAGTTTGAGAATCTTCGGTTATTATTAATTAGTGAGTATATGATTTTAGTATCGCAAAGCAATAATTTTTACTTAATTTGCGTAGTTCTTTGACTTGTTATTTTATTAAAGGAATTATTTTCATAACCGTTTCATATTATTTTTTTCTGGTTATGTTGACATTACATGAAAGCCTTTAAAAATTCTGAATTTCAACTAAAACCTATTATATATGTTAATATCCAAGTAGATGTTATAGGCGAATCTCAAATCATTCTATTTTACATACCATTATTTACTGACTCACCAGCTTTATATAAAATAATATTCTGAATATAGTGATTCTCAAGGCGATTTGGAGAAATCCACTTAAAATATTCCACAAATGTTTTCAATCTCGCCCAATATAACAAGCCGCAGTTTATCGACATATCAATACACCTAAAAATACAATAAATAAGATATTTTATACAAGTTTATCGACTTCTAAGTAATACAATGCATACTTTATAATAAACAAACAGCTAATTATATTTCTCAACACTTTATTTTGATCGTATCTTGTCAGCATGGAAAATGTTATGTTGCGTCTTGCTTCTTTTATAATATCGATCATTACATTTTTGGTGAAATCTTTCCAAATATTGGCTGTAAAATTACCATACGGATTATAGAGATGAATCTTAATATAGTTTATTTTCTATACTCACTAGGGGAATATAGGTTTTCAGCTACTTTGGTAAAAGCCCCTTGCCGCAATACTGGTTTCGGACCTTCAGGTTTCCTGAAATCCCCAAAACCTTTATACGTGTCAATCTGCAAGTGAACTTGTTTTTCTATTTCTCTTGGATGAGACCTTTTTCTCCTCGGTCCCCTTTCTTCTTGAACGGCTGAAATAATAAATCCCATAAATATATCTTCATAAAATTAGTCATCTTTATAATATATAATACCTGCAGCATTCATATTGACCTCAAAACATCTCTGCAGTCTACAATGGGGACACCAATTCCTTCTAACTTTATCAATGATGCATTTCCCTTGGCCGGCTTTATACGCAAATAAAACAATTTATTTAAATGTTATATAATCTAATGTGTAAAATACCTATGCAAGCGTAGACAATATTCTTCCTGATACTCCTTTTGAAGAAACATGAGCATCCATCGCAACAAAATACTCCATAATGCTTTCCATAACTTCTATCCCCGCACACTCCACATATGAATATAGAAATATTTGTCCTTCCTGAGAAAGTTATTATGTATAAATTATGATTAACTGTAAATCTTTCATCGAGCATGAAAACAAACCCATCGGTCAGTATATTATATGCGACAACTTCCAAAAAAATAGTGACAATAAACAAATTTCAGCCATCTTTTATATCCCTTTCGTTTTGTTATGAGGGGGTAGTTATGAGGGTTGTCTCATAAGTATCCCATCCACGGATAAATATATGAAAATTATAATAATAACTACCTTATCTATCTTTAAACATATTTATGATATCATTTCGATAGTTTTAGCAAGTTTTTTGGAAAAAAATATTATTTATTTATTAAAATCAATAAAAACATTGTCAAACCGCATGCATAGTTCATATGCAACTCACACTCTTAATAAATAAACTAATTTGAAAGTATATTGTGCACATAGATATAAACACAAGATTTTGCATGAGTGGCTAGATGCGTGTTTAGTTCAAATGCGTGCTTAGTTCAACATTGGTTAGCTGGCAAACATTTTACTGTAAACATCTCTCTTCATATTTTCAGTTATATTTCACAGTAAAATGGGAAAATGCATTGTTACTACATGTCATATGGACTCAAACATACACTCAAATACATCTAGGCTCAGTTTTTACTAAACACTCTTTAACATGTTTCAAATATTATTGCGTTTTAAGTATTGTCACAACCACTCTTAGTGGTCACTAGAAATATGTTGAGTGAGGGAGACACACTTATGCCTTTATCGAATAGGAGAGAAGAGTGGAAGAATACACGGGTTTATATGACTTATTTATAAGCAATGCGATATCAAATGTTTATATCTATGAATAATATCATTTAATTATGAATCACTCATCTCATTATACTTATCGATTATTTACTTTCTATTTATTATTTACTATAGAAATCATATTATTAATGCACCAATTAATGAAATATTCCTTCAGAACATCCCTTAGGGTAACCTGCAGGTACATGGCATTATTGACACAATCTCAAAATCAGTGTGGTCAATGGTCAAAGTGTGTAGTTAAGGTGTTATTGTTGTGGTTCTCAGGTATTCAGTAATAATTAGGGCGGGACGTTAGTCGCGTGGCAGGTGACACCTCAAATATCAAATAACACTTCAACCATATACAATATCATTATTATCCACCACATCTCTACTATCTATTGTATCCAAAATAACTTTTGTTATTATTACGACACTGCTGTTAAAAACGTTAGTCACCAAATCACTTTTCAATCAATTCAAGTGTCACTGGGGGAATATCGTGTGATTTTTATTAATTCACGAGTAAATTTAATATTTTATTGTATATATTTATAGGAAAACCATTCATGTATGAAATTTTCAATAATAAACAAGATTAATCAAGCAATGGCATTAAATATTAAATTTGTATTAAATCGATGTATCGCGGAAAAATGAAAACGTTCAACAATTTTAATAAAACGCGCATAAATAAAATCGTTTCTAACCAAATTTATTTTTAGCATTAAACATACTTTAAATGTGTTAATACGTTAAATGTGTAAATAAAAGCCACATTATTAAAATTTCACTACGACTTCAAAAAGGTTCAGAATCCACTATCTTAAGGAATGCACATTTTCTTTTGAAATATGACTGATAATGCAATCAAGCAAAATATATTGTTATCTGAACTACGTCAACTATTTTTTATAATATTTAAATTCCATTTCAAATTGAAAATCTACTTAGTAATATAATAAATAAAATCAATAAACCTTTTAAATCATTTTTACCTACGTATAGGTAGATAATATGGATTTCATCTGACACGTATGGTTTAATGGCATCCTATTGAATGTTTGCTGACAATGCCTGTTGTCGGTGTGATGTAGGCAAAATTCAATGGATTTGATTTCTATGATTTTTTATTAGATTGGATTTTATTGGATCTATAGTCCCCATATTGTAATTTATATTTCAATGCACTACTTTGAAATTATATGTGGATTGATCTGATTATTAACGAATAACTGCATACATAGCACAATTGAAAAATGTCGGAATATATAAACTTTTATTTTTTTATACGCGCCACACTAACCGTACTGGCAGCACTGGTTGAACTATCAAGCTGTCACTTTTGTGCAACCGTGCATTAATTCAATCAAACATATACAAAAATAAACAAGTTCTAGTTTTGTTACAAAATTTGAATCCAATTAAACTACACAAAATGGCTGATAGAACCCCAGAAAGTGAATTTTCGATAGAATGTTTTCAGAATTATTCTGCCCCTGAAGTATTTATTCAGGGTCTTGCAGGAATGGTGAACCAAACAGATGTAGAGGCTATGATCAGAGCTCAAAAACAAATGTTAGTATACACTTAATCCAAATATTGATTAACAGAAATAATATATGACACAAATATTAGGTTACAGAGATTTGAAAAAACCAATGAAATGCTAACAAACTGCAATGCTTTAAGTGCTAGTCGCCTAAAGCAAGCCGGTGTGGAATTCAAAAAACATACACAATTATTGCTCGACATGAAAAAGGATCTCGATGTCATATTCAAAAAAATTAGAATCCTCAAAACAAAACTCAGGTTTGTAAGATGTTTATTCTATGTACATCACAGTACATAAATTCATGAACGTATTTTCAGTGCACAATATCCAGAAGCATTTGAAAAGGCACAAAAAGCTGCGTTGGCTGAATCTTGTGTGGAAGAAGATGAGGATGAAATTGACAATAGTAGACCTCAAAAAGGCATCAGTAAAGACATTTCCAAGTCAACTGAAACTCTCCGGCCGAGTATATCACAAGTATTCTGTGACAGCACTAGTTCTGAAAAGAAATCCGTCGATCCTGAAGAAGATATGAAAATGGATTTATCAGGAGACACCCCTCAGAAATCCTCGACCCAATGCAAACCTATAAAAAATATAAATGATCCTTTAAAAAATATAAATGATCCTTTAAAAAATAAAAACAATCGCAACTTTAGTGCAAGCAGCTCGTCAGAAAATTCCAATAGTGGAGAATCATCTGGTGAATGCACATCAGACACCGGTTAGCTGAACATAATAAATTAAATTTATTTCAAACATTCCCGTTTACATTGTGATTAATGTACTAGTCAGTTATGAGATTTACCACAACTGTGATTTAGTGATGAAAATACATATTGACTTTCTTTAGTCATTGCTTAGTCAGAAAATTGTGCTTTTGTTTATTGATAATCATCATATTAAAATATTCATCATCTCAAGCACTACAGTTCAGTGATGAACCAAGGCTATATTAAAATATTATTTAATATTAATACATTGAAAAAATCCTTGTGTATTATTATTTCATTCAAACAATTTTTTCATTTCTTATGCACTTGATGAAAGTTGCACTTAAAATGAAACAAGATCCGGAAAATGTTATTTTATTTTACAAAAACCGCTAGTAAAGACTGTATGAAAAAGCAAAATTAGTTAATAAAATAACCATCAAGTCTTATGGAAATATTATTTAATTTGTTTTTATTATAATTTATTTCTATGTAAAGAATATTAATTAACCATTCCTTTCTCTTTCATGGTTGATGAGTATAAACTTAGTGTTGAAGTGTAATGAAAATTATTTTAAAGAACTAGTTAAAAAGTAGAAGGTAAGAAAAAGACATGGTAGAGTGAGCAGCTTGGACGTTAGGGTTTTTCCATCAAAATATTATTAAATTGGACACCTATGCATGATTAATTGTACACAAACCATTTTAAGAGATTAATTGATCACAAGATACTTTTTTAAAATTGCTTTTATTATGTATCACAAAAATAACATTTAATTCAATGAATTATTACAAATTTAAATGATTCAACATCATTTCAATTACTGTAATGTCTTAATACTCTTTTTCTAAAATATTTTGATATTATTTAACTGGCATGCTCATTGATTTTATCATCATAAATCCTGAGACACGTTCTCTCTTCTTTTGTACATAAATCAACAGCTCCGTGATTCAGATAAAATTTCATCGCTCCTTTATTGTTAACTAAAACATGCCAATCTATTCTACAGCATTTGTTTTCTTTTGCCACCTGTAAAATATAAATAACCATTGTCCTTTTGATAATTCATCTAAGCTAATTTATATAATTGTCTATTATTTTTCAGCTGATAGTTAATTTGTAAGTTTTCCATTTGTCCGATTCACTTAATGATCAATTTTGATTTTTGTTTTTGGTTTTACCGGAGATCATTTGAAAACATATTATTGTTAATTATCCCACTTACCTTACACATATCTTTAAAGAGTCTATGGCCAATATTTTGACTTCTATACTCTGGTTTAACATAGAAATCTTCCAAATAGAGTGCGTTGCCACTCCAAGAAGAATATGCAAAATTGTACATCGCTTGTCCTACAAGAGTTTTAGTTTTCCGGCATTCAGCAACAATACAATGGAATCTGGGGGGCTGTACGTCAAAACCGTCTCTTTCCAAATCTATAAAATAATTTTTCAATAATAACTAATCGATAATAAATCTTCTACATAAAACAATTATCTCCGAGCGATCTTATCTGACATTTGGATTACTATACAAACAGAAGAAATAAATTATTACAAAATATAATCTCTTGTCGGAATTATATTATGATTATTTGCTTTAAGTTGAATTTGAATATTGATATATGAAGATTATTGTAATTTTGTTTGTGATATATGATAATACTAAAATTATTTTAATATATTTACTGACTAGTGGACTTAAAATATTGTTATATTATTTATATTTGTTTGATTTTGCAATGAAAAGACTGGCAATTCATAGCAACTGTCATAACATTGACAATTATGTAATTTATTCCTGGTCTGTATTCATTATTGTTTAAAAATAAAACAACACAAGTTATAGGTATACCAATAGAATGTGAGAATTATTTATTTATAGGGCAATATACCGACCATGTTGTGTGATTTCTGGACCATTGGGGAATCCTTCAAAAGTGGCTAATTCCTAAAAACAATATTATCCTAAGAATGTTAAAGTTATGAGAATTATTAGTTGAATATTATTAACAATAATCATCTGCATGATAGACTTCGCATCTTCCCTGACTGCCTTCCTCAAGATGATGTCCTCCATGACTTCAACTTATCAACTCGAAAGACAAACTCTTATTGATTTTCAACCGTCATAACCAAAATAAATATTCAACATTTTTTAATGTAATCACAGAAATTTATCCACGACATCTGTTGATGTAGACTTTTAACCATATGAGACTTGATTACACATTGACATTTTAATTAAAATCAATTTATTCCTGAACATTTTTCATATTATATTATGATAAAAATGAAAAAAAAAACATATTTTGTACTTTAGCTTCAATTTTATTTATCTTAAATATTCTTAACAGGGAAAAATTTCATAACCAAATTAAATGCATATGATAATATTTTTGAACTTCACATATCAATGTTATCACGTAGATATTTAAAAAAAATTATATTAAATCTCTAAAAATATTTATAAAAAAAAAGTTTCACTCACATGACTTAATGAAATTGAGCTATTTTTATTTACAATTGTTTTATGAATTGAACAAACTAAAACGTGAAACTACTTTTTGTACAGTTTGTATAATTAAAAAAAAAAAACAAATATGTATATTTGAGATTCTGAAATATGATAATTTTTGTGTATTTACAACCTCTATTCGATGTAATAAAATGAGCAAAAGCCTGTTATAAATTATTCTGCTATTAACTATTGTATGTATTACTAAGGTCGGTTTTTTCCATGCTTAGTAAATTTTTATTAGCCTAGTAAATATTTACTAAGCCTGAAAAAACACGGAAAAATGTTCATGATTTGCATTTGTGCTTAAACAACATAATATGACTCACAGTGGTAATAAGTTACTATTGCATTTTCTTTTTTCATTATAAAATATGTATCTGTTTGATATTGCACAAACAACATAATATATAAATTACAACTATTATCTTTACAAATACACAATATAGTTGCTACAGTATATTTTTTAATCTAAAACATTTACAGTCTTCATAGGAGAACTAGAAGAGAATATTTGCTGAATGCATTTTATTTAAGATGTATTTTTACAGTTAATCGATCATTGTTGTACTGGCCTCGATGATCATCCAACAAATTTGTCTTTTTTTCTCGAGTATTTTAACATATTCAATATCGCACAAAGTATAAAACATAAGGAACATTTTTATAATTAAGTAAATAATAGATTTAATATACATGGAATGCATAAAACTAATCAGATAATTTATCAACGGAGATCATATATATATAATATTGATAGATCTATCAAATGATATTTTTAATGAGGAAAAGATTCAATTAATAATATCACAACAAAGATGATCTCGATTAATCGATTTAATTTCACACGAGTGATTGTGTCGTCAGCTAGGATGAAGCCATCAACTTAGCGGCTTGGATCACGTTATGCTGATGATGATAGCCGCTCATTTCTGTGACAGATGGATTGATTCCTCCTAAATTAGCTCCGAAGCCATGTTGGAGAGGTGGACTAAAGTGTTGATATTGAGAGTTGGGGTTGTGACCGGAGTAATGATGGTGTAATGCTGAAGAACCTCCAGTGAAGCTTTGATTATCATAGCCGGTGGCAGGCTGAGGTTCACTCTTTATAGAAGACATGTTGAAGGCTCCACCGCCGCTACTGCTACTACTAGGAACAAATACATTGTGGGGTGAAGAGTTCTGCATGTTAGAATGCTGGGGTTGAAGCTGATGCTGATGATGATGGTGGGTGGTGCTTGCTTGTGACTGACTGTGGAGACTATGAGACGAAGGCAGCAATGGAGTCTGTCCCAAATATGGCCGTTGCGATGAACTGTTAGATAACTTAGTTCCTATGGGCTCTCCATTTGGATGCCCGTGATTGTGAACAATGGAGGAAGTTTGACTCAGCATTTGTTTCGAATCTAAAAACAAACAAACATAGGCATTATATACATATAATATAAAATTAAATTATTGTTTGGTTGTTTACTAAGACAGCATGCTACAGATAAAGAGCTCAATTTTTTCGTATATATCTATCGAATAAGATCATGAATTAAATTACTAGGACAAGGACTCATTGCTGTGTGGTGGCCTGGGAAACCATCTCTACTATATTCCCCCTTAAAGGCCACGGTGGCCTGGTCAACTCCTTACAAGGGACTCCCGTCAATAGGGAAGACGTCACGGTATTTATTTTATTTTATTTTTTTATGTATATGAATCTGTCTCGTTCTAAAAAACATGTGACAAAATATGTACTTTCTAATAATTGTGACAAATATATATGACATTATATATAAATTCCCATCGCACTTCTGCATTCCGTTCTTTCATATAAATATATGCGGAAATAATAATTTAATTTTCGATCAATCCGGCACAGCAATAGTCATGGGTCATTTAAATATTCCGCCTGAGAAGATAGATATTTTTAAGAAACTTGTGGAAAACCGTTACTTTGAAGCGATTTTAGGTACCTAACAATAAGAGTTAGAGATAATATTTCTACCATTTCGTATTTAAAGTGAATCTTCAGATACTCACAGTTACAGTTAATTGGGTGGGGTTGAGTCAAATATTAGTGCTACATTTTTGTGCAATCACTAGTACAAACTAATTGACTGTACTAAAATGAACCGATAACCCTCGAGTTATATCCATAGTATGTTATAAATAAATGAAATTCTCACCGTCAGCTCCAGGAGATGAAGGTTCTTCCTTCTTGGCAGTATCATCACTATTTGTAGATCCACTTCCAGATTTCTTCGGTTTTCTCTTACGAGTTTGAATGCCATCCTTTCTCATAGCCAGAGGTCTGAAATTAAATAATAATTATAACACAACATTCTTAAATAATTTTATATACAATTGAAATTATAAATACCTATTAACACCATGTAGCTTAAAATAAAGGCCACATGCATTACAGACAGGTTCTCCGTCATTGTTTCTTCTCCATAAAGTTGTAGTTCTAGTTCCACAATTAGTACAGCAAAGGCCCAACCTTCTTGTAGCCGTCTGATAATTAATAAAAAAATATTTATAGGCTTGATTTTGAAGAAATATTAGTTAAATATGATTGTAATACTCACCAGTCTCTTACTGGGCTTAATCAAAGGTCTATTCATTCCATTCATCTTGTGATAAAGTCCACAAGCATTGCACAAATAATGTCCAGTGCCGTCGCGACGCCATAACGGTGTTGATATCGCGCCACAATTGACACATTCACGACCTTCGCCGAAACTAAACTCCATTCCGCCATCTGCATTAAATGAATAGATATTATTAAATATTCCAATTATTTTATTACAATATTGTAGTACCGTAAGGACTCGTTCTTTGAAATCCATCGTAGGCACTCCTCCATGAACTCATAACCATTGCATTTTGTGCACCGTAAAACTGCGGTGTTAAACCGGCACCTAAAAATAAAAATACGTCTTTTTGAATAAATTATCTAAATAGCAGCGATACGCAGCGTTACACGGGCGTTGATAAATTAACATAATACATTTTTTATTGTGTTTTGATATTTGCTTTATGTATTTTATCCCTGAAAATATTAATTACGCCAAGACATTCAAAGATTGAGAATGGGGATAGTTTTAATATGGAAGATTTTTGAAAAAAAATCGAATAATCTAATTAAAAATTCATAAAAAATAATTTCTAGTAGACAACAACCGATACCATCGATATATTAGCAGGCCATACACCTGGATATTTAAATATCAAGATGGCTGACAAAGTAGATGAGCTTGACTGAAGCAACACAAATTGTCTCGCTGCGACTCGGTTTTTATCTATCTTATTAAATTTTATTAATGAAATGCCCTTTTTACTGTTTACCTATCGATACCGATATTATGTAGATTTTAAAATTAGTTCAACGATCAATTAGAATATATTATTAATTTTATTTTAATAAAAGTACCACGCATTTGTAGAATGAACTTCTAAGTGAAAAAGCCCGACAACGCTTCTTCTAAAATAATGGATTCCCAGGCGTGCGTCGCCGTAAACGTGCACCGTAAATACTGTTACTTAGCTACACTTATGATCGATTTTTTGTTTGTTAATGCCTCGTCTGAGCCTCGGGCGAGGCACTAATTAACAAAAAAACAATCACAAGAACAGCAAAGCAACTCTATTATTGTCTGCGGTGTGGCACACCTGGGAATCTCAAGCTTTAAAGGAGTTTATTAATTTATACAAGAAAGTCACAATGCTTTTTATTCTGTTGTAAATTCACGACAATCGAGGCGATTTAATAAGAGTTTATTTAATAAATAATGAGGTTACTAACCATAGCTATCAGCGGCGTGATGCCATGGGTTTTGAGCGACGGGATTTCCCCCAACAAAAT